>OU898285.1:64005096-64497596 GCA_918026665.1 Diabrotica balteata
TTCTTATTCAATACCAAAGATAGGATGAATACACTTGATAAAAGTGGGTATTTACAAATTAAAATGTGATGATTGTGATGCATCTTATGTAGGTAGAACCATCAGAAAGTTATCCACTAGAGTCTCTGAACATTTGAAAAGACCAAATTCTTCAAGTTTTGGTCAACATTAGTAGCCAGCCACCACAATTTTAACATCAATTCTGGTTCATCTATCTTACATGACTTTAGCAGAAAGAAAAACTATCTTGAGTTGGATTTATTGGAAGATTTGGAGATTACAAGGGAAACAAATGAAAACTCTCACTGTCTTAATACTCAAATTAATTTAAATTGTACTAAATTTAATCCTATATTAAAAACTTTATTACAGCTTCACCTCGTAGAGGACCCAGCTCGACTGTTTAGACTTCATGCACTGAATATTTCAATATTATTTTAAAGTTTTCCATTGACTGTGGATTCAACTGAACTACGTGGACTATAACACATTTATATATTTTTGTCTTCAATTTTGATTTTACTTTTAGTAATTTAACTGCATATTCAGATTTTTTTTTTTTACAGTACTGATAGCGCTTGGTGGACCATTTTATTGTAGTAACCATCCACTGTCTAATATATTGTTAGTTCTTTTCTCACATTCATACTTTATGTCAAACTTCAATTGCTCTCAAACCAACATCCTAATTATTATAGACAGGTTTGGAGTGAGTTATTGGAATTATTCAAATCCACATAAAAAATATACTATATAATTTTATATTTCATCAGTCGCTTTCTATAGTGGTGTCAGTTTGACCTTTGGTCAATACTTAGTGTCATAGAATTTTGAAAGGTGCAGATCACATAACTGCCCTTCATAAGCTGTCATTTGTCACATGTCATCTCTACATTTCCGTCAGACCGGGAGCCATTCTGTCTCCGGCTTCTTCACAATATGTTGCTTCGCCATATAAATTTTAAAGTGTTGTTTGTCTTAGTGTAGTGTATTTTGTTTTGTTATGTCCAGTTTTTAAATTTATGACATTCTACTATGTCGGATAGTCACCATTTGACGAAGTAAGTCTATAAACGTTTATCACATATAAAAAATTTTTTTCAACCATAAACTTGGAGTTTTTTATCCAAGTGAATTAATTTTCCTGTTTATAAAAAACGTTTCTTGGCTTATTTCAGATGCCCCTGAAGATGATTATTGATTGAAAGTACTTGGGCAAGATTATTAATCACCGTGTTCGATAGTTTTGCCTTGTATACCCTCAAAGTTTTATGGAATTCGCTAGATACTGCTCAAAATGAGTTACGATTTTGCAGCTCCCAACTTACCGTCTTCTTTGTCGACTACAGAATTTGCACTTCCTGATTCCTGTAATTACTTAAGTAAATTTTAGCTTTAGAATTATACTTAAAACTCCACTACTAACTACTCCTTTATATACCCCACTTTTTTCTAATTTACTATTACCATCCTTCCCTAATCTTTGCGTTATTTCTGTCCTCCTGTGCTTTAACCCCCTATTAAATCCTCTTCACTGTTGAACATACGATGTTATGTTTCCAATAAATCAATTCTGAATAAAAACAAACAAATCATTGAAGGAATACGCTATAGTACATTTGAAAATGATTGATAGCACAAATTTTATTGCACGTGAGATAAACCCAATACATTATCAAAAACAGTGAAGGGGATTTTCTAAAATAAAATATTTAGCATTGTTCTGAAAATGTTTGAGTTTTACCTGAAATTTTTAAACATACTTACCAATTTATTTTAATTCTTGTCTTAAAGTTTGTAGTAATTTTGTAGTAACAAATGATATAAGTACGTAATCTCTATAGGTAAAAAATATTTGCAATTTCCAAAAAGGGGAGTGACAATTCATAAGTCTTCTACTCTTTTAGAAAAGAAAATTTCCAAGCGGCAGAACGTGTTTGTGTCCAGATTGTGAATCATTTTAGTTTGTGAAACATGCAGAAGTGTTAGTTCTATAATAAAAAGCAATATTAACAAGTGAATTTGTGTAGTAAAAATGTCAAATTTTACTGCTGTGAAATTAAAGTGTCATTTAACCGTGCCAATGAAGACTTTAATGTTAAATGTACATGCTCTTGTACATGAACATTTTACTGTTCATGTAAACAGTACTGTTTTACAAGTACTGTTCGGAGTATAGTTTCTAAGTGTTCAGATATGACGGAAGTTGTAGAATCAACTATTTATAGACTTTTAAAAGAAATAATGGAAGTATTACAGAAGCACCTAAAACGTCAACAGGGAGAAAGTCCATTCATATAAATGATACTGAAACAATCGATTCGAAGAGAAGTTCATTTATTTTATTTACAAAAAAAAAGATTCCTATTTTGGATAAACTTTTAATAGACATTAATGAAGACGAATCTTTGCCAAACATTAAAAGAAATAAATTGTGGAAAACTCTTCGTGAATTAGGATTGGTTTATGAGAATAAGAATAGAAAATCTGCGCTCATAGAGAAAGGAGAAATTATTTGTTGGAGGAGGCAATATTTAAGGGGAATTCGAAAATTGAGGAAAGAAACATGGATGAATGAAGAACATTTTGTAAAAAAAGTTTGGCAATATAAACTGGTTACAAAATTACTGCTCGACAGGCATTTATAGAATGTGTGTCTATGGGCTACGGGAAAATTTCCCAATGGTAAGGTCGCCGTTTAATAATCACTTATATTGGAGGAGATAAAAGATTTGTTGATGAAGGCTTGCTAGATTTTATTTCAAATTAAGCTACGAACGACTACCATAATATAGAACGAAATGACTGCTGATATTTTTTGAGGAATATTTCAATCAAAGGATAGATTTATTACCGACCAATTCTGTAATATTCATGGATAATGCCAGTTACTATTCAAGATTAAAGGAACCGTTACCTAACACTAAATGGAGAAAGCAGGAACTCTTGAATTGGCTAATAACCAAAGAAATAGTAGTGTCAGCAGAAGGTTTACTCAAAAAAGAGTTATAACAGCGATGCAAACAATATCCGCCAAAATTTAAGAAGTATAGTATAGATGAAATAGCAAAAGAACATGGAGTTAAAGTGTTGCGATTACCACCTTATCACGGTGAACTTAACCCCATAGAACTATTCTGGGCTTAAATGAAGGGATATGTCGCATGAAATAATACAGCATTTAAACTTCGAGATGTCCGTCAACTATTATCTGACTCCATATAAACAATTTCACCTGATCATTGGCAAAAAGCTGGAAGACGTGTCATGGCAGAGGAAGAAACATTCTGGAAACTTGATATGTTAATAGAGGAAGTAATAGAACCAATTATTATATATGTGAGAAATGAAGAAATTGATGATGATGATGATGTCTCCTTATCGGAAGAAGACAACCTATATATTTAGGTTGTAATTACATATTTATATTATTAATTATAAGTTTATATGATGTTAGTACCCGAAATATATTTATTATTAATTGTTAAGGAAATGTTCAGTTATTGCTTAATCATTTAGGGTCTGCTCATTTGCATTTTATGATGTATTGTATTTAAGGTTTGTCGAGGTGGTCATATTAAAGTCGAATGAAAATTCAGATAAGAATGTATAATTATTACGTTTTTTCTGCATTGACCAACCCTGTATTTAGACCTTTGCAATACAATTTGTGCTATCATTCATTTTCAAATGTACTATAATAAAAAATAAAAAAATATATATATGCGTGCCAAAGTGTGTAATTTTTTAATACTATATTTTAGACTATAATTACTGTTCCGCTTTTATAAAATTTTATACACTTAAGTTTATTGAAAACTATTTGGAAGGTATGTACATTTATTAACATATTTAGAAAAAGGTGCATATCATTATAATAAGTGTTATAGACCAGGCGATTAAACCTTTAGTGAACGACAGATGCAAATTATTGTAGATGTAGACATCAAAATGAATAAGCGGAAGCAAATCATTAGGGAAAAGCTCTCAGTAAACGCAACGAGATGCTTAATTATATAAATATTGATTTGTCTCACTTACGATTAGTTAGTAATTTAATAAACGTGTAATAAACAGTTAGAAGTATTATTAATGAGTTTTTTATATAGAAATAAAAATGTTGAAAATAAATTTAATCGGGTTGGAACTGTATTTTGAGTGTTGCAATAATTGCATTATTTATACTTCAAAAATAGGTTATCTTTTACGTTTCGATTTTCACTTAAATTGCAAGTTAAAATTTTTTAAATTACACGTATTTTGAGAACAATTTGATGATGTGGATATTAAAAGCACAATTAGTAGACTGTTGGAATTTTTTGGATCCATTCATGTCACTTTCTGATCGGATCGTAGTTAATGATGCTTGTTATAATAATAATAATGTTTATTTAGGAAGCTTACATTATAATATAAATACTAAAGGTGAAGGAAAAATGTAAGAAAAAGAAAAAAAGCTTACTTTAAGTACATCTTAAACACGACGTTACAAGCGGTGAACGATAGTACGAGGCGTGGTAACGATGGGGTAAAACCTCCGCAGAAGCGGGAGAATTCATTGTAATACCACAGGAAATTTGCGAAGGAGTTTTTACAGCTATACTACTATAATAGCTATACCGATAAATGGTATGCTTCCTGTAGAAAGAGATCTACCTGTAAGAAATCCTAGACGTTTTATCTGAAGCGACATATTTTTCGCATTTAGATTTGTATCAAGGATATTACTAAATAGAACTAGATTTAGACTCAAGACCATACACGGCATTTTCAACAGATAGAGCCCAATATTAAATGACCTGAGATCCCATGGGAGTGAAAACAAGCCCGAGATGTTCCTCAAGAGCAATGATAATGGCAAGTCAGGCTTAAATTTCAAAAACATGTTCATATACAGAGTGGCCCAAAAGTCTGGAAACGGTCAAATATCTCGAAAATTGCTGGTCATAATTGTACAAAATTTGAGGTACACCTATTTTGGGATACGGGATTCCATATTTGATATTTGCAATGTTGCCAGATTTTTTGTTTTTCTTATATTATTAGTAACTTTCAAATTCATCACCCTGTATATTCAGTCATTATTGGAATCTCTTACTTAATTCGAGTTCAACCATACACTTATGATTTTATGTAGTCTGGAAGGTCTTAAATACATAAAACAGTCTGGCAACACCTAATTGTCTCAATAAATTTTTTAATACTAACTATTTTCAACTACATTAAAACGTAACAATTGATAGATTACAACATTTTTAAACGTAATGGTTACTTTATCAAGTGGCCAAAATGTGCTCCATTTGTGAGTTGACAGTACCCTAATCGATGGTAGAATGCGTCTGCCGCATTTTTCCATAATTGTCTAGAAATTATTCGAGATTCATCGATAATTCGTTGCCTTAGCTCTGCAAGACTGGCTGGATGGACTGCAAGTTTTGTAAACTGAATTTTTTAAATATCCCCAATAAAAAATAAAAATAATCTTTAGGATTGAAATCAGGTGAACGTTGAGGCAATCAATTCTACCTAGTCTACCAATCCATCGTCCGGGAAATATCTCATCTAATTAAAGCCGAACATTTACACCAGAAAGAGGTGGAGCTCCATCTTGCTGAAACCATATCTGATTAAAATTGGCCCCAAACAAGTTTCTCAGTGTAGGTACAATTTCATTTCTAAGTAACATTTCGTAACTATCTGACGTTAAATTTCCTTTGATAAAAAAATGGCCCAATTAACTAAGTACCTATTATACCTGACCATACATTTAATTTTTGTGGTCTTTGAGTATGGTTTTCACACATCCAGTGTGGATTTACGTCACTCCAGTACCTTAAATTGTGTCGATTTACATTTCCACACAGTGTAAAGGTTGCTTCATCAGAAAAACATATTCCGTTAACGAAATTTTCATCATTTTCAATTTTTTCCATCATTACCTCAGTAAACTCTAATCTACGATCGAAATCATCTTCACAAAATACTTGTAATAAGTTAATTTTGTATGGTTTAAATTTATTCTTACTTAATATACGTAAGACTGAAGAACGACCTACATCATGTACTTGTGCAACCCTGCATGAGGATGTATGTGGATCTTCTACCAAACTTTGCATTATATCTAAAGTTTTGTTGTCATTCATCTCTTTTCGGGTCTTTTTGATCGGTATCTATCTTTTACTTCTCCAGATTCCTCGAATCGCTTTACAGTTTTTTGTATCGTCGCCTTATGAATAGGAGAACGGTTTGGAAAAGTGCCGTTGAACAAGGTGGTTACTTCACAATAAGATCTTTTTCTATCACCGTGCCCTCTCATCATTAGAATTGTAATTCGTTCTTTTTCGTTAAGAGCCATTTTAGAGAAGCAATTTATTTTGCAGAACTTTTCGAAACACAACTACTGTCAGTTTTAGTTAATAATGTAAATGAACTTTGATGGTACACAAGGCAAATATCGAACACAGTATTTAATTAAATCTTGCCCAAGTACTTTCGATCACAAGATCATCTTCAGGGGCATTTCGTCAGTTGTGGCCTATCCAGCAATAACCGAATGTCATAAATGTAAATTGGGACATAACAAATACACTAAACAAAGACAAACAAACACTTTAAAATTTAAAATTGGAGAAGCTACATTTTATAGTATAGAAGCCGGAGACAGAGCTTCTCCAGTTTTAAATTTTAAAGTGTTTGTCTTTGTTTAGTGTATTTGTTATGTCCCAATTTATATTTATGACATTCGGTTATTGCTGGATAGGCCACAACTGACGAAATGCCCCTGAAGATGATCTTGTGATCGAAAGTACTTGGGCAAGATTTAATTAAATACTGTGTTCGATATTTGCCTTGTGTACCATCAAAGTTCATTTATTCGAACATTCAACCTTATATTGAATAATGTAAATGGTAAACAAATTTATTAAAATCTACATATTTTGAACTGTTTTATGTATTTAAGACCTTCCACACTACATAAAATCATAAGTGTTGCATATGGTTGAACTCTTATTGAATAGGAGATTCCAACAATGACTGAATGTATAGTGTGATGAATTTGAAAAACCAAAGTTAATTATAATATAAGGGAAACTGCAAATCTGGCAACAATGCAAATATCAAATATGGAATCTCCGTATCCCAAAATAGGTATAGGTACCTAAAATTTTTGTACAATTATAACTAGCAATTTACGAGATAATTGGCCGTTTCCAGACTTTTGGGCCACTCTTTATGTGTCATATGACATGTGTCATAATATTTGGCAACAATTTATAACAGCATAACCAAAACCTAGTAAAGCTTCTAGAAAGACTGAGGAAGGTCAACTTGAAATTAAATCCGAGTAAATGTGAGTTTGTAAAAAGGAACTCTTATACTTAAGGCGTAGGATCTCTAATAAAGGGATAGCACCAGATCCAGAAAAAATAATAGCAATGAAACAGTATCCTATAACACAGAACGCAAAAGAAGCAAGCGAGATGTAAACTCGAAGTGGATAGAGTTAGCATTGAACAAGTAATGGAAATAGAATACCTAGAGAATACACTGTACAGCTATGGAGACGTTAAAAAAAAGTAAGAGATTAAGTACAAAGAACAAATAGATTAGCAGTATTCCTTAATAGCACTATACGGCGTAACCGACACATTAACTGTGGGAAGAAGTCAAGAATATGTAATGCCAGTATAAGACTTATAATGAAGTACGCACAAACAAGACGAAACACGTTGAGAGACCGAATGAGGAGTGACGAGATCAGAACAAAATGGATTGGATGGATTCAGATGGATTCAACTAAATTATTTCGTCTATTAAATAAACTAAATAAAGTACGTCTGGTTAGTGACAGTTCCTATGCATTCAAAGGTGTCGCATTTGTTTTCAAAAAAGTTTTAGTAGAATGTACTAAATCAATTGTTAGTTTATGAGAAGCGTGAAATAAATTTTTAGTTTAAATTTTATTTACTCCATCTATAAACAACCATTTTATGCATAGAAGTCATGAAATAGTGGAGACTACAAACATAGGGCTCAGAAAAACAATTCTCGAAATGTTTCAAGTTTTATGGGAACTATAATACAAAGTAATACAAAAAAATACAAAGAGACATTAATAGCATATAGCATAATAGTCTAAGCATCATTTCCCATTCTCTTCTTTTGCACAATGCACAGCTTTTTTACAGTATCTGTTTTGATACCCTAGATTAACATAAGATGATTTCGTATACATTTTTGAATTTCAATAACCGGTCTATAATCTCTTCCTATTTATTTAAAAAAAAACTTGTTTAGCGTGGTATTTGCTGCCGGATCCTAGGTGGATTATTATATTCAAAGTAAAGTTGTTTTCTATTTTCCACACCAATCTAACAAGTAGTACACCGAGAAACCTTACTTTAAATGGAAACCAACTAAACAGCAACTTTTAAAATTTTCGTAATCTTATTTTAATATTCGTCCACTTATTTCTAAACTGCTTATTGATATAAGTACGTTTTTGTAACTTATTTTTTGATAATTATCAATATTTTACGATCATGACGTAGAGTTGTTAAATTTGTATTTAACTTTTATGTCTAACCTTGCAACTTGCCTGTTCACGAGAAGGAAGAAAAAGTATTTATCTAAATTCATAGTTCCACTTCTTTAATGCACAAAAAATTAAGGAACATGTTGATCAAATATTTACGTTGGGTTTGTTAGTAGTGAAGCTACCTACGCTCACACGGTTCAGAACTTTAACTTCAGTTAACGTTATAGAACTAATAGTGTAACTTAGTCCAGGGAAATAAGATTTTTCTGTGACACTGACCCCGCCACACAAACGACAATTGTTTTGAGTAGTATGGACCTCTCTAAGAAGAACCTATATGTTTCCTGCAGCCGATTTTCTGGACTTAATAAATTATTAATCAATTAAGGAACGCTTAACTTTTGCTTTTTTTCATTTATCAGCAAAAAGTTGGAACGTTTGAAACAAATTTGAGAGAAAGAAACTTAAGAGTTGTATAAAAACCCTCAAAATGGCGTTTTTTTAATGTTTCTATCCTGATGGGTTTCTTAGAAAGTTGCAAAATAAGACAGACATTTCGGTGTTTTATAAATGTTAATAACTTTTTTTAAATGAACTTGGACCCTTCTTATTACATAGAGTTTAGGAATTTGTGTATGAAATACATACAAATTAAAAAATAAACTTCGAAATCCATAAACAAGAACCAAAAGAACAGTTAACAGCTCCTTCCCCCACCATCGCTTGAGCAAGTTTCAATGCCGGCCGATTTTGGGGACCAATATTTTTCGAATTTGGCACATTAAAACTTGATCTTTAAAGTGACGCTAATTAGATAACTGCATTGTTTTAAACAAAGTTGCTGTGAATTATTAAAAAAACGAGACTAACTTTGTTGCAAATTGTCCTAGGCCAACTTTTTCTTTTGCCAAATTTGTGAAAAAATACAAGTTTTCTTTGAAAAAATTATTTTCCTGCAGGCAATAGTTAAAAAGTTATTCTAATTGTTTATACGCAAAAAAAACTATATTCAGGGATTCACGGACACTTAACTAGAGACGAGACAGTTTGAAATAAATCGTTTGATGTGAATATTATTACAGTGGGAATTAAATGAGTATGTACGATTCAAAAATTAACTAGATTGTAGTCGCGGGAAATCACATAATTTTAATTGTGTACCTTAATCATGTATAATATGGATCCCGTACAGTTATTAAGACTTTGGATTTTAATCTTGCCTTTTTTCGGTAGTAGTATATAATCAGAAATTTAAATTAGAATATATAATGCTTTTATTGCAGGTGTATAGTAATCTACCTAACTTTCTTATTTCGTCTTTAGGCTATATTATATTTCAGTAATTTTTGAGGCCATATATCATTCAAGATTTTGATAAGATATACTGATTTCATCATTACTTTTAGAATATTTATACACTGTCACCTATTCGCGGATAGTCAATTTCTAACGGATTTTTGGATCTGTAAATAAGCAATTGAGGGTGCAGCGCTGATTCAATGCGTGATGGTCGTAATATTTGATCGATTTGATAACTTATCATACCTAGTTGGATTCTCGTAATTTTCAAATATTCTGTTCTATATCGTAGCGCGGAGTTTTACATTTATACTGTTTTATTTTTATCGTGGGAGGAAGAAATTTTCAAAATACACCATCTGACCAGAGCCGTGTAGTAGTAAGAGCAGAGCAGAGAGTGAGGTAGTGGTGAAGGACATAGTGAGAAACTTATACTGTATACTGTTATGCCATACTTCCTTCGCTTCTTCATCTGTTTTCCATTGCTCTGCTTAACTCAACTCTATTCTAAAACTCCATTCTCAAAGTTTCAATCTTTCTCACTACAGATAACAATTCAACCAGGAGCTTCACGTCTTCTCTCATCCACCACTTGCCTATAGAGTACAGATAACCAGCAAAATGCTTATGTCTGCCTTTGCAATATACACCACGTCAGTTTGCTCCTTGCCAACCCACTTCAGGTAGCAGCCGAAACAGTTAATACCTAAATTAGATGTAGCTTAGCGTGTTCATCGGGGACTCAGGCCTTGGGATTAGTGATAAGACGCCAAGTCCAATCAACTTTCACTTTAGTCTACTCTCACGTTTTAGATCTCCCTCGATTCCTTGCCATCTCCAATTATTCTGTCTTTCCTTTTCTATCAGATCTATCGGTGGTACTTCAGCCAGTACTGCCAAAGCATCCGTTATTTTTATGGTAACTACGTTAAACCTTGAAAAATATCTTTTCTTTTCGCAATTGCCCTGGGTCGGCCAACTTTCGACATCAGTTTAGCTAGGACGTCCTATACAATACCAGCCATACTTACTTTTAATGTATATTTCATTTTAGATACGACCACTATCGCCATATTGTCGGCATGACCACCAGATCATCGGCGTAGTCTACAAGTAGAGCGTTTAGCGACATCGGGGGACTCAGCAAACCATCGTGAATCAGAAGTCAGAAGTGTGGGTACATTATAAATATTCCTATTTTAAGATGTGTGTATCTCTATTTTTCAATAAGTAGATTAATTTGCCAAATGCTGTCCAATTTATCTTATTTGCCATATTTATCTGGTACGAGTGTAAAAACCCGACCATTTGGTTGGAGTTGAAGAGGCAGACGCTCTCGAAAACGAAACGGTAAGTATATGTGAGCATTATCATGAATGAGGTGGAAGTTTTGACCAACAGCAGCAGCAAACGGTGGAACGATACTTTGAAGAATGGTATCGAGGTACTGTTGAACTGTAAGAAAGCGGTCTAAAAAAATGAGGTTCATTCTGCCATCGATTATCATCCACCCCATTCCATTACTGTACCACCTCCATATGTGTAAACTTTCTAGACATGTCTTAAGCGTTCTACATTTTCAAATCGCCTCCACACTCTTACTCGATGAGAATCTGGATGAAATCCAAATCTTGATTCGTTGGAGAATAAAACTGAAGCCCAAATGCATCCTAGTTTTAATATTCTTAATACCACTCTAATCTTGCAGCGTAATTGCCTCTGGATATATGTAGACATCTCAATGGCCTTCCACTGTGGAAATTGGCTTTATGGAGACGATTTATTACAGTATCACTGTCTATGGTTACCAGGTGTGCCCGCTTCAAATCGCTAACTAATTCAGTTGCTGTAATTGTTGGTTGTCTTCTAGCAGTTAACACTAAATATTTTGCCGCATGCGACCTTCAAGATGGCTTACAGCTGTATTCATCTCATCCTAAGTTAAATGACGCCATTCCATGCATAAAGCTTTGACTGAATGTAATAAGGTTACGAACAACGACGTTTTAAAAAGAATGAACAAGGAAAAGGAGATATTAAATACAATTAAAATAAGAAAATTGCAGTATCTGGGTCATGTCATGAGAGGTGAGAGATATGAGTTGCTGCAGATCATTATACAGGGAAAGATACTGGGCAGAAGAAGCATAGGCCGACGACGTGTATCCTGGCTAAACAATTTGAGGCAGTGGTACAATTGTAACTCTGTTGAGCTGTTTAGAGCAGCAGTGTCAAAGGTGAAGATAGCCGTGATGATAGCCAACCTTCTTAAAGGAGACGGCACTTAAAGAAGAAGAATAAGGAACTGAGAAGTACAAAAGTAGAATCATTGGGAAGGCATTGCGAGAAGATAAAACAGATTGCACGAATATTAATGCTTCATAAAATTCTCTCCAAGGATCCTCAAATAACTATATCCTCACTTCAAAAGGAGTCGGCTAAATACACTCAGAATCGTGAAGAGACCCTGAAATGAATTTTTAAAGACTACTTTCCTGATATAAAGAAAACTGATGCTATCTGACAAATTACAACATACTTAACTGGAGACCATAAATTATGGTTCTAAAGAATGGTAGCAGTATTTCAATGGATTCAAGTAGTTCTTAACTTTTAGTTATAGTACATATTGTGTGTAATATCTTTACAGTCTGTTTTTGCTAATTTTCATTTTAAGTTTTTTTACTTCGTCAAGCTTTGTGTAATACATATTTACTTAATTTGTCGTGATAACAATTTTATTTCTATGCACAGAGATTTCTATTGATTTTATGGCAGATAAAATAGTTTATATATTTCATTGTCTTGCATTAAAAAATTATCTGTTTTCTGATTTGAAACACCATGTGTGTTTATTGCCTGAATCTTTCGTCTGGCTACTCTACCCCGGTATTATAAGAATATAAGAACGGGAGCGTGAGCGACGACTACTTATTGTCTAAAAAATAGCTTGTTTTTAAAGATTAACCTTTTGGTAGAATCCTTTCTGGACCGGTTTTGATAGATTAAGGCCCATCTTGTATTATCTATTAATCATACTCGCAACAGTCGGATGCCTCGGCACGTACCTATTTATTAGAAAATTATAAGTCTGTAAAATATTCCATAATGATTAGTATGTGCGTAGTTTCAAAGCTTGGTTCGAATATTAATTAAGATCGTGGTAATTGACTGTTAATTTTACCATGCGACAATCATTATTAGAAATATCTGATAGAGCTAAAGGCGAGAGATCCTTTCTACGTAACTTTTTTTAAATTTGATTACAAACAGTTAATTATTTCAACTATTTCTTTCTTCGTCTCATCTATGTAGTTTCTTTTTCATTAGTTATTTTCGAATGTACTTTTGTTTCTTTTTTATATGATCGGTCTTTAGCTTCTTTGTTATGGTTGTACTACCAAAGAAAAATCGGTTAGGCTCACAAATTTAATTTTGATTTTAAACGTTTTGTACAACCCTTTTAAGCATTTAAATGACATGTCTAAATTCTTTATCTTGGCGATAATCATAAATGTGCGGAAAAGATGGATAAAAATGGTACTGAATGCAGACGAGTGGGGGATTATATCCCAAACTTAATAGAATTAGATATACCTTAGTCTATTTGTGAAAAAATCATCGATTTTTTAGTCCTAAGACTAACCAGCATTTTAAATTTAACCTAATCTGCTACGTATTTCCAATGGTTTACCTTAGAATCTAATAATTATTGTTGCACACTTCACTGTTATGGCTAGGTTCACAGCCCGAATTTAAATTGACATAATTGACAAAGGAAAAGAAGTCTTTGCTGACAACGTTAGAAAACGGAGCTTTGAGGATTATTGGGATTTTCAGCGGTGAAATAAGTGTAATCTTTTAACTAAGTTTCAAGCTTTAGCTTTCTAAAATGTTTATTTTCATGATCAGGAAAAACTGAAATAAAGTGCGACTGTTAGTAAAGCATCCTCGAAACTTATAAAGAGTATAAAGGTTGAAAAAACTTACGTTATTGAGATTTGTCTTTCGTGGATGTTCTACTCACAGGTGACAAATTCACGCACCACTCACACATTTATTGAGTCAATTATTAAAAAATATAAAAATTGCATGGTGTAAAAGACCAAACTTGACAATTTATTTTACTCTAACACATAAGAAAAAGACAATTACAATCAGTTTAAAAAGCCACCTGTGCCGGCCAACTGTGGAAAGTTAGGTTAAGAGTAGCTGTCATTCCTGGACATTGCAAATGAAAGTTCTTCTTGTTATTTTCTTTGTCTTATGTAGTACTACTACTATTACACATCAAAATTTACCAAAAGGTTGTATTTTAAGTTAAAAAACAACTTTGTATAATGAGAACGAAACCTGGAAACTTTACAATGAATCAGTTATTGAAACATCATTGAATTGCGAATGTGTATCCAAATATAATAGATAGGAGTAAATAGTGCTTAATTGCTTTATGTCACTCCTTTTGTTCATTGCGTTATAATTTTGACCGACGGCAGTTAGTGACAAGCATCACAGTACTAATCATGGTTCTAGGATGCCAAGATTAGGCAGGGGAAGAAATAACAATGATGACAGGGCTCCACTGGTCTTTAACCAACGAAATCCCTGCGTACTAAAAATACAAAATTGAACTTTTGAAATAGCGACTTAAGATCGACATATTGGAAATAAGTGACGCAAGATGGCTCGACTCCGGCGACCTAAGTAAAACCAATAGTCGACTTTTCTACTTTAGTAGTACCGACAGCGAATATCGGTATGGAGTAGCAATTAATGTCAGTAAAAAAGTTGCAAAATCAGTTGTAGGTTTTATACCAATATTGAAAATAATTATGCTAATATAAATGATGACAACACATGGGAAATTAAATCTTATTCAGATTTATGCGCCAACTGCCGATAAAACAGAGGAAGAAATTGAAAAATTTTACGATGACCTTAACAAAACCCTAAAAAATACAACATCTAGAGATATAACAGTAGTCATGGTTGATTTTAACGACAAAGTTCTAGAAGGAAGATGAGTGAGAGATGTGAGTCTACTGTAGGACCATATGGACTCGGTGGTCGAAATGAGAAAGCACAGAACGCCTTATAGAATTCTGACTAGAACATAATCTTGCGGTAATGAATACTTTCTTCAAACTTCCTAAACGACGCCTTTACACTTGGAAATCGCCAGCTGACAAGGTCGATAAAATCGTTAGAAACCAAATTGACTATATTTTAATAAACCACAGATACCGAAACGCAATACAATCGGTGAAAGCGTATCCAGGTGCAGACGTGGCGTCGGACCATAATCCTCTTGTAGCAAAATTCCAACTTCACTTAATGCAAAGCTAGAATCCACACCTAAATCAATAGATGGTGATGTAGAACAACAGTGGCAATTCTTTAAAAATGCAATTATCGAACCAAGTCGCAGAGAACTCATAACAACCAGATGCAAGAAAGGAGATTGGATGACAGAAGAAATCTTGGAAATGATGGAGGACAGAAGAAGGAGGACAAAATAATATCAACATAACTCCATATCAACAGCTGCATAATCAAATAAGAAAGAAAATAAGAGAAGCTAAAGAGACTTATTTAGCTAGAAAATGCCAAAAAATAGAAGACTTACAAAACAAATATGATAACTTCAATCTCCATAAAAAAGTTAAAGAATTAGCTGGGGTAGCAAAACAAAAAATTACAAACGTACTATTGGACAAACTAGGAAACATTTTAGTGGAGACGGAATAAAAATTAGGAAAATGGAAAGAATATATAGAGGAATTATTCTATGACCAGAGACAGGAAAATATATATGAGGATAATCAGAGTAAAGACGAGGGACCCGAAATAACAAAGTCAGAAGTTATGCATGCAGTAAAGTCCATGAAAAATAATAAAGCTGCTGATCCAGATGAAATACCAAGTGAATTGCTATAACTGATCAATGAAAAAAATATAGATCTTGTAGTCCAACTATTGAACACAATCTATTCCACAAGAATCATTCCACGTGAAATGCTGACATCAATATTTATTTGTCTACCAAAGAAAGTAAATGCCAAAGAATGTAGTGATTATCGAACGATCAGTCTAATGTCATCATCATCATAAGTGTGTCGATAATCCGATCTTGGCCTGCTCACAAAGAAGTCGCCACTCCTGTCGATTCCTGGCAACTTCCCTCCATCTTCTAACCCTTGGAATCTGTAGGTCTTCTTCAACATCATCAATCCATCTCATTCATGGTCGTCCTTTGCTTCTTGTGCCCTCTAATGTCACACACCTTAAAAATCAGTCTAATGTTACATACCTCAAATACCCTGCTAAAAATCATCCATAATAGAATACACGCTAAGCTGGAGATGGATATTAGTGATTACCAGTTTGGATTTCGGAATGGAGTGGACACAACAGAGGTACTATTTTCTTTTAACGTGCTGACCCAAAGATGTTTGGATGTTAATCGAGATCTTTATGTATGCTTTATAGACTACAACAAGACATTTGATAAGGTAAAACATGACGGACGTAGATAGAAGTACTCAAAAACAAGAATCTGGATGTGAGGGATGTAGCATTTTTGTAGCATGTAGCAATGGAAAATTGGAAGAGAAGTGTCAGAAGAAGTGGAGATAAGGAGAGGGGTTAGGCAAGGTTGCATACTGTCGCCGTTATTATTTAATGCTTATTCTGAAGAAATCATACAAGAAGCTTTGGTAAACGAGACAGTCGGCATAAAAGTGAACGGAAGTTTAATTAACAACATTGGGTATGCCGACGATACAGTCATAATAGCCGACAGCTTGGAAGACCTAAAAGAATAATGAACAAAATATTAAGATATAGTGGAGATTACGGACTCTCTCTTAACATCAAAAAAACCAAACTCATGAAAATTAGCAAGAACAACAATACAAACGAAATATTATTAGGTAGACGGCTAGCAAATTTAGAGAGTAAAAAGATATACTTACTTGGGGACGATAATCACAGAAAATAACGATTATACTGCAGAAATCAGAGTCAGAATTGAAAAATCACGTGTCAACTTCGTGAAAATGAAAAAGATTTTATGCAGCAAAGATCTGACATTGGCCCTCAGAGTAAGGCTAATTAAATGCTATGTACAAAGTGTACTCTACTATGTAGCTGAATCATGGACATTAAACGGAATATAATAAATCAACTTAACGCGTTTGAAATGTGGACATTTAGAAAATTGTTAAGGATTCCATGGGTAGATAGTGTCACGAATACAGAAGTGTGGAGAATAGGCAGAAATACAGAAATACATACACAGACAGGATGTAACAAGTTTTAAACCGTTAAAGTGATCGTACTCGTAAAATATCGTCACGTTAACTGGAGGGGAAAACTTTTTAAACTCTGTTTTTTTTAGAATGGAACTTTAATATCTCGCCTTCTATGGCAAGCAAAACAGTTATTTTGTTTAAACTGGAGTAGCTCGAGAAAATAATAAGAACTCGGTAACCTTCACCTCACGGTATAATCGGAAAATCCTGGATTGGGGTATCTCGTGAAAGTGATTATGCAAAAATATGTCATGGGAATATTTTGTCGAACGAACCCGAGCTTTTCGCCTTGTCTAATTGGTCCATATTTGTGAAAAGGTTATTTTTTTTTTGTTAAACAAACAATTAGTACGAATAAAAAGAAAAACACATTTCTCGATGGTTTTAAATGGAAGTTCCTGTATAGTAAAAAACAAAGTACAGGTAAAGACTTATTTTTTATAAGGAATTACCTATACATATAATCATTCATTTTAAAGTTATTTCCAATTTAATAATTAAAGAAATGATTTAAAATTTTTGATTATACCTAACAAGTGAACATGATCAAATGACAAAAAGAGAATTGTCAATAAAAACTATTAACTTGTCGGTTAACAAATTGCTTTGATGTAGTGTATTAACTATTAACTTGTACAGTTATTAAATACTGTTTTAAGAAATTAAGTTTCTTGTTGAGGAATTAATAAATGATTTGAAAATTGGTAGAAGGTATGAAACAATGTTGGTTATCACAAATCATTAGCCCAGAAAGAAATACTACACGTAGACAAGCCGAGAAAGAAACATTGGAAAGGTTATTAAAAGTTATTCTTACTCAGTCGTTTATGTCAAACATGAAATAATAAAACATTTTATTATCAAGGAAAATAAATTTAATGCGATACTGTAAGTTGCCCATAATCCACATGTTAGAGCATGTGAAATTTCTCGGCCCCAGGTTATTACAATAGGTCGAAGAGCATTGCATATAAACAATATGCATCCATACTTTATCCAGTTGCATCAAGATTTACCGGACAATGGTTTGGACAATGGACACAAAAACAAATAAGAACAAAATGAAATTGTTAGTAGACATTAGGTATTATTCAACATCGTACCCGAAATTCATGGCAGTTCATAATCTAAATTGGTAGTTTATTAATGTTGGAGGTGGTATAGTTTGGAGATCACGTAATTTGATTACATTTTTTATTAAGCTTTTTAAAAATCGATTATCATTATTGATAGCCCCCTTGACATAAATTTTACCCTCAAAATTTGTCAAAGAATGTAGTTTTGTATACGACGGAGTCTCGTTGTACCACTAGATTAATTTATAATCATCTTAGTACTCATTTTTCTGGAAGATCGGTGGAAAAAGAAGGACTTTTGACCCACCAGTGTTAAAAAATTTCTTCATATGAGGATTGGTGACAAATATTGTGTATCAAATACTTTTAACAATCAAAATTGTTTTTTTTTCTTCTCTAGAAACCAGAAATAAATATATTTTATAAAATTTTAATTTAATTTAATTGAACAATTTCATCAAGTAATAAATTACATTAGTTGTTTAATTTAGTGATGATATTTATTTTTTCTTATAAATAAAATTATAAATAAATGACGTATTGTCGGTAGAATTGCAAATCGTTTTGTCACACGTAAAAGCTATCTTTAAAAGAAAAGTTCTGATACAATACGTGATGAATACACTGTCCGGCACATTAACAATAACATATTATAATTTAACCAAAACAATACCTGTCTTTTAATATATTGTTTATTCATTTCTCTTACGATATATTTTAACACTCATTCTAATTGTTACCCTATCTAATCTAAGAAAATGATATAAAAGCATCTATAATATTGTTAGAAAGCTATTTTTGATTTTTATTCCCAGTAAAAATAGTAAAGTTCATTTTTGCCTCTATTTATAGTTTATTTTTATGAACGAGAGAGTAATTAGCATAATTTTAACTGGTATCTCCGACCACTCCATGGGCGTGCTCAAGATTAATTGAAAAATTACTTTGAATAATTGTAAAAAATAAATGAATTATTTCAGTGTTATAAAGTGTTATGTGTATGTAAACAAAAGTGACCTCTTTTATCACACACTATATTAGAACTGACTGGCCTACATTAAAAAGGGTTTTAAAAAATTCACATTTTTTTTAATTTTTAAAAATTACAAAAGAGAAAAAGAGTTTTTAAAACCGTCTAAGGTATGTTAAATAGATGAATAAAAATATTAATATAAAACTTACAGCTACTTGTTACAAATCCAAATCAGATTCAGAAGATGAACTTTCAGAACCAAGATTTATAATAACTGGCTCGATCATTTTATCAGTAATATTGTCCAGCTTCCACATTTTTTCCTCTTCTTTAATAGTGTGATTTACTGCCTTTTCCAGTTTTCAGGTTTTACATTATTTACGGCCTCCAAAAACAACTGTTTAACATCATGAATTTTAAAAGTGGTATTTTTTCTTGAAACTTCACTCTTTATCTGTGCCCATACCAGTTCAATCGGGTTTAATTCACAATGATATGGTGGGGATCTAAGTACTGTCATTCCACGATTTTTGGCAATTTCATGGCTGTCTGAACTGCCAATGTGTACTATTATCAGCCTGCGTCCCTTTCCTGATGGTGGGTTTAAACCAGTAGATAAGTTGTTTACAAAAGCGTGCCTTTGACTTGTAACAGTTTCATCCTGCCAAAATTTATTTGGTGTATGACCCTCGTTGATCCATGTTTCATCAAGATAAAATATTTTTCTTTTTTGGTTTCTCATTTCCTTTATGGTTCTTAGAAAATGTCTTCTCCATATGACAATATCGCTTCTTTCTAATAAAATAGACTTTCTGGGATTCTTTTTCCAGCGGAAGCCTATTTCTTTTAAAAGTTTCCATAACGTACTTCGACTCATTTCTGGGTAATCCTTATCATCTCGAACTGAGACAAGAACTTTATCCAATGTTGGAAATTCTTGCCTAAAGAAGAATTCATGCACTTTCCGTCGAAGTCCTTCTTTAAAATGATATTCTATTTGAAATTTTGGTTTCCCTGGAGCATTACGTGGCATTTGAAAACTACCACATTTCCTTTCTTTAATAACTCTGTAAATCGTAGATTTCCCAACACCAAGTGTACTGCTAACTAACTCAACGGTCTCATCAACACTTTCACATAAACGTTTGTCTGTAAATGATTTAAAACAATTAAATATTAATGTTTTTTCATTAACTGTTAAAGGACCAATTTTTCGGCGTTTACACGGCACTTCCAAATTTTCCATAACACTAGTATACACAATAAACTGCACCTTGCAACTGAAGTACCTACTTTTAGTGAACTGTTAAGAATTTTGAATACGCCACTTGGACCTTCCTACAAAATGGAAAAACCCACTATCACATTTTCTGTGGAATAAGTTTAGAAGGTAATTATCTAGTCAATTACTGTCGTAGATTCCTGGAATTAAAGAATTAAATGTTTGATTGTTGAAACCCTTACTTCGTGGAATGCACTCATTTCAGATAAAATAAAACGTTTTATTTTATCTAAAGAATTAAACTTTATTTTGCAAATAGGTAGGTACTTATTAAACTTTTATTGGTTATATATAATCAATAAAATAAACATCTTACATTTCTTGCAAATTCATTAGTACCTGTTAACCTCCATCACTCCGACACTGGCAACCTTATTTAGGGATTAGTAACCCTCACAACTATTGTATTCTATTCTGCTCCAACCTTTATACCTGGTGGTCATACTCAATTTAAAATTGTTTTCCTATATACTTCTGTAAACTTGTTGACAAATATCTGTTTTTCATTGTGTCACCCGTATCAACAGTTTAGGGATTTGCATACATAATTTATTATTTTATTACTCTCTCATACATAAAAATACACTATAAAGGTGTATTATTTACTTCTGTACTTCTAATTATAATCACCGTCGTCGGTATCTTCATTTGGATTGTAAATGATGACTGGATTAATTGCCTCAATGCGATTTTCACGCATCCAACAATGACTATAGATTATGACAAGAATATTCAAAAATGTGTAAAGCGGATCTAGACACAAATTTTACGTGCACAAAAAAGTAAAAGAAATAAGCAACATATTTAATAAAACGAGTTCATATATTGTAAACATATTTTACAGTTATGACAACAGCCAAATGTCACTGTCAATAACAATTTGAATTAATTTTGAGGATATCAGATCTACTATTTTACCTTAGTGTTCTGTGGTTATATCCAGAATAGCTATTCCGCTGTCGATTTCACAATGTAGAACGCTCGAAAGGTTATACTTGGAATAAACTCAAGTGTAAGTTATACCCAGAATAACTATTCTCTAATTTATACTTTGATTGTAGAACCGGACCTTAATGAGAAAGCTGGAAGGTTTTGAGATGTGGCTTTTTAAGAGAATTTTGAAAATACCATGTACCGATCATATTACGAACGAAATGGTGTCAAACAAAATAGAAAGAGGCAGAGAACTTTTGACCACCAGTAAAAGGAGAAAGACAGCATATTTGGGGCACATACTTAAAAATGATAGTACGAGTTGTTGCAGCTGATTATGAAGGGTAAAATCGGAGGAAAACGGGATCCTGGTAGACAACAAATATCCTGACAAAAACATTCGCAACTGGACCGAGTTAAACACACACAAGACGCTTTTACGAACAGCATAAGAAGAAGAGAGACGAATTTGCAATAGTTATAGCCAAACTTTATTGGTGGAGTCGGCAACAGAAGAAGAAGAAGAAAAAGCAGGAGTTACAGTATTCACTGCTTCTTGCCATGTTTCCAAAAATGCCGCGTCACTGTAACCGTTACGCCCAATATAGTTATCGTAGTAAGTTTTGCATATTTCCCAAATATATTCAATTCACAATAGAAGGGGCAGTCTTAAAACATTATGTCAAAACTATGTATAATCTTGTCTTGCTATAAATATATTTGGTTTTTTAATCTTTTGGGCTGTACTAATTAAGGCTTGAAATAATCCCGAGGAAATGAAATATTTTCAGATTCAGTTTTTGTGCTGGCCAGTGTATATAAAATGATTCATTTAATATATCATAGTGTCAATTCCGCTTCGTCATAAAATATGTTAATCATGTAATCGAGGTACCTCGAAGGTATTCCAAAATTGAGAGAGCTATAATGTATATATAACTCATCATGTACCTTTTATGTCCATTTTCTATACATAAAACTGCCGAGTAGATATATTAATAACATCTCTCGCTCGTAAGAAAGTGACAATGAGAGTGTGTGTTTTTGTTTTGTATTCATTAATCTCGGTTCGTTTAAGACTCAATTTGTTTTTTGTAATAAACGAAAATAAACAAGGCGCTTACAATTTGACACGGAGACTAATAGTGTTGTCAAAACACGCTTTCTCTACTTAAAGTTAATAAGATTATTCATGAGGGCTCCTACCTAAGTCAGTTGGAGGTCCATCTAAATATAAATATTAAAATTCCATAAAGTGTTATTTGAGAATCGGATTTTGATTTGCTCACTGTAGTTATTAGTTTGTAAGTGCAGTGCAAAATAATTTCTTAAGAATGAAATATCCTTCGATTTCTATTTATAGTACTGTTAAAAAGACAAGTAATATGATTATATACATGATTATATACGCAAATCAACAATATAAAAAATTCGTGAATAAAAAGTGGAGTTTTTAAACATTTAAACGACAATTCTGGAGGTAAAAAAAGTTAAGTTTACTTAACAAATTAAAAGGAATAAGAAGAAAAGTTCACAAATTTTATTTTAAAAAATAAACACTTGCCAATGTTTTGGATGCAATCAATGACGATCCGTATCTCCCTAAAATCGGACAGAAAACACTATGGGAAGTTTCAAGTCAATTGAAGTTCAAGTGAACAAAACATAATAGAAAAGAAACTTGTATTAATTGTTTTTACATAAACATTGGTCCCCTTTGATATAAAAATTAACCGGTTTTTGGATTTTGGTTAACATTTTTTGGATTTTGGTGCAACACAAGTGAAAAGTTTTGTTCTAGTGACCAGGGTCCAGAATGAAAACCAAATCTAAAACTAACCTTATTCCTTGGTCACGTTCCGGAGTATTTCCTTGTTTCCCCAAATACACTTGCAAATTCTTACAATAAGCGGTATCAACATCTGCAAGACACCAGATCTCCCAAAACTTCACTACAACAGTAGTTAGCGTACAAAGGCGCCACCTGATTTGGCGGCCGTGAACGAAAACGATATGATAATATCGTTTTCTGTATCCTCTGGGCTATGCGAAATGTGTAAAAGATTAAATATTTCAGCAAAAGCTGCTATTGCTCTATTGAAATAAATGGACAAATATATGGCCAAGGAGGACAAAGAGCTCAGTGTCAGACAGAGCCCAAGTGTATGATGAGGCTGGGTTAGGACGAAATGATCATAACACTTTATTGATACCGATTCGAGCACGGGAAGTTTAACGAATTTGTCCTCCTAGGCCATATATTTGGCCATTTAATTCAATAAAGCGATAGCAGCTTTTGCTAAAAGATGTAATCTTTTACACATTTCGCATAGGCCAGAGGATACAGAAAATGATATTATTATATCGTTTTCGTTCACGGCCGACAAAGTAGGTAGCGCCTTTCTACGCTAACTACTGTTGTAGTTAAGTTTTGGAAGACATTCGTTGGACTGTCCGAGTTTGAATTTGTATCAGCCCAAATGTCTGATGAGGCTGGGATAGGCCGAAATGATCATAAAATCTTATTCATACCGATTCGAGCACGAATGAAGTTTAACGAATTTGCCCTCCTAGGCCAGGTGTCACCAATTATATTCCCTGAGGGTCCTTTTCGAAAACCTACTACACTTCCGCGGTGCGGACACTCAGCACTAAAGCAGGCAGTGGGTGGAGTAACCCGGGGGCGGTTCCCAGAAACCCTCCAGTAGTTGTAACCTCCTCTCAGGAGATTATCCTGTTTACGTAGTTGAAACCAGGCAACTAGGCCACCTCGTTTAGGGAGGGATATGAAATAGACTCAAGGAAATAGATGATTATAAAGCTATTATATTGTCTTTTTCTCATCTTTGATTAATCAATTTTTGCTTACATTTGCCCAACATTTTCAATTTTGTAGAAATCAGCAAATCGTTTATTTCCGTAAATCGTAAATTCCAAATTAAGTTTATTAATAAAACGTGAGAACTATGTAACATCAATATCTTTATCACTATCACAAACGGATTTAATGACAGGACAATGCTAAAGTTCTGCCTTAATATCCTCAGAAAAAAGTTCAATATTTTTAGAAAAACTTCTAATATCCAGAAAGTTCACAAACAAGTTTTCCCTTGCATTATAGTTTTAAATTCAAGAAATTCAGCCAAAAATGCGATAGTTGCAATGTTTTCTGTGTTCAAGAGGAAACCCAAATGATCATTTGCAGCTTCATTCAGCAGCAATAGCTGCAGCAGCATCAATAGTGGATAGAAATTTATGTTTAGTATTACGAGTATTTCTATATAGTATTAGTACTGTGCATTTTTAAAAATGTAAATATATTTATATATTTAGATTTGATTAGAATGTTACACTATAATTGTATTACTATATTTTGAATTTATCGGCGGTCCGCAAAAAACAAGCTCACGGTCCAGATGCGGACCGCGGACCGCCGTTTGGTGACCCCTGTCCTAGGCCATGTATTTGGCCATTTAATTCAATAAAGCGATAGCAGCTTTTGCTAAAAGATTTAATCACGACGATTAAGACGAAAGCGAAACGTCTTCAAAATAGATAAAGTAGCCTATCAACTTTGTCTTTTATTTCTCCACCTTGAGACCGATATAAGAACCCACCACTCGTCTGAGTGATCCTTATATATATATATATATATATATATATATATATATATATATATAGATAGATATAGATATAGATATAGATAGATAGATAGATAGATAGATAGATAGATAGATAGATAGATAGATAGATAGATAGATAGATAGATAGATAGATAGATAGATAGATATCGTACCCGTTAAGTATCCGCACTTTACATTCATCTTTCCTCTTTATTATTTTAATTAATTCTACCAATCCTTTTGGTATTCCAAATTTGATCACAGTCGAATATAATTAGGTTCTGTCAACAGTCCCTCAGTTGTTCATTTCACTCACCACAATTATCTGTAGCTTCTATCAACTGCAACATTTTTCATGATCTTGAAAAAAAAGACGACCATTGTCAAAATGCACTTTAAATGATTTCTGAATTCCTACACTCTTACTCTGCTTCCACGGGCACAAATAAAACTTTGAAAATAAAATATAATTTATATCCGCCTTAGTTACAATTAGGTTTATTGTGGGATTTGTGGGTGATTCCAAATTATTTTTTCATGTATCAATAGAAATAAATCCACCCTTCTTTCTTAGAAAATGTATAGGTACAATGGATAGGAAATTAGAAGATTAGTATTGTTTCCACTAATAATGAATAGATAGTACCTCGACCTTTTGTAAATACCAAATAATTTTAGATAATTTACGCAACCGTTTTAAGACAGACATCTATTTGAATGGAATAATAGCTTGAACAGGTATCTTTCTAAAAATGTTTTCTAAAATAATTTGGTATTTACTATAAATGTCAAACCACAAAAGCAATAAGATATGGTTTATTACATTTTTATCTGTAGACTCTATTAAAATACTTATTTTGTTTGAGCCGCCTGTGCCGTAAATTTCCTTAAAATTTTGATTTATTACTCCATCTCGAATGCGAAAGGATTATTACAGTTCTTGTTCTATAATTCAGTTTATCCATTTTAATAATAAATAGACACAAAATCAAATACAGTGGAACCTGCTCAATTCGAACTTCTCTAAGATGTCGTCACTTGGTAAACTTCGAACATACAAAACTTTGACGTTATCGGAAAAATAGCTGCAATTAAAGAAGTACAAACGGGGTCGAAGAAAAAATCTGAGATTGCTAAGGAATTTGGAGTTCCTCATAACACATAATAATTCACACCTACTTCTTTAAGTAGGTGTATATACTACTTGAAGAATAAAGAAAAAAATCTCAATAGTGAAAGTGCGATAAATAAGGAAAAAGGTTAAGGGAGCCAGAAAATCCACATAAGTTTTAAATTGGTTCAAACAAGCGATAAATAAGAAGATTACCTGAATGGTCCCTTTATAAGAAGCAAAGCTGATCAATTTGCTATTGAAATGGGGAAAACAACTATTTAAGGCAAGTACAGAGTGGCTTGAAGGCTTCAAAGAACGCAACAAAATTCCATTCAAATCCATTTGTGAAGAAAGTGGGGCCGTTAATCAGCAAGACGCCAACGAATGAAAAAGATTTGGAGATGATTCAGAATATAGATGAAAAAGATATCTGCAATGTTGACGAGATCAATAATTTGTCCCACAATAACGTATGGAAGCGATACATGGACCCTGAACCAGCGGGAAACGACAAAATTACTGGTACTGGAAAGAAAGATACTGCGGACTATCTATGTGTCTTGCAGAGAAGAGACAACAGGAGAATCAAGAAGACGACCCAATGACACAATGATGAACTCCAGACAGTATATGAAGATGAAAACATAGTACGCTACATTAAAGCAAACCGAATAAGATGGGACTAAAATTATTATATACAAAACATTGCTGAGGCCGGTCCTCACATATGGAGCAGAAACATGGACTCTAACGCAGAAAGATGAAATACTTTTGGGAATATTTGAGCGTAAAATACTCCGCAAAATATTTGGAGCTGTAAACGACCAAGAGCAGTGGTGCAGAAGATATAATTTTGAATTGTATCAGCTCTTTGATGAGCCAGATGTCATAACGTTCATTAAAACACAGCGACTTAGATGGGCTGGACACATAATACGAATGCCAGAAAATACCATTGCTAAAAAGCTAACCACAGGAACACCTGTAGGAAAAAGAAGCAAAGGCCGACCGCGAATTAGGTGGTTAGATGGAGTAGAAATCGACTTACGAATATTAAAACTCAGAAGATGGCAACATGTTGCCAAAAATCGAACAGAATAGCGACGAATCTTAGAGCAGGCCAAGATCCACAGAGGATTGTCGAGCTAAAGATGATGATGATGATAAGATGGGCGGGCCACGTACTAAGATCGAGTGACGAAAGACTCCTGAACGTTACAGTTTGGGAAAGGCCCGATAGCCAGAGGTCAATTGGTTGCCCAAGAAAGAGATGGAAGGACGCAGTAGGCAGTAATCTAAGTAAAATGGGAATACAGTTATGGAAAATAGCTGCTCAGGACCGACAACAATGGAGGGAAATAGTAAACGCAGTAAACGCAAGACTCACATACAGTTGTAGAGCCAAATTACGATGATGAATGTTGTCGAGATGTGTCTTTTTTTTAAATACACTCCTGCCAAAACACAGATTTAAACACGGACTGATCAGAAATTCTTCCTCTACTGATCATTTGCAAGTCCGCTAATCCGCGTTTTTTTTAAGAACATCAAGTCAAAACCAATGAAATAGGTGAGCAGCGCAAGAGCTTGGATGACGAGTGATCTTTTCGAGAAATGGCTGATGAAATTAACAAAAAGTTTATAAAAAAAAGAACAGTTATTTTGTTTATTGAAAACTGTACGGCACACACTATCCCACTAATGGAAAATAAAAGTTATTTTTTCCTGTCGACATGACTTCAGTTTTCCATCCTATGAACCAGGGCATCATAAAAACCTTTTTTAACAGACTTTTTGGTTGAAAACATATTGACGGAACTCCCTTAAAATAAAGAAGTCTCTCGAATGTGTAAGAAAGCTTAGGAGTAAGTAACACATGAAAGGATCAAATACTGTTTCAAAAAGCTGGTTTCGTAAAAAAAAGGAGACGCAGAAAACGCTAACGATACTTTAACAGAAGAGCTGCTTTTAGCTAACGGCTGGGAGGACGTCATTTCTGATCCTGTCATCTCTTATGAAGATCACTGAATACCTTAGAATCTCTTGTCATTGCGAGAAGCTAAATTCTAAAAAGCAGCTAAAAATTTCAGATTGCTTTGGAAAAAGTTAGTCTTTTTTTTCATTAATTGTAACAAATATGTATTCTTAGTTTTAATACATTTTTTGACACAAAATGTTTTATTGTTTTAATATTTTTGTTTAATAATATTGTTTTAACGCGTTCTCACTGGCCGATTTTCATCGGCCAACATTTGGCCGAAAATACCAATGAGAATACCTGCCATAATGACAATAATTGACCATTTTTTATAGCTTGCTAATGTTTTAATTGATATTCTTGGCCTAATTTTGTTAGTCAATTTTTCGGATGACAAAATTCGGGCAAGAATAGGAACGAAAACATCTGCAAATGATAAAAATGGTCAACTATTGTTGATTTTTGTCGTTTGTAGATGTTTTTGTAGGTATAATTGTTTTTTGTAGATATATTTTTAATTCGAATTTTTGGATAATTCGAATTTTTTTAACGGTCCCCTGAGATCCTAATTATCCAAGTTTCACTGTATTTGCATTTTCTGCTAAGATAGTAAGGTTTGGCAGTGGAATATATTTGTATTTTGTTTAGCTTTCTTTATTTTTCCATTTTAAGACAGCTTTGATTTTTATTTTTAAGTAAGTCAATTGATTATATCAAGTTTGATTTAGATACCTTTTTTATCTATGCACTGGACTAATAGCTGTAAATAATTTTGTGAATTTCAAATCATGCCTTGCGATTTTTACACGTCGTAAATACATGTAACACTGAATGAATTTTGAATATTGATACGGTCGATGTCTCTTTCAATTACACTCATTTCGAGTGAATACAATCCTGTAATTTATTCTGATCCTCACGTACTCGAAACATATTAACTGTAAAGTTGCGCCGATTTTAAACCTTATTCGCATTCCACTACCTCAGTAGTTATGTGTTGATTTTGGGGTTTTTATTTTTTAATTTATTTCCTTAATTAAAGAATTAACTGACAAGAAGAAACTATAAATATAGAGTAAAAGTGAGGAAATGCCTTAGCAAAATATTGATGGGGATAAAAAACATGGTATTAATATACATGGGCCCTGATTCTATTTCATTTTGATCTCGAAATTTAAAAGCGACTACGCCATGACAGTCGCAATCACTAGCGATTCTCATTCATTTCGATTTTAGTTAAAATTGGAGATATTTACTTTGTCAATTTTGACGCTGCTCAGAATTTGGGTTGGCCGTATTGTTTATTGGCTGCACGCTGCACAACGCTTGTTAATGTTTGTTTTGTTTACGTTACGCCTTTTGTTTTTGGTTCGAGTTGTTAAATTTTTAGTGGTCATTTTAAATTATTATATTTTGAATTGAAAGAAAATGGATGGAGAGGCTGTCGGTGATGGTGACACTAAATTGTCTGTGGACCAAAAAGATTGGGGTGGCTTTTGATTTAGTGGTTATATTCTAATATATTTTTAAATTTACTGCA
Source organism: Diabrotica balteata (assembly GCA_918026665.1). Classification (NCBI taxonomy): domain Eukaryota; kingdom Metazoa; phylum Arthropoda; class Insecta; order Coleoptera; family Chrysomelidae; genus Diabrotica; species Diabrotica balteata. The sequence continues at coordinate 64,034,767 of OU898285.1, forward strand.
GCTTAGTAATACTTTTGGGTCTCCTAGAGGCATAAAATACCCTCCTCCAAATATGGTTCTAATATCCTTATCAAATAATTTGCAGCTTGTATTAAATTGGCCAAATATACGGCCTAGGAGGACAAATTCGTTAAACTTCCCATGCTCGAATCGGTATCACTAAAGTGTTATGATCATTTCGGCCTATCCCAGCCATCGTCAGACACTTGGGCTGATACAGCCCAATACTTTTTGCCTCAGTTTTCCTTGCAAGAATCAAACAAAACACAACACCGCCTAAACTGAACCTAATCTAACTTCTCCCAGTCCACCAGCCAGTCATGGCACATTAATTTCAACTCGAAATGAAATCACTTTCTTGAAGTTTAAATTAATTTCGATAAATCGAAAATTAGTGACGTCCTTTCGTTAGTTCAGCTGAAATCCACTAGGCTCGCAAAGTCGCATTTCGACGTCGCCATATTAATTTCGACATTTTTTTGAGTCGAAATCTCAATTAGAATCAGGGCCATGGTCTCCCTCCGAAAATTGTATACTCCTAGAACAAATGTTTTGACCAAAATCCAAAAACCGGTCGCTTTTTAAAAACAATTTCCTCAGTTTAAATAAAAGTTTGCCATACGAGTTTGCCATAGTTTCGTCTGTGCCATTTTAGGGAGATATGAATATTCATTGACTGTATCCAAAAAGTATTGATATCTATTTTTTTAAATAAATTCGTGAACTTTTGTTCTTATTCGTTTTAATTTGTTTAGTGAATTTAACTTTTTTACCTCCTGCATTGTTGTTTGGAGGTTTAACAACTCCATTTTTTAATTAACTTCGTATTTTAATTCGTTGATTTGCTTACAACTATATTAGTTGTTTTTGCAACAGAATCGTCAACAGAAACCAAGAAAAATGCTCCAATTTTAAGAAATTTTGAATATTTCTTGTAAAATGATAAATGATTTGATTGGTAACCGTTACTTTAACAAAAAAAAATAAGTAATGAAATCTTAACTCCGGCAAAACATACGTACGTAAAAAAACTCTACTTTAAGTTAATATTTTATACTGAACTCGTGAATATTATGAACCAGGTAGGGCTAGTACTTTTTCCAAACTCTTCTTCTAATTCTTATAAAACATATTACCAGAGTATTTGGAAGAGGCAAACATAGCAATCAGGCAAAATATGTTGTTTCTACAGGGTAACGTTCCGGAACATTACAATAATGAAGTTAAAGGCATATATTTTTAAGCCATATTTCTTGGCCATACAGAGATCCAGATTTTACCTATATTGACTTTTGATTCTGAATTGTTATAAAAAAGTGTGACGAAGTGTCATAACATACATTTGTAAAAATTATAAATAAACAACAACTGGTAAATAGAATCATTGAAACTACAAATCAATTTCGTCAGAAACCAATAATTTTCCAAATTATTCGGTTTTCCTTTTTAAAATATGTAGTATTAAAAAAAATGAAAGCCATTTTGAATATTTGTATGATATAATACATGTTAATATGTAAGAAATATTCAGTACATATTTTTTTGACCAGCGAATAACATGCAAATTCATTTGGAACATACTTTTTGTTGAATAGTTTTTTGTTGGGATATAATGAAGAACAGCCTTATACTCGTATACTGTGGCACTGGATTATTTACAGGGTCTATTTTATAAAAAATATATCAATAATCTGATAGTCGTTTTCTTTATCGCGTTAATGCCTTCTGACCTTATTAAATGCAATAGTGGATAAGAATATGGCTTCGCGGATTACGTTTAATCAATGATGCAGGATCTTTTCAAACTATTTTTAAATATTAATACTGTAAAAAAATAAACATTTATTACATCATACACCGATAAAGTATTTACTGTTAGTGAAACTAACACTAAAAATTTAAGTATTAAATAATATAAATACAAATTTCACTTGAACATTGAATAAATAATATATTTGTACATTTAAAAGAAATAACAGGATTATGCTAGCCCCTACAACTCTGTTCTTTCAAACGTTTTTTATAACTAACTAGATATTTTTTTTCATTCTCCTTTTTTCAAGTTCCTTCCTCGTCCGATAGTGTATCTAATCCAGGCTTCTCATTTAGCAATGTGAAATAATATGCAGTCAAATGTTGTGAAGTATTATAAATGATTTAATGGTAGCTCAAAATACGTACACTTAGAAACATATCTCAGCCCTTGCATGCATATACATACTTCAACTAAATGTTTATGCAATTTGAGATTGTGAGGAAAAAGTTACTATTAGTTTACAAACGATAAAAAATGCCTTTTAAAAAAAGCTGTATCTTCGAACCTATTAAGTGGATTTTAATTTACCCATTTTTGTTTGAAATATATTTAAAAATCCTTTTATTTTATCGTTCATCTAATTTACATACCGATGCATGTCATCGGCGTCATAGCCCGTGACGTCACATGATACCAACACGAAATATTTAGGCGGTAGATGTGTTCTTTTTTAGAATCACTTTGCCGAGTACACTGGCATTACAGCCACTAGACATATTTTATTATATACGCGTAGAAATAATATTTAAAGATTTCTATTAATGTTAACTTAAAGAAATACACAATAATATGTTTCATTTAATTTGTATAAATGCATTATAAAGCGTTTTTATGAAGAACATTTGTTCGGAACACACTGTAACTGTAATCGAACGAAGGTGAAATTTTGGCATAAATTGGTAACACTTATTTGACAGTTGCGGTGTTGATACTTTTTGTACTTTATTATTTTGAATTTTAAAGTGAATACCTGTCGTTTTATATTTTTACTTATTTAATAAAATCTGTTCTTTTTAGATCAAAATTAGTGTGTTTTATTTAAAAAATGTCACGTAAGAATTTAAATAGTCGTTGTAAAGAGATGGTAATACTTTTGCAATAATTATGTAACCTCTTTGATTTAAAATGGAGTCAGGATTTTTTTATACTTTGGCAACTATGTCAACTTCGATCTCTGACGTAGATAATGACGTGCAACGGTATGTAAATTAGATGAAGTATACAATACTTTTCTCGTTTGGCTAAATTGTGACAATTAATTAAACATCATAGTTTTCTTTTCGTTGTTCTTTACCTTTGAAATAAAACTTATCTTTTGCGGGTTTGTAAATTGTTTCATCAAAAGTTGACATTAACAAAAAAATGAGACTTGTGAGTTAAAATCGGTCCACTGGCTTCATAGATAAAGCTCTTCAAATATAGGGTAAAAAGGGCTATTTTGACCCTTTCGAGGGGCATATCTCAGGTCCAGGAGCACCTATAGGGCTGAAAAATAAGCTAGAAGCTACTTTTTAAGGTACAGGAATATATTAAACTTTGGTAAAAATCCACGCCTTCCTCCTACAAAAGTGGTCGGAAAGTAAAAATATTGCTCATATATACGTTCCGAAAGATTTCCGCGGTTAGTACAATTAAACCCAAAGATAAGATTAATACTCTTACAAAACTTGATATTAAACTTCACAGGCTTCCGGGTTGAACAGAAGCAATAATAGGAGGGAAGGCCCGCTATAAGATGGAAAAATATACATAGGAAATGTTATGATAGAGACGTCAGAGAATGTGACCGAGAAGGCGAACTCATAGTGAAAAAAAGCCGAAAAAGACGAAGATATATGCAACAGAGATAAACTTATTAATAATGTAACTCAAAATTGTTAACGCCACTCCTTTTCTTTGATGATAATAAAACTTATCGATCTGTCGCTGTACATAATTAAAATTTAAAAAATTGCTTTTTTCAATTTGCTATTACTCCCAAGCAAGCAAGTCTACATTAACTACATCATCGGTTGGAATAAACTTCAGAAATTATTAGATTTACACGAACCGCTCCGTTAAACTCTTGAGCAGTTATTTACCTTCATCCTCATATTTGCGTTGAAAATACAAAGACTTTGACAAACAGATCTACCGATTTTAATTTAATTTCAGAAATAACCATTTGTTTCCCATTTATATTTGAATTTGTTTGCAAAATAAATCTTTAAACAGTTTTTAACAATATCTCGAATTTTAACAAACAGTAAATTTTGTAGAAATACTTCAGCTAAATTAAGATAAATTTAATATCTTTTACAACAATATTATGTCCCCATTTTTTTTAAAACCTTTAAAGACGAAATGGTTTTAACCTTATTTTATTGATGGCCTTTGTTTCAATCACCTAGTGAAGAGAATTCGGTATTAGTCGAACAAAATCTAAACGTAATCTGTGTTAAATAACTGTATCCGTTGAGTGATTCATTTGTATATGTATCATTTTATTACCAACACGGGCAATTACGATAAAATCAAGACTGGAATACCATCAATTTGGCAATTCTTACATAATTAATATTTCCGGCGAATATTGTATTAATTAGTCGCAGTTCCAAATTAATTATTAGGTAGTCTAACAGTTAATAGTTTTTATTAAAAGGAAACAAGTTTGAGACATTTTAGACATGACCTACACGATCATAAATCTTCATGTAAAAACATTTGTAAAGAAATTTACTATTTTTGTTGTGAATAAGTCACAATTTTACTTTAAAATACGTTTATTTGTCGATCTCATGATTCCCTTTTTAGCATTGTGATTTAATTTGTAATTTAGATATCTGTTGGTGTGTGTTAGTTTTCTATACACCAAGTGCATCTTTGAGAAGCAAATATCGAGGAAAGGTAATCTGTTATTATATTCCCTTTTCATGGTAAATGTTATTATTATCTCTTCTTTATCGTTTATATTATCAGGAATGTATGAAACAACTCTGGTCCATGACTCTCATGGACCCATTAACCCCATACTGTGGGTTTTAAATTTTGTTTAGAAATAAGATTTGTTTAGAAATCTTCTATTGCTGGACCAAAATTTTGGTTATAGAATTCATTATTTATTATTATATTACTATATTTTGTTTATAGAAGTCTTATATCCTTTTCAAAATTACATTTTCTCAAGTGGCACTTGTTAATTCAACTTATAACTATTATGTCAGATATACTTTTGTATAACATTATGATTATTTTAATATCAATTATTGATATAACACGCCGGGACTTGCTGAACTATGATGAAACTGATGATAAATAGGAAAGGGCGTAACCAGGCGGTATTAAAAAGGGAAAACAATCACAGATAAATCTAAACGCAATTTGAATAAATCAATTATTGAAACTTTTGACACCAGATTTTCTATATTGGTAAGGTTGAGTGAGTTTAGGTGAAATATGTACTTGTATTTGAATTTTAAAATAAAAAAGAGACATTGATGGATTCGACCGTTACTTGATGGAAATTCATTTTATGTAACAATAAAACACTGAAAACTTTGTTTTCAAACTTCCACAAAATTTATTTTAACTATTATCACTACAGCTGTTTCGGCTGATAGCCTTTCTCAAGTGATCTATTTTTGGCTTGGGTTTACAAATTTAAACTATAAATTTGTAAACCCAAGCCAAAAATAGATCACTTGAGAAAGGCTATCAGCCGAAACAGCTGTAGTGATAATAGTTAAAATAAATTTTGTGGAAGTTTGAAAACAAAGTTTTCAGTGTTTTATTGTTACAAAAAAAGAGACATTTAATATGGAAATCTATCAGAATAGAAATATAAGAAACACAACAGGAACCAAAAGAAACTTTTACGTTGGTTATGAATCGAAATAGGTACCGTAGAAAGGGGTAACTTTGATTCTTTGATGATGTGATTTTGAAAAAAATGGTTTAACTGTTAGTCTTCCACGACGTACAGATTTTTTTAGAACAGTTATGTCCCAATGGTACTTTTAAGTCCGCCTTATTTTATTGGTCATAAATTTTTACAATAAGCTAAAAGCGTTGTTTATTGCGGACGATCCTTTCGAGTACCTACAAATCTTATTGAGTATTTAAATCAAAATCGTTTGAATAACATTCGAAGTTCGAAAAGTAGGGGTGTAGGGTTGTGTTATAGAGGTAGCATCTTTTATCGGAACGACCACATCGAGCGTCATAGACGGAAGATGGTTCTTGATAACTGGTCCTCATAAGACACCTAACTCTCACTTATGGCTCCACGTGCCACACCCCGGGCAACTGCATTGGCCTGCAGGCTAAACTAAGTGAGGGTAGCCAGATGTGGCGAAAATTTCACCGACCGATTGCCGATATAAGCAATCCCACACCTAATCAACGGCTCTGGGCGGAAGAATTGGTAAGTGGTAGGGCACCCTTTTGTCCTGAGGTTGAGAAATCGATCTCGAAGGTGGAGGAACCAATATACTGGTCAACGGCATAAGGATGTAGAAGGCAAGAGGAAACCACTACATTAAAGATGCCCATGGATATCCCTAGTAAAATCATCATGGTTTTAGAAACTAATAATGGCGTTACTGATCATGGCCCTCGGAAGCCAAGATCCGGCAGGTGAGAAGAAGACAAGGACTTTCAGGTCGTTAATCAGCGAATTCCTTGTCAAAGGAACGTTGATGAAAAAAATAAAACTGTCCAACATTAGAATAGGAACCTGGAATGTTCAGAGCATGTTTCAGTCTGGTAAAATGCACAATGTTATTCAAGAAATGAACAGGCTGAATATCGATGTACTCGGTATCAGTGAAGCCAGGTGACCCAACTCAGGTTGTTTTTCGATAGACGAAGCCACAATATATTATTCCGGTAGCGAGAATAACCAACACAGACAAGGCGTGGCAATAATAGTTAATAAAAAATCTAATAGAGCGGTGGAATGCTATTTCCCTATCTCAGAAAGATAATGGTACTGAAGTTAGTAACATCTCATGCCAAACTCAATTTGATATAAGTTTATGCTCCTACGGCGAAGGCCGACGAAGAAGAAGTAGAATTATTTTACCGAGATATCGAAGAGGCACTTAGAATAACGAAATCAAGAGAAATCACGATAGTCCTAGGTGATCTCAATGCAAAGATTGGAAAGGGACAAAGCGGAAAGTGTATAGGAAACTATGGTCTGGGAGATCAAAACGAGAGAGGAGACCGTCTGTTACAATTCTGTCAAGAGCAAAACTTTATTATTACAAACACATTTTTCAAGTTACCAAACAGCCGACTGTATACATGGCGATCGCCCGCAGATACATCGGAGAAAGTAGTCAGGAACCAGATAGACTACATTATTATCAATGACCGTAATGGTGTTAAAGCCGTGAAAGCATATCCTGGATCAGACGTGGCCTCAGATCACAATCCACTTATCGCCAAGATTACACTTACCCTTAAAAATATTAAAAGACATCAAAGAATCCCTACAATAGACACAAGAAAACTTAAAGAACCTAAAGTAAAAGAATGCCTCCAACATGAACTGCATGTGAACTGCAACAAATTGAACACAAACACCAATGATATTGAGGATAACTGGGATCGACTAAAACATTGTCTACTGGAACCTGTAAAGAAATACTAAAGACTTCCGCGAGGAGAAAATAAGAATGGATGAATGACGAGATACTCAATATGATGGAACAATAAATACAGAGAGATAAGCCACGAGATCAGGAAGATGATAAAGCTGACAAAAGCAAAATACTTTGAAGAGCAATGCAAAGAGATCGAAGACCTTCAAAACAAATATTATCTGTTTAACCTACACAAGAGAGTTAAAGAACTGGCAGGACTAAGAAAACAAAATCCCACTCGTGAAATTCTGGATAGACACGGGACTACTATAACACATACGGATGAGAAAGTACTAAGATGGGCAGAATATATAGACGAATTGTTCGATGATGAAAGAGAAGATCTGGAGCACATAGAACTTACGTCAGAAGAAATAGGTCCATATATTACAAAAGAAGAAATATTACACGCATTAAAAACAATGAAGAGTAGAAAAAGGTCCTGACATGCTTCCTATAGAAATCCTAAAAATTCTAGATGAGAAGCACATTGATGTTTTAGTGACACTCTAGAACCAAATTTATAGTTCAGGCGTATTACCCAAAGAGGGTTAACATCGATTTTTATTTGTCTCATCATTAGGTTGATGTCTCATATGCTAAAGTTACTACTTAAAGTCATCCATAACCGAATATATCACAAACTGGACATAGACGTTAACGATACATAATTTGGTTTTTGCAAAGGCCTAGGAACGCGTGAAGTTCTTTTTTTCATTTAATATACTAATACAAAGATGCCTGGACGTTAATTAAGATATATACGCATGTTTTATTGACTATAATAAAGCATTCGATAAAGTACGACATAAACAATTAATGAATGTCCTGAAATCAAAGAAGATTGACTATAACGACCTCAAGATCATATCAAATTTATAGTATAAACAGCGAGCAAAAGTACGTGTTAACGAACAGCTGTCTGAAGAAATTGAAATAAGGTGTGAAGTGAGAGGGATGCGTATTGTCGCTAATTCTTTTTAATGCCTACTCCGAAGAGATCCTGAAAAACGCTCTTGAGGGTCAAACAGCTGGAATAAAGGTAAATGGAGTTCCCATTAACAACATTAGATATGCGGACGACACAGTGATCTTAGCCGAAAACATTGAAGATCTTCAGAGACTGGTGACCAGAATAACATAGTATGGAAAAGAATATGATCTAACAATGAATGGCAAGAAGACGAAATTCATGAGCATATCGAAAACTCAAAGAAATAACGAGAATCTTCTATTAAACGGAACCAACGTCGAACAAGTGGACAAATATGCATATCTTGGAACAATGATTAACTCCACAAATGATTACAATCAGGAGATCAAAATAAGAATAGAAAAGGCTAGACCGAATTTCAACAAAATGAGAAGAGTGCTATGTATCAGGAATTTAAAACTGGAACTAAGAGTTAGGTTGGCGAGGAGCTATGTTTTTTCTACTTTATTTTATGGAATGGAATCTTGGACCTTGAATGCGACATTAATGAAAAAACTGGAATCATTCGAGCTGTGGGTGTACAGAAGAATATTGAAAATATCGTGGACAGAACACGTCACAAACAAAGAAGTTCTGGGAAGAATGAATAAAGAAATGGAAATTTTAAATACTGTAAAAACAAGAAAATTAGAAGATCTCGGACATATTACACGTGGAGACAAATACTCCCTGCTCCAATTGATTATGCAGGGAAAAATACAAGGAAAGAGAAGCATAGGGAGGCGTAGAATGTCATGGCTACGCAACCAGAGAGTGTTACCGATGTACATCAAATGAACTTTTCAGAGCAGCCGTCTCAAAAGTCCGAATAGCTATAATGATTGCCGACCTCCGCAGCGGGGATGGCACTTGAAGAAGAAGAAAAGTACCGTCGGGTGACTTAAGGGTTAAGAGAGTATGCAACTCAAACGTTGAGTCCTTCATGGTGGTTGCTGCTACACAATTTCACTCAATTCAGTATACTTGTCGATTTCAATGCACTATTGAAGTTTGTGTTTAATTTTAAAGATATTTTAGATTATATTACTAAATTTGGATCCACAGCTCTTATAATAATATTTCAGGTAATTATTTCTATATTACCTTGATCTAAATATTATGTTTATATGGAATTCAGCCACAATTGATTGTGTGTATGTTGAATAAAACTTACTTGTTTAACTGACTAATGTCAAAATTGCGGCGTTATCTAACTGTCCCACAAACTACCTGGGTCCATTAATCCCAAGTGCCTGCTGCCATTGATTATAAACCACCCACCTGCTGCCCAACTCCAAGAAAGTTGGGGATTAAGTCTTAATGACCGGAAATTCCAAATTTGATTACAGTTTAAAGTAAGAATATAAATATTTTTAGTTATTCACTTCAGTTGCAAGTATTACGGTATAGTTTTGTCCGTTAGTATTTAACTTTTAAATGGCGAATCCAACGACTATGTTTAGTCAAAGGAGAGAAGTGGAGCATAATCATGATCCAGATATCCACGTTGAACGACCTTTAAACATTGTTCACAAGGGATTGGGGAAGAAAAATTTCAGCAATTTACCGCTGACGACGAAAGACATTTCTTGCGTTCGAAGTTCGAAGATAGGTATCTATGCTGCAAGACGAAAATCCACACCATCATTGCCCAAGTCACAGGAAGAAGTTCTACAAGTCTTTGTGAATTTAAATTTAAAAACAAATACAGGTGAAAAGTTTTCATTATCTACGAAAAATAATTCCGCAATTTTTAGTTGTTTCACAAATCTTTACTTTTTGTCTAATGTAGATTCTTTGTACGTAGATGGAACTTTTCAATACTGGTTCTAAATATTTTTGTCTGATGTTTACTATACATGGCTACAAAAATGGTTTTTATGTTACTCTAGTATTTTGTTTGTTAACAAATAAATCACAGCAGTCGTACAAAAGTACTTTTGATACATTAATAACAATATGTACCGATTTGAATTTAAATTTCAAACCGAAGCGAATAATTTCTGATTTTGAATTGCTGCAAAAAAATGCAGCAAATTTTATTTAACATAAAATTGGTCGAAAAATTCAAAATTTAGGTTTGTCCTCGAAATATAATAAATCAAACTGTTATTGGAAAATATTTAAAATTGTTTTTTGGCATACTACAAACGCATGTGAATCATTTCATTCGAAATTTAACGAATGTTTTTATAAATCACATCCTGACAATTTAAATTTACAGACATTTTGTTAAATTTTACACAGAAATATATGTGAAAATTAGAACTGCACATAGATTCGAAAAAAAAACTTGATAAATCGACAAAAAGAAAAGTTGATTTTATTGAAAATAGGCTAAATAAATAATACGTTAATCAAAACCATCGAGCAAAAAGACAAAAGAGGGATCTAATTCTTATGAAAAGGAGACCAAAAAATTAGCCTCTCATGGCGGACATATCCGGAAATGCGAATGCGCCAAATTTAAATTTTCCGACACTTATTAACAGTAGCTATATAATATTTTTCAGAATGTGTCTTGGACGAGAAACTTTTAATTAATTATTAACGGTAATAGTCTAAAATGCGACACAATTGTTAAAAAACTTCAATATAAATAAGATTTCATGTGACATTTGGGACAAACAATAACATAACCCAATTAAATTTGATGTCAAACAAGGAGAGAGACTATCTTTCCTTGTTTAATGTGTCCTCTAAAGATCGCACTTCCTGTCTAACAATATTTTTGCCCCCACTACCTTTACATTCCCTCTTTTGTCTTTTTGCTCGATGATCAAAACATTAATAAATTAGACTTCATTAAGTCAGTTTGCAATTGTTATGCAGCTAACTAATTTAAAATATAGTGTTCACTCTTACTTATTTCTACTGTTCTAGTGTTCACTATCACTAATCAGACATTAGAATTAAGCATTGTTATTGTTTAACTGTAGTTTTTGTTATTGTATATAAGTTAATGTAGATTTATAAATAAACTTTATTCGATTATATTGTTATAGTTTAATTATTTAATCATTTAAAATTTTCGCTCATGCTTTGGGAATTGGGTTCCTTTTTGAATAAAATAAAGTAAAATAAAAACTATATATGTTCACAAAATATTATCTAAATAAGTATCTAGGTAGCGTGGGGCAGTTCGTAGTCGCTTTTAATCCTACTATAAAACTGAACCCATTAAAATCTAGGTAACGTGGGGGAGTTCCTAGTAGCCCCAAAATTAATGGTTGACTTACTCGTCCTCGATCTTGTAGGCAATAGCATTATGGTTGAGAAAAATGTGAGAATATCAAATTCTAACTTTTGTGCGTTTTTTGTATATGTCTGTATGTTAAGGTAGATTAATTGTTTTTATATTGTATGTTGCATATGTATTATAGATGGTATTTCTACGACTTCCTATTCATCCGCTACTGTTGGTATATTATTGGTATTGACTTTTGGCATTGGCAACCAAAGCATGCTACATTCTTCTGATGGATTTGCAGTGGTTTATTGGTCTCAAACAAGCTTTTTCATGTGTACAATGTTGGAATGGTATTCATAACATTATTCACGCCTATGAAAGACTCATTAAGATTTTTTTAATTTTCAAAACTTGTACTCAAATTAGAAAAATTTACCGCACGCCCCTGTAACGAGTTCCTTTAAAATTTTTATACAAAACCAAAGGATCTGATAAAAATCATAAGTATACAGGTAAATACATACGATTATTTATAACACATTTTCCGTCCGTTAGATAATACTATCTTGCATTTTGAACAACTGTGCACTTTTGTTAATTTTTGATAAATTATCTTATCAATTACGTCAGTGCAATTATTACATGAGACCTCACGAGCCATATAATTGTATTCATATATGTGTAATAGAATATAAACAAAACTATGTTAAAGAAAATTTGCTTGCTTTTCACATTTACCTTCGTATTATTCAGAGAAACTACAAAATAAATTATTACGGAACAATTTGAATACACTCAAACTAAAAATCAGATTAATGCTTTCTCATAAACAGTATTTTTGTTTGTTTTTGCGCTGCGTAAATATACAACGATGATGGTTTTCCGACGCGCGAATAACTGTGTATGCGCGAAACATGGAAACTTTAAGTTAATTCCGCGAAAACTTCCAACGATTGGCCTTTCGATTTATTTATTGTCACTGAAAAAGCCAAACGCACGGGAAATTGTAGACGCTTAAAATCAAACGTTAAGTCTGTTAGAACCGTTGGTATATAATAAGCTTTGCCTCAATGATATTATTTATTAGCCTTTTCAGAGTCAGTATCGTTCCATTGCACTGTCGAGGTTGATTAATCTTACGTATCAAAGCGACAACTGATCCTACCTTTAATTGTATGTTGTGAGATGGGAGTACAGGCAATTCCAATGAATTTAAAACTCTGTAGGATAATTGACAACTACTTCGAAAACACAATTGCACTTTGATCTTGTTGCAAAAACACTCGTATATCAATTGGAGGGTCTTTGCGTACCCCAACAAAGTGGATGGTGTTAGGCATGTATTTAGTTTGTCCGCAGCAATTGATTGGGAAATAATTGGAAGAGTCTGACGAAAATCATCTGAAAATAGAATCATTGCTCCACCAATAATGTACTGGTTGTCACGAATATATTTCAAAGTTCTGTTGAGTGCCTCCAATGACCTCTTGTGGGCCATCATACATTGGTCCCAAACAATTAATTTGCATAACTGTAAAATCGTCGCCATTGCGCTATTTTTGGCGATGCTGCAAGCTGGTGTTTCATCGATTTGCATGTTTTAATATTAATTGCAAGGCAGAATATGCAGTTCTTCCCTCTTCCAATAAAACTTGCAGCTGTTCCAGATGATTTCAACGCTAGAGGTACTACGATCTGATTATCGCCAATATCAATGGCCAACTCTAGGGCTACTACAATCTGATCCTCGCAAATATGAGTAATGCTTTTCAAGAAAATAAATTCCATCAGATTCAATGTTCACAACTTCTATCAGAGTATCGTTCGCAATCCTCTTGTTGTTGATTTAATTGTAGAAAATTTGTACGAACACACGAGCAGTGTCGAACTATATTCTCTTTGTAACTGTTGTTCTCTTTCATAGTCACAAAGAAAATGAATAATACATTTACCACCTCTAAAACGAGCCTGATATTTTCCTATTATTCGTTATGCATATGGTGCTATGGGGTGGTATACTATAGTGGAGAAGCGTAATTCCCGTGTGGTTAGATCATTCAAACATCTTCTTTTTTGTGTATGGTGCGAAATATTCTAATATTCAAATCACTTAGGAGTGATTTATGTATCCATATTGCTTTTTTGAACTGCTGTAGTGCCATTATGATATCGTGGCCACTTTCTTTATATAGTTTAGCTTGGAGATTACCTATTTAGGGTGATTTGTTTCTGGCTAGTTTTTGAACTGGCTCTTTAACTTCAAGAATCGTTGGTGGTTCCTTTTCCCTCTCGTCTTTTCCGAGTACATCATCTCTTTCGTATTCCAGGTTTATTTTTTTCCTCTATATTAAGTATCCGGTTATAGTATTTCACCCATCGATTCAATACATATTTCCTTGTTATTAATACGTCACCATTCACGTTAAGACGCATTGGTTTGCAGTTGCTTTGAATTCTTTTCTGTTGATGTTAATTTTTTTATAAAATGCTCTGCATCCTTCTTCTTTATTTTAGTCGAGATCAATCCATGCAATAAAATTTGATGTCATCCTAAAAGAAACTGGCAGACTAACATCAAGTGGTATGAAGCCAACTTCAATACACAAACTCTATAGGGCCATCGATTTTGCAAGCCCCAACTGCCGCAAAAAGCACACAAGCTCATAGAATGGACTTGGTAGACAATTGATAAACGCCACCCTCTGGAACCGAAAGCACTAAAAAAAAGAAAATCCCGTAGCAGATTTCTCGATGTGGTCATGATCAAACTACGCACTCATCGAGGAGATGACCAGGACGTAGCCCAGTACGGAGTCGAAAATTTTGAAGATCCATACAATTTTACTATAAATACGGACACTATTTTTAACAAACTCATTTTCATTTTCTCTTTTCATCATTTTATATAGATGACTACTACTTCTAGTTCAACAAATTCTTTAGCGTATTTTGTGCTTAACTGCTATATATTTAAAATTGTTGTTTTATTTTCTTCTTTTATTCATTTTAGGTTACATCGGTCTGCATTCGTAAACTCTTCGCACTAACCTAGAGGACCAGACTGTTTTTCTGTGATCTGCCTCCACCAAATTGATTGTATTGTACAGAACTAGGAACTCAATCCCTTCATTTCAAATTCTACCGCTCATTTCGCTCGACGTTCAAGACTGTTAACCGCTGCATCATATCCAAAATCGATAAGGACTCACTTCTGGTTCGGCCGAACCGATAATCGTTATCGCTGCCGTTACTGTCCTTGTGATCTTCATCTCTATCCCTGGGCATGGGATCCATGTTGCCCTTCGTTGAAATATCTCACATATCTATTCATTTCATTACATAATGTTTACCTTCAATTTTAGTAAGCTTATAGTCATCTTAAAGCAAATTAGATTATTAATTATATTTATCAAATTGTACATTGATTTGACGTATAATTTCTAAAAAATTAACAATAAAATTCAAAATTGTGAAAGTGTGTTGATTTCTATGCAGATTTAAAAATAATGTCAATGGTATACCAATGTATAGTTTTGTTTTAAGTGGCGACAAGAAAGGGCAATTTACTTAGATGCACAGCATTTATTCTAAACAATGGTATAGTATTCAAGGGAAACATTCCATTCCGAACAATACATCTATGAGTACAGCCTTGACCGACATTGAATTAGATGAAAACTAGTGAATTTGAAGCAATTGTTTATATTCATTCACTCTGACAATATTTAAATATTTGTTTGTGGAGATTCCCATTTTATTCACATTTGTAGCTGTTGTTCATACGCACTATATATTCTACCTGTTTTACATTTGAACAAGTTTAACATAATATACATAAAACAGTAATAATTTTAGTAGAGAAATGTTATATTAAAGTTACTCAAACTGATTCAGCTGTCCTATTAAAAAGAAAGAGTGGAGAGGACAAAAGCGATTCTTTTGTTGATTTGATTCATTCTAGATGTCAATGTCAGTGATCTCCAATACAAAATTGGAGACTTTACGAAAGTAAACGACCAAGAGGAAGACCACAGATGAGATGGGTTGATGACATTAAAAGGATAGCCGGAACAAATTGGAAATATGTTGCTCAGGATAGAGACCGATGGAAGGAGTTTGGAGAGGCCTATGTCCAAACATGGACCACAGAAGGCTAAGAAGAAGAAGAAGATGTCAATGTGTGCAATCAATACCGCGTTTTAATTATACACAGTTTTGTTCCATGTTATATTACTGATTGCTGAGTTCGATTTAAAACTGAAGTGAAACATTTCAGTAAATCTTTCCATATAGATATATGTATATTTATTTAAAGTATCAACTACACTAAGAAAAAACCTAGAAAAAAGTAGAAAGTCAGTCCGATGCCAAGTCTTCGTAAAATTTAGATAAATCCGATTTTTCCGCTGAAAAAGGTGTTACGAAAATGCTCAATATGATATACAAACATAAAGTTTATCATTGATTTCAAAGCAATGTGTAACTAGGTAGAGAGAAAATATATGTTTGGTGCTTAAAGGAAAATAAAAGTATCAAAAAACTAAACATACTGTTAAAAATGGCACTACATGAAGCAGTAAATTTGAAAATAGTCGAAGAAGACATATTTATAAAGGTGAATAAAAAAAATAAATACAGAAAGCATATATGGAGAATAGACGAACTAGTTTCAAGTGTTTTAAGTCTAAACAAATAATGGAGTTAACAATCAATAAACGTAAGAGTGTTATCATCAATCCATTCTTGGTGGAGTGATTGCCGTTATTTCTTTAAGCTTTTTCAATTTACTTATTACGACAAAGAGAAAAATTGGAATATTGGATCATCTAATACTGGGACAAAAATACACATTTCTACAAAACATAATCTAGAGAAAGATTAAAGGACGAAGGAAGCCGGACCGCAGAAGAATGTTTTGGATGAGAAATCTAAGAGACTGGTTAGGTTGCACTACAAACGAACTGTTTAGAACAGCTGTAAACAAAGTTCGAATAACCTTGATGATATCCAATCTCCGATAGGAGAGAAATGAAAAGATGAAAAGCTTGTCTTTGCAGTAAAATATTGCTAACTACCACTATTTTTCCTTGATATTATTTTTACAGATTTGTTACGTACTTTTTAACTGTTACTAAACTTTTTCAAAGATGCATACCAATATATAAAAGTATTTTACAAGAAAAAGCCCAAAAGATCCTTACATATCCTTACATAAACATAGTTTTCTCCTTCTTCAGCCTTAAGTAATGCAACTTTGGACATAGGCCTCCCCCAAACCAATCCAGTGTCTTCTATTTTGTTCCACTTGCTTCCAGTTGTGTCCTTCGATCTTCTTAATATTATCTGCCCATCTCATTTGTGGTCTTTCTCTGCTTCTCTTTCCGAACCTTGGTCTCCATTGTTGTATTTCATGGTTATATCTCTTATTCTTCAGTCGGGCATTGTGTCCTGCGAAGCTCCATTTTAATTTGGCAGCATGTTCTCCTGCGTCTTTTACTTTAGTTTTGTTTCTAACCCATTTGTTTATTTTTTTGTCTATAAGTCTCACCCCGAGCATTGATCTTTCCATCGCTCTTTGTGCTTTTACTATTTTATCCATGTTAGATTTGGTGAGTGTCCACGTCTGTGAGCCATACGTGAGTATAGGGAGGATACACTGATCGTAAATGCTGGTTTTCAAATACTTTTCTATTTTCGTTCTTTTCAAGATCCAACTCAGTTTTCCAAATCCTGCCCACGCTAATCTTATTCTTCTGGTAATTTCGGCAGTTTGATTTTCTTTGTTAACTTTCATTATCTGTCCCAGGTAGATGTATTCGCTTACTGTTTCTAAATTTATGTTGTTCAACGTTATTTTTCTAATGTTCGGTGTATTTGTCATTATTTTTGTTTTTTTCAAGTTCATCTTAAGACCTACTTTTTCCGAAGCTTGAAATAGTTGCGTCATCATGGTCTGTAGTTGTTCGAAAGTTGTAGTGAATATTACAATGTTATCAGCGTATCTTAAATGACTGTTTTCTTCCGTTAATATTTATTCCTTTATCTGTCCAGTTAATGTCTTTGAACACGTCTTCAAGTCCAAGTGTGAATAGCTTTGGTGAGATAATATCTCCCTGGCGAACTCCTCTGTTGATTGGTATAGTTTTGGTTTTCGCATCTATTTGTATTTTCATTGTAGCTTTCTTGTAAATATTATGTATGAGTATTCTGTATCGGGAGTCTATCCTGCAGTTGTTCATAGCTCTCTCTCTCTTACCCAAAGTTCTACGGAGTCCAATGCCTTTTCATAATCAACGAAGCCAATGTATAAGTTCAAGTGATATTCATTGGCTTTCTCTATTAGAGTTCTGACTGTAAGAAGATGGTCTGCTGTACTGTAACCCTTTCGGAATCCTGCCTGCTCTACCGGTTGATAGCTGTCGAACTTCGACGTTAACCTGTTAGTTATTAATCTCATAAACAGTTTGTACATTTGGGATAGCAGGGAGATTGGCCTATAGTTCTTCAGATCTCCTCTGTCTCCCTTTTTGAAGAGAAGTATTGTCAAACTTTCATTCGAGAAAAAAAGACATTCGTTGAAAAAAATTTTTCAATTCTTCGAGAATAATTTCACTCCCCTCCTTCAAACATTTCTACAAGTATTCCATCTGAACCCGTAGCCTTATTGTGTTTTAGTTGTGCCATAGCTTGTTTTATTTCGAAGGATTCTATGTTAGGAAGTATTTCTGAGTTGACATTCGTTATCTTTCTCTTCATCATCATCATCATCTTTGGCTCGACAATCCTCTGTGGATCTTGGCCTGCTCTAAGATTAGTCGCCATTCTGTTCGGTTTTTGGCAACATGTTGCCATCTTCTGATTTTTAATATTCGTAAGTTGGTTTCTACTTCATCTAACCACCTAATTCGCGGTCGGCCTTTACTTCTTTTTTCTACAGGTGTTCCTGTGGTTAGCTTTTTAGCAATGGTATTTTCTGGCATTCGTATTATGTGTCCAGCCCATCTAAGTCGCTGTGTTTTAATGAACGTTATGACATCTGGCTCATCAAAGAGCTGATACAATTCAAAATTATATCTTCTGCGCCACTGTCCTTGTCGTTACAGCTCCAAATATTTTGCGGAGTATTTTACGCTCAAATATTCCCAAAAGTCTTTCATCTTTCTGCGTTAGTGTCCATGTTTCTGCTCCATATGTGAGGACCGGCCTCAGCAATGTTTTGTATATAATAATTTTATCTTTCTCTTAAGATTTTCTTTTGCAGTACTATCTGGGTTCTTGTGTGACGAATATAAATCACGGTAAAACGTTTAAGTAACTTTTAGGATTTCGTTCTTTTCTCTGATTTCTTTTTCATTTTTATCCTTCAATGAGATTATTATAGGCTTTCCTAAGTTTGATCTTAAGCATTTCAGGCTTCGGTTCTTTTCTATTATTTTTCTACCTTGTTTTCATTATAGATTCTTAAATCTTTCTTTACTCCCTTCTTTTTTTGTTTATTCAATTCTTTGAAACATTGGTGTTCCGATTTCCTTCGCTTAGAAATGTGCGTCTCTTTTTCATCAACCGTTTGTTCCTTCATTTATTCGGTCTTCTTTATTTGTTGTTTTCTTTGCAACAGTCAGTTGCTGCTTTCAAGAGCTTTCGTTGAATTTCTTTATTAATCGTGTTCATGTCGGAATATTCTTGTTGATAATGTTCTACAAATTCTTTTCTTAATACTTCTCTGTATTCATCTCCCTTCTGTCGTATTTTAATTTGATCTATCTGATTACAATAATTATGGCGCCTGTTTCTACTGGTTTTCGTCTGTTTGATAAGAATCCTTGCTCTTAAAAGGCGATTATCGCTGCCAGTTGGGAATCGATTAAGAGCAGATATCTTCAAAAGTGTCTTTGTTTCCACACAAGAAGTAATCGATCGTAACATAGTTTTAGTACAGAAAAATTTTACCACGATAAATACCAGATAATTAATCTAAAACAGATTAAACAGGAAGTACTAACAAAAAATAATCATTAATAAGAAAGTAGAACAAGTTGTGAACCAGAAAAAATCCTTAAACTCCCTATAAGAAAGTTATTGGCTTTTAACAAGAGCACAGAACTTCTTAGTGGAGTTACAGGAAAGGATATAGGTTGATACACAGTGATCATGACCAAGTGCCAAATACATGTAATTCTTGCCTGAACCAAGAAGAAGAATAAGAAGAGAAGAAGTGTGCTTCAAAGCTAGTCCAATTTGTAAGGGCATTAAAAAATCAGGGCATGAGAAAAAGAAAAATAAGTGTTGCTAACTGTTGTGAAGACAAGGCAGGTGACGAACAGGTTTGACAATCACTCATCTCCTTCACATACTGTTCCACCTTTACTTGGTGATAAGCCTTATAACAGACAGACTACTGAAAGTGTACCAATAGAATAAATACATATTGTACCTACAGTGTACTATCACGAACAGTCTACTGGATGCATCAAGCCTCATCTCCTTTCGTATTAAGCGTTAGTCATATATCGAGAGCTTTGTAGGTCTTCTTCTTTCAGTGCCTATTCGTTCCGAATATTGGCAATCATTCTGGCTATAATTATTTTATTGACTGATGCTTTAAATAGATTCGTTGTTGTTGTGGAAAACCATTTCCTCAGGTTCTTCAACCATGATATTCTCCTTCTCCCAATTCCTTGTAGCTCCTTCTCCCAATAGCTTTGTAGGTAGGATTCCTTAATTCCCCATACTCGCAAAAACCGGAATAGACTAAATAAAATGAAAATAAAGAAACGGAAGATTCTAAAAATGGCCCAAAAATGAACAAAATTAATTTAAAGTCTAGTGTCAAGGTTACCAGTTTTCAAAAGATTGCTAACTAAACTTAACAAAAACAAAAACCCTGTACAACGAGCTAGTGGATGTCCAAGATATAATAATAAATAACATTGCACTTAAGACAGTAGACGAGTATGTATACGTGGGACAATTAATACATAAATTTTACTCCTTACTCCCAGAAATCAGTCTCGGAAGAATGAAACTAGCTCGGGTATCTTTTGGTAGAAATGCAGTTATATTCAATCGAAGATGCCCCTTCACCTGGAGAAACGTCGACACTAAAGAAAGAGATAATAGAGAAACATAAATCACTCAAAGGTAAATGGAGCGATGCATGATAGGTATAACAAAGAAAGATGGAAAAATAATAGAACGGATCAGACAGAAAACGAAGGCCACTGATGTAATCCACAGAATTAAATCTTTAAAAAATGGTAGTGGGCGGGACATTTAGTGAGAAGAACTGACAATAAATGGTTCACTCGAATTACACTGTGGTATCCAAGAGCGAGAAGAGACCAAGAAGACATCCAAACTTAAAATGTGATTTTGACATAAGGCAACAAGCTGGTACAAAATGGCGCCGAAAAAGGAATGTCGGTGTATTACGGACACCTCACATTACTTCGTAAGTGAGTAAGTCCTGCTAAGTGGGCTGCATCTACCGCAAGTACTACCGACAAGAAAATTACAAAAAGAAATTTGTAACTTTCTTTCCAAAGATTATATTGGTGCGAGGTTTCAAACTGTGAGAATGGGAATCAAGACAGTATTCGCAATAAATACTTTGATAAAATGTTGTCCCAGAGTGAAAAAGGATCCGTTAGATCCTGGAGATTTTAATGTTATTATGTTAAGAAATCACTTCCACTCATTATAAGCTAAAGATTTAAAATATTAGAGGAAACATGTTACATAAAACATAATATTATCAAATTGTAACTACTGAAATTAACCAAATAAATCTTCAATGCAAAGATTTAATTATTCGAATTTTGGGGTTACGGCATTAAAAATTTAAGCAAACATGAAATAGAATTGGACAAGATACATAATTACCGTGAAATATAGGACGTCGATTAAAAAATTTATTAATTGATTGAGAATAAAAAAACATAAGTTTTAATGAAAAACTAATGTTTTTTTATATACATTTATTCGATTTAGCAAATATAATCAATTTAAAGTAAAATAATTTTTCTATATCATACAATATTAGAATTGAAAAAACTCGAAAACTTAATTTTTATTGCTTAAACCTTCGTTAAATTGTAATTTTTTCAAAAATTTTTGTGCCATGTGAAACCTGTACAAAAATTGTAGGAAACTAGAGTAATTATAATTTGGTATGCATGCATTGTTTTCAAGTAGGTGCTTACAAAGTGGAAAAAGCTATAATTATAAATTAGATACGTAACTGGTGAGATTTATGTAATTTCATGATTTAATATTTTATGGACCATGTACTATGTAGGTCTAGAAATTTGAAGATTATTAACATAGGTTGTCAAACAGGGTGATCTTTGTACACAAAATAGAAAACAACATATTTGAATCAATCTATCAAACAACAATGCTTCCGAAGCGGAGTTTCATGTAATAGACGCAGTATTTTCGATCGTTTTGATTATTACGTCCTTTAACGTCCTTTAATTTAACCAGTCAAATGCCTTCTTAAGGTCCACGAAACACAGATTTGCCGATACGTTGTATTCTAATATATCGCCGGTGCATGATCTGCCCGACCTAAAACATTGTTGTTCTTCTGCTAGTGTCATAATTTCATTCAGTTTATTTGTTATCACTAGAGACTGGATTATATGCAAAATGCATGTGCATATATATATGCAGCATATTTGTGGGTTTCTTTATAAATGCATATGCTATTCATATTTACTTGATTAAGTGCTTATTGCCACATATATCAAAATATCACATAAATAAAATGGTTTTCTATACATATTTAGATAATAGTTTCTTGGAATTATTCGTAGCAGGTACTAGGTAAGGTAACTACGAAATAATTTTATTACAAATATCTACTAAATCTACAAGTTTTATTGTTTGGGAAAACCCATCTGGGAATTATTTATCAGAAGAATAGGGCCAACATGCAGGTAGGTATTATACAGTAAATTCATTTTTAAATTCTCTTTACCAGCTGGCAAAGCAACTTGTGATTGCGAATAAAATAAAAATAATTTCTTTTTCGAAAATATGCCGAAAGTAGCGAAACAAAAATCAAGTCTATTGCGAAGTTGGGTTGGTGGCAACAGTGAAATGAAGATTATAGACAATGAAAGTGTTTTCTGTACTATTTGTGATAAAAAAGTGAGTCCACTTATATTTTAACGATTCAAAAATTTAATTTAAAATCGCATTTTTGCAAGAAAATCGGTATACCTATACTAAATATGTAACAGTTTAATTATTGGCGGTAGTTTTAGTTTTGATAAAATAAATATAAGTTATCTTAAAAATTTAAAGTCCATATTATTGCATTAGACTTCTATTTACTAAACTGTTTTAATCAGATTCCATTTGAAAAAATATTCCAAATTTCCCAACACCTGAAAACGGCTTTCCACCAATATAAACTATCTAAGGACTTCAAGAAGCCACGCCAGCAGCTTCTGCAGAACAACATTATTCAAAATCGTCACACATCGACGGGGCAAGAAAGGTTTGCAAAAGATGTATTCAATTTTTTTGTAAGTTGCAATACCCCACTGTATAAATTGGATAGGAAGGCGTTTCAAAATTTTTTGAAAACATATTGTAAAGTTGAAAATAAGTCAGTACAGGTACAAGTTCTTCAACTCTTCGCAAAAAATATGTGGGGGCATCTTACAAAGACGTTATTGATGGTATTAAAAGCCGGGTAAAAGATGAATAACTGTGGATATCTATCGACGAGATTACTGACGCCGAGGGTCGGCAAATCGCGAATTTAATTATTGGAGTTTCAAACAGTTCAGCTGATAACTCCAAGTCGTATTTAATCAGAGTAAAATGTTTAGAAAAAACCAACTATGCAACAATTGCTCGATTTGTTAATAAATCTTTGACAAATTTCTTTTTACCGAATCAAGTACCTTCTAAAAAAATTTGGCTACTAGTTAGCAATGCCGCTTCCTACATGGTTAAAGCTGTTACTAGTCTTAAGATTTTTTTCCGAATTTGATTCATTGTACATGCTTAGCGCATGATTTAAACAGGGTGGCAGAGAAAGTTTCCTCGAGTTTCCAAATGTAAACACTTTAATCAACAATGTACAGAAAGTATTTTTAAAAGCACCATTGCGACTAGAAGTATATAGGGAGATGCTTCCCGATATCCCTTTGCCACCGGAACCAGTGTTGACTAGATGGGGGGCGTGGTTGAATAGTGCCATATTTCTTGCAAATAATTATATTGATATCAAAAATGTTATATCAAATATTGATCCTTCTTGTTGTATTGCTGTTCAGAAATGTAAAAATATTTTTAGTGAGAATTCTGTTCAGAATGACAGCAAATAAAAGCAAATTTTGACATAATTGTACACTCTATAACAAAACTAGAGAGTCAAAAATTATCTTTAAATGATAGTATTTGCATTGTTGATTCTGTCAAAGAAAGAATAGTAAACCTTTCAGGGACAATTGGAAAAAAAATTAAAGATAAATTTAGTGAAGTTTTAAACCGGAATGAAGACTTTTCTTTATTGCGGTCAATAAATAACATAATCAATGGAAGCTTTAACAAAGTTATTAATATGGATCCCCCACTAGTGTCAAATTTTAGATTTGTGCCAATTACATCCTGTGATATTGAAAGATCGTTTTCCTAACACATATTAACTGATAGAAGGCATAACTTGAAAATATTGAACATTTTTTGTTTATATACTGTAACAGCAAGAACGAGGACATTTTCTTGTGAATTTTTTTATATATTTTTTTAAATGTAGTAATAAATAAACACTCTCTAAGTTATACTATAATTTTATTTCTCACCAAATCTCAAGTCCTAAAAATTAAAAAATATATTTTTTAAAGTACATATATAAATGCATATTGCATATAATAAAGGCATATTTGGTTACTTTTTAAGTGTATGTTGCATGTATAATTTAACAATTTTTTAGATATAATCCTATAATCCAGTCTCTACTTATTACTTTGATTGTTAATTTTAGTGTTGTGTTTAATAAATGAATTTCTCTGTAATTTTCCGGCGCCATTTTGTCCTCCTTTTTGAAGAGAGGTATTAGGATGCTTGATCTCCGTTCTTGTGGTGTTCTGGTGGTATTTAGGAGGTCCTCCGTACTTTAGGAGTTTATTCGGTGATCTGTACTCTCCTGGTGATTTTCTATTTATATATATATATATATATATATATATATATATATATATATATATATATATATATATATATAATATATATATATATGGTGTATTATAGGAGTACGTTATATGGCAGAAGAAAAAGGTAAAGGGTGGGTTTCGGCGCCTTATAATCGAAACACGCCAGCGAACTCTTATCAACTCGCACTGAAGCAGCGTGGCAATATATACGCCCCAACGTTTACTCACACTGACGAAGAAATAGAGAAACTCTGCAGTAACATAATTGAAACATTAAATAACAATAAAAGTTACTTCAAGTATTTAATTAGTGACTTTAATCCAGAATTTCCTACTACAGAGGCGTCCGACAAGGAGACGCAATATCGCCAAAGCCCCTCACTGGAATTCTAGAAAATATATTAAGCAAAATGAACTGGCAGAACAAAGACCTATCCATTGATGGAGATTCTCTCAGCCATCTAATGTTTGCAGACTGCATCGTTCTTATTGCTACTAATCCTAAAGAACTACAAGAAATTATAAGTGACCTAAATGCAGCTAGCAATGAAGTTGGCCTCGACAAATGAACTTGACAAAAACAAAAACGATGTCCAACGAGCTAGTGGATGTCCAAGATATAATAATAAACAACACTGCAGTTAAGACGGTAGACGAGTATGGGACAATTAATACACAAAACTGGCTCCTTGCTCCCAGAAATCAACAGAAAAATGAAACTGAATGAAACAAATCCAAGATGCAATTCCGCGGCTACCAAACTTGGACACTAACGAAAGATATAATAGCGAAACTCAGGTCACTCAAAGGTCAATGGAGCGATGCATGCTAGGTATAACAAATAGAGATCGAAAAAGAATAGAGTGGATCAAACAAAAAACCAAGGTCACTTATGTAATCCACAGCATTAAACCTCCAAAATGGCAGTGGGCAGGATGAAAGAACTAATAAAGACGAAACACATTCAGAAGGAAACATGGGCATACTACTTTCGATCCCTATTTGCTAAAGGTAACGATAATGAACCACCAACATCAGAGGTGACGCAAACGAAGAAATAAATATTGAGGAGGAAAAGACAAAGGAAGCATTAAGGAAATTAAAAAATAGAAAATCACTAGGAGAGTGCAGAATACCAAACGACCTCCTAAAGCACGGAGGACCAGATCCGACAGAACAACTGTTAAAACTAATCCAAAAAATAATAGAACAAAACAAAATTCCTCAAGAATGGATATCAAGCATCCTAATACCTCTCTTTAAAAAGGGAGACAAATCGGAACCAGAAAATTACAGAGGAATTTAACACAACACCGAAATTAACAACCAAATAATAAAAAATAAATTGAATGAAATTATACCACCAGCACAAGAACAACAAGGTTTTAGGTCGGGAAGACGATGCACCAACGCTAATGAGGCAAGTGCAAGAGAAATCATTAGAATACAATAAACCGACATATCTATGTTTTATGGACCTTAAGAAGGCATTTGATCGCGTGGAATTAAAGGATGTTATCCACTTATTGTACGTATGATAGATGCCTCTAGTAATAATTAAAACGATCGAAAATATCTAGCAAACAGCACAATAAAAGAAAAAGTAGAACAAAAACTAACTGACCGTATTGAAGCTGGCAATGGGATAAGACAGAAAGATTTCCCGAGTCCTCTATTATTCAACCTGATTATGAATGAAATAATAAAAAAAGTAAGAACTAAAAAAGTATACCAAACGGGAGGAAAACAACTTAAAATAATCTGCTATGCAAACGAAAGAGGTGACAGACTAGAAATATTCGCAGAAGATAACAAGCTAGTGATTCTGAACACATTTTATAAACTACCGCCGAGGAGATTGTATACATGGAAGGCACCAGCAGATAAACCCCATAACGTAATTAGAAACCAGATAGATTATATATTGGTAAATAGAAGATTCAGAAACAGTTTTAAATCTGTCAAAACATATCCAGGAGCGGACATTGAATCTGACCACATACCTTTAGTGGGAGTCATGGATGTGAGACTGAAGACAATAAAGAAAAAGTCTAGACCTAACTACGACATGACAGCCCTGCAACATCCGGAAGTTAAAAAGCAAGTGGGGGAATATATTAACAACCAAGTTAAACAACTAAAAGAAGAAAATAACATCCAACGAGAAATCAATCAATTCGAAGAAATAATTAAGAAAACTAAACAAGATCTGCTAAAACCAAACAAAGAAACAAAGAAGAAATCTTGGATGACTCCAGAAATCCTTCATTTAATAGAACGCAGAAGGTTAATTAAAGGAAATAAAGATGAGTATAAAAAAATGCAGGCTTACATCATAAGAAAATAAGAGAAGCTAAAGAAAAAGAAGCTGTAGAGAAATGTAAAGAAATAGAAAGACTACAAGCCAAGCATGACAATTTTAATGTACACAAAAAGGTAAAAGAAATAACGGATACTTTTAAAAAGCGAACACAAATGAAACTCATAGACACCAATGGAAAATTAATCATTGACACTCAAGAGATGAAAGACAGATGGAGAATATATTTTTAGACACTTTTTCAAGACCAAAAAACGGATTATAGGCATCCATTTTCAGAGAGGATGACGGGCCCGGACATACTTAAATCCGAGGTAGAAGAAGCAATAAAACGGATGAAAAGCAGGAAAGCTGTAGGGCCTGATAATATCGAAGCTGAATTTTTAAAACTCTTGGAGGAAGAAGGAATAATTTGGATCAAGGCTGTCTTCAATAAAATATACAATACAGGAATCATCCCTGATAAATGGCTAGAATCAGAATTCATAGCGATACCTAAAAAACAGGGGGCTAAAAAGTGCGAAGAATATCGAACAATCAGCCTAATGAGCCACATGTTGAAACTCTTTCTTAAAGTCATCCATGGAAGAATTTATAAGAAGCGCGAGGAACAAATATCGGACAGACAGTTCGGCTTCATTAACGCTGTGGGTACCAGAGAGGCACTTTTCGGAGTACAGATACTGATTCAAAGATGCAGGGACGTTAACTGCGACGTATACGCGTGCTTGATCGACTATGAAAAGGCATTTGACAGAGTTCAACATCAAAAGATGATAAACATTTTAAAAGAGGCAGACCTGGATGACAAAGACCTCGGAATAATTTCAGAACTCTACTGGAATCAGACCGCATACATGAAAATTAACGAAGAAGAAACAGATCACATAAAAATACTACGTGGAGTTAGACAGGGATGTATCCTATCGCCGTTGATATTTAATATGTACTCAGAGAAAATTTTTAACGAGGCTCTTTACGGAATAGACGAGGGTATCCTTATAAATGGTGAAAGAGTAAACAATGTTAGATATGTCGACGACACCATGGTGATAGCAGATAGTTTAGGGGGACTTCAGAGGCTAATGAACAGAATAAACGAGTACAGTCAACAGTACGGACTAAACATTAATACCCACAAAACGAAACAAATGATTATCAGCAAGGAGAATATAAATGGGGCTCATCTATACATTAATGGGACGCAGATAGAGCGAGTAAAACAGTATTGTTACCTGGGAACTATTATTAACGAACAGTGGAGCAATTTACAGGTAATAAAGTGCCGCATAGGAAAGGCAAGAACGGTCTTTAACAAAATGAGCGCCATCTTCAAAAGTCACATATCCCTTAATACAAAAAATGAGACATTTGAGATGCTCTGTTTTCTCTGTATTGTTGTACGGGGCGGAGGCATGGACGCTTACAGACACCACTATTAAAAAACTTGAAGCATTTGAGATGTGGCTTTATAGAAGAATGCTGAGAATATCATGGACAGCAAGGATCACGAACAAGGAAGTTCTAGGAAAAATGAAGAAGGAACCAGAGATTGTGTTTACGATCAAACCCATAAAATTGCAATATCTGGGACACGTTATGAGAAATCAGCACCGTTACTCCCTGCTACAGTCTATATTGCAAGGTAAAGTCAAAGGTAAGCGAGGACCCGGTAGAAGGAGAATGTCATGGCTGCGGAATTTAAGAACATGGTTTAAGAAAACCTCAACGGAGCTGTTTCGAGCCGCAGCGAGCAAGGTTATGATTGCTAACATGATTTCCAACATCCGAAACGGATAGGAACCAGAAGAAGAAGAATGCAGACGACACAATACTACTCTGTCAGAGTGAAGATGATTTAAAACGTATGCTGCACCAATTTAATACACCCGCCAGAAAATTTAACACGGTAATTTCCCCAAAAAAGACAAAATGCATGGTTATAACAGCAAATTTACTAAGACGTAAATTGGAGCTGGAAGGTCAGATAATAAAACAAGTGATGTAGTTTAAATATCCAGGCATATCATTATCTAGCTACGAAAATCTCGAAACAGAATTGGAAGATCAAGTGAATAGAGCAAACAGAGCTGCAGGTTGCCTGAATGAAACAATATGGAGAAATAAAAATATCGGAAAAGAAATAAAAGGCAGAATTTACAAAACATTCATCAGATCAATAATAACATACGCGGCAGAAACACGGCCCGATACAGAGAGAATAAAAAGGATGTTAGAAACTGCAGAGATGAAAATAGGAACACGGTTCCCTAATAGGAAGACGATCAATAGGAAGACCACGTAAACGATGGAACGACAACTTACTGGAGGCACATTGAGTCATGTCTACATAAAAAAGAACTAACAATAGCTGGTCCACTAGAATTACACTGCGGTATCCAAGAGGCGTCAAGAGACCAAGAAGACGTCCAAATTTAAGATGGGACTATGACATAAGGAAACAAGCGGGTACAACATGGCACAGAAAAACAAATATTAGACAATCGTGGGTTCGGTATAATACACTGAGACTGATGATAATGATGATATTACTGTAAAAAGTATTGTTGATATATTTTATAAAGTAGGAATAAGAGATGGATGGAGTTCATGGTACAAGTTTATGGTACAGATTTCAATTTGTTATTTATTATATCATTATTTTATTCCGTAAATTAATTATATATAACTATAATAGTTTAAATTTATATTTTATATAACGGTAACTTGTTTTAATATGGTTCACATTTAAAAAATCATAAAATTGCGATTAAACTTTATGATAACATTCCCGTGACTGGTAATTAATCCCATTATTTTATGATGATATATAATCCGTAGTGATAAGAAATTAACAACTGCATCTTTTATATCCTAATTGTCAATATTAATTTTGCGTGAACTCACCTTTTTTTGTAGTTTCTGGACTGTGAGGTGTATTTTTGTCCTCTCTCTTCTCAGTATTTTCCACTATTACTACCGGCGTTGTTTTAGGAGAAGACCTGTAACATAATATGTACTGAATATAGATTTAATATGATATTAAATACTACAGGTAATTACAAATGGGACAGACAGATCTTCATCAATTTCGCATTTTTCGAATAAATAATATATTGAACAAATAATTTTTACTTTCAAAAATTCTTATCCCAGTTTTTTTATCGTTAAAAAGCTAGGGAGCAATCACTTAAATAAGGAATTCAAATATATAGAAAACCTTAACAAAGTTAAAGAATTCAGAGTATTCTATAAGAAAGTTAACATCAACAGAAAAGATAGATCTTCTTATATAAAAAGCTGTATTAATATTTCTCTTCAGCCCTATGCCAGCTCCAAAGAAGAAGAAGTCACAACCCTAGAAGGAAGATTCAGAGACATCAGTAACAAACGGAAAGATCTAATTAAAGAGACAAACAGGAAAAGAAGAAGAGCTAACAGAACAAGAAATCAAGAAGACAAAATAATTGCTAACGAATTAAATAGGAAAGTTAAGAAATAATTAGAAAAGCATAGAAATGAAATCCGGTACCAAGAGCTGAATCCAAATAAATCGGCGTTCTGGAAGCTTTAAAAAATAGTTCAGAAAGACAAAATGTCAATTCAACTCTTACATGGCATTTTACGTGCAGAAGAAGAAAAAACGGAAGTGCTAAAGGACACACTGGAAATGGGATGCAGGAACAACTACCATCCCAACGAAGACTTAAATTTCACAGAAAATGTAGAAAAAAGAGGAAGAAATCTAAGAAAAAGAAGGGGCAGAATAGGTATTACACACACCTCCCCAAAGAGGTAGCTGGTAAAAGAGCTGATCAAATAGCTGATAAAAATGACCAATGCAAAGAAAACACCAGGACCAGGGCACAAATACAGCACGTAAGAACCTGCCAGCGAAAGTGATCTATTCGTCTATTCGCTTTGTGCGTAACCATGGTAAGGGTACCTTGAAACGATGCCAGCGTGCGTATAGGTGAAATATCACAAAATTGGACCCATCTTATTACGTATAAATTTTATCAAAAATAGGCGCAAATACATGTTGCGTATTTAATTTTGCTAATAATAGCAATAGTGAGCGTAGTTTTTTAGAGGTTTCCAAAGATAACATACAAATTAGAGAAAAGAAAAAGTTGGATTCGTGCTATTAATATGAAAAAGTAAATATCACATAATTTCATTTTTATGCAATTGAAATGGGAAAAATTTAAATAATATACATTAAATGATATTTTATAAGGGTACAAACTAACTTTTACTATTATTGTTTTTAATGCATGCTCTTCACATGCTCTTCCACATGACAAACGTCATTTATCAGTACTAGATTTTTCCCTTTCTTTTCCGTTTGGGGTTGAAAAGATAAATTATGATGAATTTTTAGAAACCCAGTTCCTAATACTACATTCATTTTGTACAAAAACTGAAAAAATATAATTAAATACCTAATTAATAATAATTGTCAATTTCATATGTATTTAACATATGTTAAATTAACGAGTATAGAGGATCTACAACATCTTATCGAAAGCTTGAGTATGAATAGTGATGAGATGGAAATCACTATAAACGCTAAAAAAACGAAGTACATGCTGATTACAAAAAGACCACAAAATATACATCACCTATTGACAATCAATGGTAACGTGATAGAACAAGTAGAAAAATATCAGTACTTGGGAACTTTGATCAATGAAACCAATAGTCATACTGTAGAAATAAACAGGCGAATAGAGATTGCCAGATCAGCATTTATACGAATGAAGCCACTTCCAACGTGCAAAAATTTAAACTTGGATATCGGACTACGTACCATTCGCTGTTATGTATTTTCAATATTATTATATGGAGCTGAGACTTGGACATTCAAAAAATGTAATTTAAAAAGAATCGAGGCTTTCGAACTCTGGTTATACCGCAGAATATTAAAAATATCATGGATTGATAGAATTACAAATGAAGAAGTACTGGAGAGGGTTGGTAAAGAAACAGAACTAATCACCACTATACAAACCAGAAAACTGGAATAATTAGGCCACATGATGAGGGCCTAAAATTAAAAATATGAAATATGAAATTAAAATATGAAATTTTGAGACTCAGAATAGAGGAAAAGATTCAAGGAAGAAGATCTGTTGGCAGAAGGCAGAACTCACGGTTAAAGAATCTACGTGATTGGTATCAATGCAAATCGATTGATTTGTTTAGAGCAGCAAGTTCTAAAATAAAAATATCCGTTATGATTGCCAACCTCAAGAAGAGGTCCAAAGAAAGAAGAAAAAGAACCTCAAATTAGGAGGTCCAAATCTGTCAGATGAAGGCGGTAGGTGTCGCGTCAGTCACGCACGAATATTACAAACATTATTAATAATATGTTAAGACTAAGATATTTCACTGACAGATGGCAGATGGCTCATGTCCTTACAATTGGAAAAAAAGCGAAAAATCGGACCTTTCCACAAAACTGCAGGCCAATACTTCTATTGTCATCAATAAACAAAATTGCAGAAAGAATAATACTAACCAGGCTCAAAGAGGAATCTAAAGCAATTATAAGTATACCTAAAGCACCGTTCGGGTTCAGAACTGAACATTCATGCGAATTCCAGGTACTGCAATTACTTTCTTGATATAATTAAGGCTTTTGAAAGAGTATGGCACGTATAATCTCTATATCTGCTGTTTAAGCTATATATCTGCTTTACCTGTACACCATCTACACACCTGACACATCAACTGGTTCCAGATAGTTATCGAGTTTATACGCAGACGATATTGCAATAGCAGCCTGCAGTAAATATCCGAATGTAGCCACAAATCATCTACAAAGATCTCTAAATCGTATACAAGCTTAGAGTATACGATGGAAAATAGCAATAAACCCGGAAAAAACACAGGTGGTCATGTACCAGCAAAGGAAGGGCAGACCAAATAGAGAACTAACGGTACTCAATACATCAATTGAATGGATCAGTCAAGCTAAATATTTGGTTATAACGCTTGATAAAAAGCTAACGTTCGCGGAACATATAAACCAAACACTCTACAAAGCCAAAGCACTAGAGTGGAAGATCTGAGTGGCAAATAGTATAATCCTACTAACATTGGAACATGCCTCTGCAGCATGGGGACATAACTAGAAAACCAATAGAAAGAAGATGCAAACAGTCCAAAATTTCATAATCAGAGAAGCGTTGGGAATACCTAAGTACGTCCCGTTAAGGGCCCGTAAAAAGGCAAGTCAGGCTTTTATACAGCCATTTAGGCATAGCCCCATAAGGCAGGTCAAAAGACCTTAAACGGGGAGGCTGTGTATCGAGGTCAAGTGCGACAAGCATGACTTCGATCCTTTCGGGGGCTCAGCCAGTGAGGAGGATAAAATTTATTTCGCCAAATTGGCGGCTGAGTAACCGAACACACACATATTTCAAAAAAAGAGACATCAACTTACGTTGGTATAACGGGTACGTTGGTTATACCTTTCTGTTCGGCACACCAGATTTTTAGGGGACTTAAGTCCCAAAATCATGTTAAATTAAATTCATAATTTCATGGAAAAAAGCTGCTCTAGGTACCCCTACAGTTAGGTGGCCTAACCACACCTAACTATCTAATCACATTCTTCATTGCATTCAAACAAACTTTTTTAAATTTATAGAATTCCCAGTAGAATTTTAAATCCTATATTCAACTTCCTCTTCTATTTAAATTTAACACTAATTTACATAATACTCCTCATTCATTCATCTTCACAGGTTTCAGTTATG
Organism: Diabrotica balteata; assembly: GCA_918026665.1. Lineage (NCBI taxonomy): Eukaryota > Metazoa > Arthropoda > Insecta > Coleoptera > Chrysomelidae > Diabrotica > Diabrotica balteata. Next base: position 64,068,632 of record OU898285.1, read on the forward strand.
TTTTTTATTTTATTAATAAATGATTTGTTTTTCATTCTTGATCAATAATTATTTCTCATGATATATAGTTACTTAATTATTAAAAACCGTAACGAAGTTGTAGCTGTTATAAAAAATATTATTGTATACAAATATTAAAACATTCATTAAATGTTCAAGTCATTCACCCACAAACAATACAATGTTATTATTGTTGGAGTTTTATTTTTGCAGTGCTTTTATCTTATCGCTTTGTGCAATACTATTAAAAAGTGAAGGGAACTTTTAAGTTAGAAATTTATACATGTAATATGGAATATATATATATATATATATATATATATATATATATATATACAGGGTGTTTCAAAAAGGTGTCATAAAATAAATCACGCATTCCGGGGGAAAAAATAAATTGATTGAATCCAACTGACCTTACTTAGTACAAAAGTGTACACAAAAAAATTGCAGCCCTTTGAAGTTACAAAATAAAAATTGTTTTTTTGCATTATCTCCTAAACTACTTGTCATTTTGTAATAAAAATGGACACGTTACTTTCTTGTTCTGAAAGCATTTTTCATAAAAAAGAAACAACAAAATCTAAGAGCACAGAAAAATTTTAAGGTGGTGTGCAGCGCCAAGTCCTCCCAAACTTTTGAGTACGTTCAAATTAAATGAATTTTGTGGCATCATTAGATTAGATTAAGAGAGGTGGCCTTTCGGCCTATTTCACTGCGACCTTTTCAGATCTATTGTGGTCCTCTAGTCCTGGATAAATTCTCTAGCCTAACCCTCTTTATAAAGTCTAGTAGCTTCGAGACTGCACCTTCCATGTAGCTATTTGCCGGTGGATTTTCTTCTCCTAATGCAAAAAACCGCACATTTGCCAGACTCTCACACTGACATAAAATGTGCTCTGCTGTTCCTTTTTCGAGGTGACAGAATCTGCACAGGTCATCATCTGATAATCCCATTAGCTTTAAGTGCCTATTCAGCCTACAGTGCCCTGTTAGAAGACCTACTATAGCTTTGACTGTTTTCCTGTCTTTGCTAATTAGGTCTGCCGTAAATTTTATCGAATGTTCTGTATTGAACTGTTTCGCCTGTCTTTGTCCTGGTGAATTCCTCCACCACTCCAGAGATTTGTGAGCTATTCACTTCTTTGTAGCCGTTCTTGTTCATCATTAGTTTAACACGTTATTTTTAAAACTTTTTTGCCTCATGACTTTTTCGAAAAATTAATTTTTTCCTAGTTGGCCATAAAATTACAATTAGTTTCTACAATTCAAGTTAGTTTCTAACCCTCAATTGTTGTTCGTCCTCTATTGTTACAAAATACAATTTCTCTTTCATAAACCTCCAAAGCAAAAGTTCATGGGGTTAAGACCTGGACTTCTGGATGGCCAAGAAATACTTAAGTCACGACTCCTTCCAATCCACTGACCAGAATACTGCATGCAAAGGTATTCCCGGACTTCATTACTGTAATGCGGTGGAGCGCCATCTTATAGAAACCACATATTTTACCTTATTGCAATATTCTCTTCTTCCAAATACGCGTAAATCATTTGCCAAGAACTGCAAATAATTATCACCATTTAATTGTTGGGAAGAAATACTGGGCCTATTAGATTGTTATCCACAATTCCTGCCCAAACATTACTTTGAAAGTCCTTTATGATGGTTTGTTATTCCATTTCTATTGAAGGTAGCCTCATCGGTAAACAAAATATTTCTAATAAAATTAACATTTCGAGTGTTTTCCATTAACAACCAATCGCAAAATCCAATCCTTTTAGGATAATCTTCAACCAATAACTCTTGAACCGTTGTTAAGTGATAGGGTTTAAGCAGCTGATCCTTCAAATGCCTCCAAACCCTTACGTGAAGAACATTTAGTTGAGCAGCCATTACCGTTGTACTTGTTCCAGGGACTTCTTCAATGATTTCTAAAATGTCTTCATCAGTTGTATCCATTATTGGACAACCACTATTGCCAGCAACTTGCGGTTGGAATGTACCCGTTTCCCGTAAACGACGATCAGTGGTCAGAAATAATCGTCTATTGGGTGTACTTCGATTGGAGTATTTTACTGCATAACGCCTTGCAGCTGCTGCACTATTTCCTTGATATTCACCTATGATATTCCCGATAGTTTATTGAAATCACAATTTAATCTGGTCCAACTTACCCAAAGTTAAATGCATACGCTGTTACTTCAAAGGGTTGTAACTTTTTTTTTTGGGCTTTTGAACTAAGGTAAGTTGGATTAAATCAAATTATTTTTGTCCCCGGAATGCGTGATTTAATTTATGACATACCTTTTTGAAACACCCTGTATATTGAATCAGCATAATATTTTAGTAAATTCTGATATAAAGTATATTTTACGAATTTGCGGCTGTGTTTTGAATTATCGCTAGACACTCAACAGCTAATGGTCAACTCTACTGTACAGCAAAAGTATTGATATTGATATTGATATGAAAAGTATTGAAAGCTATTGATATAATTCACTGCACATTTTACGCGGAAATATTTGTTTGCCTATCAGTTTAACATTTTTTGCTCAGCATTAAAGGCAGTTTCATTTTAATTAACAAGGTTATGAAAAGATTTAGATTTTTGAAACATATTTTTGTTGTAGATTTATCTGCAAAATATTTGTTACAACCAGATTAGTTATTATCTAGAATTAAATGTGATTCTAATCAGTGAGCTCTGATGAATTAACATAAGCGTAGATATTTATTGAATCCCTCATAATTGATGGATTCGACCGTTACTTGATGGAAATTCATTTTATGTAACAATAAAACACTGAAAACTTTGTTTTCAAACTTCCACAAAAATTTATTTTAACTCTTATCACTACAGCTGTTTCGGCTGATTACCTTTCTCAAGTGATCTATTTTTGGCATGCGTTTACACTTTATAGTCTCTAATGAAATAGGTTGAGGAGGGGAGAACTGTTTGTATCAAGTTGGTCACTCAGAATTATATCTGTGTTTTTTTAATTTGTTGATTTCTATAGATTCTAACAAGGATAGCTTAAGGCCTTTATTTTGAATGTGAAGAATTTTAAATTCGTCGTTAAATAAATGATTGTGATCTAGAAGGTGAAGTGCGTATGTAGAATCTGTTTTTCTATTATTAAAAGCCCTTTTATGTTCTGCTATTCGTTTGTTAAAGTTTCTACCAGTTTGACCGATGTAAGTTTTTGGGCTGTCGCCACATTTAAGTTTGTACACACCACTGTGTACAAAAATAGATCACTTGAGAAAGGCAATCAGCCGAAACAGCTGTAGTGATAAGAGTTAAAATCAATTTTTGTAAAAGTTTGAATCCCTCATAGCCTGTAATAGGGTTTTTGACCATTTAGAGAAACTTGTACTTACTTTAGCGATACGCCCAACCCGATTACAAATTAATGGTACCCAAGTTTTTCATAGTAGTACGTGTGATTGGAAAGAGTTTACTAGAACCTAGACCATACCCTAAGACTTAAGATCTTTCTGAGGGTCGTAAGTTTTAAATTCTAGACATTATTATATAAAATGCGTAAAAAGAAAAAACATGTTTTTGTAGACACGGTGTTAAAAAAATTCAAGGTTAGAAATACATTGGAAATTTTCGGGGTAAATCTGTGGAGAATTTTTAAACAGATTCGGTTTATGTTCAAAATGGAAGACAATATAAAAGCCTTGAACCTTAGATTCCCACTCCCAGAATAATTGTTGGTGATTTCAATAGTCACAATCCAATATGGGGATCTCCCGGAATAAATTCCAAAGGTAAAATTTTAGAAAACATAATCACCTTAAAAAACCTAAACTTGCTGAATGATGGAGAATCAACACGATATAATATTAATACAGGTACATCATCAGCTACGGACTTGTCATTATGTGATCCTGACTCTTCTTGCTCATCTAGAAATCATACAAAATACAGCACATCATAGAAGATATATATCTCTCTCTATAATATTCACTTCCCAAAATTTTTTGATCAGACAAATACAGTCACTTTTGCAACAGTTATTCAATTCTTTTACACCATATTCGCTCCTTTCCCAGATCATTGTCATATATTTAAAGATTCATCCAAAACTATTTGTGGTATGGCATTAGCAGTTATAGCTCCGAACATTATACTACAGTTTAAATTATCTTCCAGTTAAAGTATTTACTTTGGAGAACTATAGTCAATTCTGCAAGTCCTTATTCATATACGTACCCAAAAAATTTCAAGTTCTGTCATAAATACCGACTTCCTCAGTGCATTAAATATGATAGAACAGTTAGATACAGGTAATCCTATAAGTATTTTAATAAAAGCACAATTAAATTTACTAAACAGCGCGAGCCAGCAAGTATGCTTTATATGGGTTACATCACACATTGGACTTTAAGGAATCGAAAAAACAGATTTTTCATGCCAGGGAAGCAATACACAGTGCCTCTTCAGTGTTAGTGAACTTAATGTCTGTTTCCGAGTACAAACCGTTTCTTAAATAAAAAGTGACAAATCAATGGGAAAACGAATAAAATCTTTCACTAACTCACCGATACTTAATCTCTAAATCAAATCGCCCTATTTATGACATGTAACTGCGATATTAATATGGCACATATCTTAAAAGAGTGTCCTAAATACATTATAATTACAGTGACACAGCAGTTTTGGAAACATGGCAAAAAGCATTTCATACTGCTATTCCTTCAATTTGAAAAAAAATATGTGCGGAAACAAAAATTTAATAGAAGAATTTTGGATGCGTGAAAATCGCATAGAAGCAATTAATTGTACTATGTTATAAGAACTTTTTAATATTAAATTATTTTTCGCTGGAAACTCCTGCACGTTGAACATTAAATATATATATATTTGTTTGTCTAAATTAATAATAAAATTAATAATCCAATTTACAATTAATCAATGAGATTAATTAATGTAGATCATTAATCTTGTTTGGATGGATTGTCAAGAGCATAGTTATCAATAATTGAAAATATTAATATTAATATTAAGAATTTAACATGTAATAAAGTTATGATAAAATTCTTCATTCATAATTGGTATACAAATACGAGTATATTTATACCAATGTAAATCCTTGTTAGCCAATGTTTCAGAAGGAGCGTGACTGGAATAAAAATAGAGGATTATGGTAAGAAGATATGTTTTATATACATAAAAGAGATCCTTATAAAGAAACAAAATTCTTAGAGTGTGAGGGGCGAATAATAGTATCAATAATGATCATATCATATCATGATCATGATCATATCCGAAACATACTATAATGAAAAAGAAGACAGTACTATATAAACATAAAATAAAAACAAAAATGCAAGTTACTTGTCCATATCTTTTTTCTACATGTCTGGAAAATGCGTATCATAACTTAAAACAACTTATTGAAGCGTTGGTGAAGGTGTATCTAAACTCAAAGTGGGTTTCAAAAAAGCTCAATTTATCAAATCAAAATAGTAAACTGCATTAATATTATTTGTTAATGGCATAGACATTAGTCATTCATCCAGTTGCAATAGATTAACCAATCAGACAAATTCATAGTCCTATCCCTAATACAAAATTAACAGATAATTATTGGAAGAAAATACGATAAGGAGCATACGGGGTCACTTGCTTGTTGCCCATCAAGACATTTTAGTAGACAGACGTAAGGTGTTGCGATTATCGTCTTAAATCACATTTATTTTATATAAATGACTTATTGTGATAGCACGAATGTCCAAAATGTAGTCGATTTATGAAGAACAAGAAGAAAAAATGAAAATAACTTCAGAACAATAAAAATATGAGAAGAAGACCTATTGACTCCTAACTCCATAGGTTTCTCCCTTACACCAAAAGAAATCTACGTACGAAATTTCAATACTTTCGGCCTTTTCCTTCAAGAGTTTTATAGGTACAGTTAGATGGACGTACGGACAACCATTTGACTTCAACGAAGTTGTATTAAGTTGTAATTATTAAGGACTTCTGGGTTACTTAATAATTACAACTTAATTTATGAAAACATCGTAAGAGTTTATGGAAAATGAAAAAGGTGAACAAATAAATAAGCAGTGCAAATTTATTATTAAATTATTTCCTACTGCACCTTTTTTTCGAGTAAGTTTTATTCACCCTATATGAAGAAAGCAAGGAATTATTGTATGTGTGGCGATCCGATTCACACTCTGCGCCATTTCAGTTCCGATTGGGTACCGGCTGTCAACGGTCAGGAGCAAAAGGTCTACGACTGAAACCAATCCAAACCTAAACCTGCGGCAAAATCAAAGAATAGGAGCGTGGAACATTTAGCGATTGATATAGAATCCTGGAAAATTACAAATAATTGAAAAAGAGATGCTCAATCACAAACTGGCTATTCTAACCAGTTTTAGTGATTTTAAAACAACTGAAGTCTTTTCAGGTACAGACAACGCAGATATAAATTGTCCAGACATGGACATAACAATCAATCCATCCCAAATCGGGATCTAGTCATCATCCTGTGGTATTTTATTGCCAAAGTAGGAAAGTGTGAGATAAATACTAAAATGTTATTGGAAATTTTGTTCTAGGAGAAAGAAACGAAAGGGAAACCGTCTTCTTGATTTCTGTATGCAGTACAATCTAACCAATTCTGTCTTTAAATACCACTCTCGAATATTATACAGTGCGAGTAACAAATCAAATAGATTTTAGTTTAATTAGGTCAAGATGGAAAACATCAGTCGTCAGTTTCAAAATGTAGCCTGTTGCAGACAGTGAAATTGACCACCAACTTCTAATATTGAACATCAGGCTTTAACTTAAAGTCCTAAACGATAAATACTCACAAAGAAGCAGCATCCTAAAACTGTCAAAAGTAAAAGACGTTCGAAGAGATCTGGAAGTCAAACTTTGACCAGATCAAGCAGACAGCAACCCTAAACAAGGCAGTACTCATTGTCCCAAGCATTTTTGTATATCTGTGATTTGTCGAAGTCTCTATTTTTGATGTATGTTTCATGCTCCACATTTTTCTTCATTAAGTAGGATGAAAGCTGCTTCTTCGATCTTCATCGGTCTTATGTTTCATAATTATTGATGCCTCATTCCCTAGCACTCCATGCTCATTATTCCAGACATGTTTGCATATCTATAATTTATCGAAATCTCTGTTTTTGATGTATATTTCATTATCCTTTATTATGACACTAAATGGTCTTGCGGTTTTTTCCATTTAAAAATTGTTGTATTCACAGGGTACTTTATAGATGCAGTTCTTTGATCTCTCTTGTGTATTGTTGTGTTTGGATTTTGGGCAGAATAGATCTGAGCGTTTTGGTTGTTTTAAATGTTGTTGTGGTGTTGTACTTATTTGCTATCTTTTTTTTATTTTTTCCGATAAGCCGTTTACGGTATTGTTATCGTCTTCAAATCCCTTTTTGCGAGCGTTTCTGAATTACTTCTCCAACAGAGAAACGTCAAAAAAGCAATTATAAAATGTAATTTTTATTACAATAAAATGTGATCTCATTCCGTATTAACATAATATTTAATTTAGACATGCTTAGTTTGTTTTATAGTTTTATATTTTATTTGTTTTTTAAAATTCATAGTTTGTTTTATCACGATAAATATGCCATAGTCATTAATAAATTAATCATTTCTTATAAGGTTTGTATTTTTTATATGTATTTACAAAAATACGAATTTGTAGAAATAACTTATTTACTTACACTTCATATAGGTCATTATTAATGTGACCTCTAATTACCGAAGCTTATCACATTTTTCTGAGATATAGATACTCTTTCTACAGCAATATCTAAAATTTACTAAAATTGTTAATTGCATCAGAACCTAAATCGCAAATACTAATTATGTCAAAAAAGAGACAAAGGATTGCGCCGAAACTGTGTAGTGTCGTTTATTTTTATGCAAAATATGTAATCTAATCATTATAATACTTGCGACGATGAAAATAAGATAAAACTTACGATCAATAGTATTAGATACGGTACCATGGAAACATCATGGCATTGGCAAAGGAAAGAGGAGCTTGAATATTAATAAAATTCTAACACAAATAAGATAAGCATCTATCATTGTTTTGGAACATTTTTTTAAGGTATATATTCAAATAAAATAAAGATAGCCAAACTAGATTAACGTAAATGGGACAAGCAATCTACACTCACAACTAATATAGCAACACATCTTAGGATTCTAAAATACATGTGATGATTAGTACAGAGAAATGCAGTAAAAAATACCCTGTTGGGGATACTGACCCGGAAAAGTATCTGACATTTTTTTTGTGTTTATCGTCCTCGATAATCAAAACTTTTTTTTTATTTTGAGAACAGGTATTAACATTTATTGAAACTGAAATTTTTTTCGGTTTTTTACAGTTTTATAAGCAACAAACTAGTAATATAACATTCAAAAATCGTTATTTTAAAGCTTGAAACGTGTTTTTTTTAAATAAATACCTTTAAATCCGTTCAAAATGCTTTATTTTTTTACTGGTAGACGAAAGTTCTTAAAATTGTGAATTTTGCTTAAATTATTAATATTCCCCCCTGCAGGAAACATGAGATTTTGGTTATCGAGGTGCATAAAACTCAAAAACTTGTCAAATATTTGGGCTAGGTCAAAGTCATGGTAATATCTTATTTCTCTGGACTACATTCTTTACGGAAAACTGCAAAACACAGTCAATTAGATGCCATAAGGACGGGAATAAACAAATGTTCATATTTATTATAACAATCACATTCCGAAAGGCATCCTTTTTGATTAGAAAATATGTTACTACACGAATGTGTAGATAATTTAATTGCAAATAAAATAAACTAAAAAGGTAAATTTAATAGTGAAATTGCTTTGGTGAAAAGAAAATGTTCGCTATCCGCATTACAACAAAAAAAAAGAAACTACTACTAGAGTGCAGACCTCATCAGAAGAAAAAATTTATTATATTAATTTCAAACCTTAAAAAAGACAACTAACAGAAATAACGTCATAATTAGGTACTGCGACTTGAAGAAGGTACTCTGCCGAAATAGCTATATTGATAATACATTACAATCAATTTTGTAAAAATTTTGAAAACAAAGTTTTCAGTGTTTTATTGTTATATAAAATGAATTTTCATCAAGTAACTGTCGAATCCATCACAATTGTAACTATAGAACCAACAGTAAAAACGTAAGAGAAAAATGCTGTAAAAGTAGAGATGACCAATATGAATAATAAAATATCAAATTTAATTTATTAATAATATTTTCTTACCTGTTAAAATTGCAGTCACAGCTTCCTTCTTCTTCTACTTCGCCAATGGTTGCCAGCTGAGACGATAAACTCCACTTGGAGCTGTACAAGTCAACGCCGTTGATATAATTATCTTTATCAGGTTCTTTATCGAAAAATTCAAAATCAGGTTTGTAACGTTCGTTCTCGAGGAACATTTTCATAATTTCTGTGGAATTCTCAACTTCCTTAACACCGTTAGCCGTTTTTGGTACAAAATCTACTAGGCGTGGAAGATTTTCTACGCACTTTTCAATTTTTTCAGACGATGTGGTGAGGTGAGTGTCTCTTGATCGAGGAGGCACAGGAGGCTTCTTGGAAACTTGTCTATTTTCCTGTAACACGATTGGTTCTTCTCTGATTAAGTCGATTTCGTCAGGTACAATTACTTTTGTACTTTCATTTCCATAGCTTAGAGGCGCATCTTGAAAACATAAGGGGTTAACTTCTTCCATAATTATGTTGTTGTTTTCTTCCCTTGGAAGCGGTGTTGGTTTGTTAAGACTTTTTCCATGAATAACATCATCATCCTCATAAATATTTATATTCGAGATATCTAGCTGTCTTTGTATTGAAGTTGGAGTTGACGGTAGACTTCCAGAGAAGCTAGAGGTAGTGGTTGCAGGAAATGATCCAAATCTGTCAATCACTGTTGAAATAGTACTTCCAGTATCATCAGATTCGCTTAAACTTTGCGTAGATTCTTGAAGAAAAAGATCGACATAAACTTCTGCATCTGGAGGTCCAAGACTACCATCAGAAAATCTCCGATCTCTTCGCAATAGATCTGGGGAATTGTACGAGCGAACACTGCCTCGTGGTGATTGTAACTTCTTTTGTTTACTAGTTTCAGTAGGTCTAACATTTGCAACGTTGTTATTTCCTAAGGAGCTGTCCACTTGTTCTTTTGGGACGTTATTATTAAGGTTCTTCAGTAGTTTTCTTGATATCTTCCGAGGAGGGACAGGTGGTGGAGGAGGGGGAACTCTTTTTTCTTCGGCACTAATAATTAAGGGTGAAGTTTCTTGTTTTTTATTTTCCTGGCCATACGTGTGTCGAACTAAAAGTTTTATGGCTACATTTGAGTCCTTTAAACATCTAACGCAATCTATTCTAGTCATAGTATTAACCGAAACAGAGTCGATTTCAAGAATTTCATCTCCTTCTGTTAATTTACCCCAGGAACTTTTTACTCTTGATGCAGGACTATCAGCAGCACAAGATTGAATAAAAAGTCTCTTAACAAATTCAGTCGCTTTCGTACCTCCTTCGAATTTAAGTCCAAATCCAAGTCTTTCTCCAGGTAAACGGTACACTATCACTTCTTCAGTCACATCTTTGATATCCTTTTGATTTTCGTCATCGCCAATAGTTAACACTGTTACATATCCCGATCCAGCTGAATCGAAATTTATGTTTTCATTACTCTCTGGCTTGTCTGTCGGTCCTACCGATACGACTGTAACAAAATTATCCACTGTTGCCTGTGACATGGTTACTGAATACTTTTATCGGCCTCCTGTGTCATAAATCTGAAAAAAGAAACAAAATAAGTTGATTTCATCGATATAAGGACAAAACTTGTAGACTCACGAACGAGTTTCTTAAAAACTGTAAAATTAAGTGTAGTCTTGTAGACTGTAGAGTTTAACAGTCGATTTAAATTATATTTATGCATGGAGATTAAAATACTGTATGTAAATACAGATTGTACCTATACTTTCTTAAATATATTTTTCAAAATTTTTCAACCAAACAATTTATTTTAATAAATTTTAAAATCGAATAGAGAATAAATAGAAGAGATAAGAACAAAATTACAGAGTGGTAAGAAGCAAATAAACAAAGGGACCACCACAGAAAAATGAAGAAGATAAAAACAAAGACACAAATGCAGTTTTAACTAGAGTCATTAAAAAACTTATCGGGAAAAAGAATAACTGATGGAATTAACAGACATAAGTCAAGAGAACTAGAACTTGAAAAGAGAGGTTCTCAAGCTCTGGTTCTCTTGGAACTACAGGAAAGAATCGAACAGATACAGAAATACAGTAAGAAGAACAACTTGATAGGAAATAATAGGATTAAAAATGGATACAAACAACGATAGAAACGAAATGAAAAATTACTCCTGTGAAATTAAAGTGGCATTTAACCGTGCCAATGAAAACTTTAGTGTTAAATGTACATGGTGCTCTTGTATATGAACATTTTACTTGTGTACATATACTTGTATAAGCACTGTTAGGAGTATATTTTTTAAGTGTTCAGATATGACAGGAGACAGGAGGAAAAACAAATATTTATAGTTTTTAAGCAACGAAAGAGTGGTAGTATTCTAGGAGTACCTAAAACGTTAACAAGAAGAAAACCCATTCATATAGACGATGCTGTGAAACAATCGATTCGAAAAAAAAATTCATTCATTTTATTTACCAAAAAAGATTTTTAATTTGGATAAACTTTTAGTGGGCATTAATGAAGACGAATAACTTTACGTGGATTAGGTTTTATTTATAAGAATAACGATAGAAAATCTGCGCTTCTAGAGAAAGAAGAAATTATTTAACAATCGTAAAATAGTTTCGAAACACAATTCAGATTTCTGCTTTTATCTGTGCTTTCTAAAAATTGCAAAGCAAAACAGACGTTGATAAAGGTGTTAAAAGAGACGTGGGGAATCTAAAATTTGCATTCCACGACACATCTTTTCAACTAAGCAGAAATCCTTAGCGAATTGGTTTCTAGTACTCGTACAGAGTAAATCCAAAAAAAGTGAAAAAGACAGCAAATATTTGATTTCACGCAAACAGCGCCTTTGTATCTGTTAATACGTATTTCGACCTAATAGGTCTCATCAGAACAGTTATTCAAAGGTGTTCTCAACGTGAAAGATCAATATTTTCTGTCTTTTAAGAAGCAACAATAACATGGCTTCGATACGGACGCACTAGCGACATCTAATTTAACAATCGTAAAATAGTTTCGAAACACAATTCAGATTTCTGCTTTTATCTGTGCTTTCTAAAAATTGCAAAGCAAAACAGACGTTGATAAAGGTGTTAAAAGATTTACTCTGTACGAGTACTAGAAACCAATTCGCTAAGGATTTCTGCTTAGTTGAAAAGATGTGTCGTGGAATGCAAATTTTAGATTCCCCACGTCTCTTTTAACACCTTTATCAACGTCTGTTTTGCTTTGCAATTTTTAGAAAGCACAGATAAAAGCAGAAATCTGAATTGTGTTTCGAAACTATTTTACGATTGTTAAATTAGATGTCGCTAGTGCGTCCGTATCGAAGCCATGTTATTGTTGCTTCTTAAAAGACAGAAAATATTGATCTTTCACGTTGAGAACGTTTGAATAACTGTTCTGATGAGACCTATTAGGTCGAAATACGTATCAACAGATACAAAGGCGCTGTTTGCGTGAAATCAAATATTTGCTGTCTTTTTCACAAGAAATTATTTGTTGGATGAGGTAATATTTGAGGGGGAAATTAATGAGAAAAATTTTAAAATTAAAAAGAGAATGCAAAAATATTTTTTATTTAGGTGAAACATGGATAAAAGACAATGCCAATTACCACTTCAGATTAAAGGAACCGTTAGCTAACACTAAATGGAGAAAGAAAGAACTCTTGGATTGGCTAATAACCAAAGAAATAGTAGTGCCAGCAGAAAGTTTACTCAAAAAAGAGTTATCTCTATGCAAACAATAGTCACTAAAATTTAAGTAGTATAGTGTAGATAAAATAGCAAAAGAATATGGAGTTAAAGTATTGCGATTACCACCTTATCAATGTGAACTTGATCCCAAGGAAATCATCTGGGCTCAAATGAAAGGATATGTCGCGAGAACTAATACAACATTTAAACTTCAAGATGTTCGTCAACTATTATCTAACTCCATATCAAAAATTTCATCTGACAATTGGCAAAAAGCTATAAGACGTGTTATGGCAGAGAAAGAAACATTCTGGAAATTCGATATGTTCATAGAGGAAACAATAGAACCAATTACTATTTCTGTAGCAAATAAAGAAAGTGATAATAATGATGATGTCTTCTGGGAAGAAGACAATTTATGTATTTAGGTATGTAATTATATATTTATATTACTAATTATAAGTTTATATGACGCTAGTACCTGAAATATATTTATTATTTAAGTGTAAGGAAATATTTTAAACCAATATTTAATATTTTTATAAAAATTAATGTGGGTATGTAATATAGACAATTTAGTTTATTTATATTAAAGTAATGTAAAGTAATGTTGTCCGTCAGTAAGGCGTTCAGTTATTGCCCGTTAAGGTTTGCTCATTTACATCTTATGATGTATTGTATTTGAAGTTTGTCGGGTTGGTCTTATTAAAGTCGAGTGAGAATTCAGATAAGAAGGTATCAATTATTACGTTTTTTTTTGCATTCACCAATCCTGTATACCATTTGCTACAAAACTCACCACCTTTGCTATAAAATTTGTGCTCTCAATAATTTTCAAATGTACTATATGTACATTTAGTAAATAAAATACCTTATTATGACTTTATCATAAGTAATATATCGATTATAATTAAGCATTAGTTTGAAACTTAGATTTTCCTTTAATTTGAGCTATTATAAAATTATTTTACTCAAAATTCAGTCGAGTTACAATAGAAGAATCGCCTAAATGCCGTAATTTTGCAATGTTTTTGCACTAATTTTGGAATATCTCCGGTTCTAATCATTGGATCAAGGTTTACCAAACATCATTTTGTAGGATTTTTTAAGAATCAAATTGCATTTTGTAAAAATGATTTACATTTGTTAGTTTACGAATTATAATCATTTATTGGGTGACTAACATTTTCAGCAGGCGAGCCAAATTTTAGAAATAAGATTTGCTAGCGGGCCGCACAATAATTTTCTTTATTGATCAAATAGATTTTTAAAGAATGTATAAGAAAAATGAGAACTGAACATATTAATTATAATAGATTTACATACAAAAATAATAATAAAGAATAAACAAAAAATATTAAATTGGAAATGAAACGTTTGATTTTTGCTAGGCGCAAACGTTTTTCAAATACGCATCAATGATTGGTGTTTTCGTTCGAGATTTAACATGCTGCTTTCTAAAAAGCTGTTCATACCTGTAGATGTTTCCAAAGAGCGAAATCATCGACAACACCTTTATTAAATATTTCTCTCCTTGGCCAAATATGTTTTATAAAACTCTTCCAAAACAATTTGATTAAATTTCTACTTTAACTGGATATCACAACACGCTTCACAATGTTTCCTGGCAATAAATTAACGTATTACCAACTTTGCAGGCCTCATTTTCAATTAATGTTACTAAATCTTCATCTTTTCCAACCATTGCTGGAGCACCATCTGTTGTTAAGCCCTATAGATTGTCGAGTTGTAACGAAAAGTGATTCAATGTCGAAGTAACAGCTTCTAAGAAATCTCGAAAGCAGGTAGTGTCCTTAAGCCGATACAGTGCCGCTAATTCTTCTGTTATGTTGAAATGGACATCAACACCCCTGATAAAAATCGCATCCAATGATACAATACTCCATAGAGTATAAAATATGAACTTAGATGCTTGATTTTTCAACTTGTCTTCAATGCGCTCACGCTTTTTAAAATCAGCTTAACGTTGTGATTGTTAAAACAAATATATCATAGCAGAAATTGTTACGATAGTTGAATCATATGTATAAAAAAATAGGCCACACTTAATTAAATTGTTTATAACCCATTTCCGTTACTTCCTGTCACTTCCACAAATTTTGAAATTAAAATTCAACAGGTCAAAACAGATAAGAATACACTGAAACTCCGTGTAGTTTTATCGGCCCCTGGACTAAAGTGAAAAGCAAACAATCATTAAAAAATGCAGAAAAAAGTTGGAGAACTTGAAAAACAAACGAAAATTTTGGTATACAACCTAGTAACACAATATAGTTACCTTTTTATTTATTTATATATTTTTATGCTTCCTATAAACAAACAAATTGACCGCTGCGTAGGAACACATTATTTTTAGTTATCACAGCAAAACCTACAAAACCAATATACGAATGTATCTTCACGAATGTATTTTCAGTTTATACTCAGAAAACAACCTCCTATCCCAGCTTTTACCTATTATATAAATAAATATATAATCTATTTCTGGCAAGCTAAGAATCTTTCGCATTTCTCCTCCGTTATACATATGTCATTGACATTAGATTTTAATTCGGACTTGCTATTGCTTAAAATCGGCGAGAGAGCATTTTATAGGCGACAACATTTCTGAAATTCTAATCATATTGTTATGGAATACTATGCGTTTATTTCTTCTCCGGACTAACTCTTTGTTTTGGAATTAAACAGAATATATTGACATGTATAAATTTATTATATTAGAGGATGAAAATTACACTGCCTGTTATTTCTTAAAACTATGAATTTATAAGTTCTGTTATCTACAATTATTTAACGATGTTTCTGGATGGATTTGAGTACAAGAGATTGGACTCAAATATTAATATTAAAATAGCAAATACGGATAGCTTATCGAACAAAGAAATAAGAGAAATAAATTATTATTATTCCATAGATACGAAGTATTAGGCGAATAAACTAGCGAAACTTATTTATTCTAAATAGGAAAATATTTATGAAGAGTATTGATTCTGATTTCTAACAGCAAATAATTATTAGTGATTATACATGAGAACTTTTCATAATTGTAAATAACATATACCAGGTGACTAAAAACTATATAGAAATACATAGATACTTTAATTATCTTACATGTGAGTAGGTAGGTACATTACACCTCCTTTTGTAAGAATGAAAATAATTGTAAAATGAATTTTCATTTAAATGGTATAAAACATTTGTATACATTATTATTTTATTTTAACACATTTAAATAGTTTCTTTTAGTCTCGATAGTCTTTCACTTCGTCTTATCGGTGTAGTCTCTGTGAAACTAGTCTCTTCACACTTTTTGGATTCACTATAATTATTGTCTTTATTATGTTTACAATCTATACTTAAATCTGTCTCATGTACATGTTTTCGTTTACTTTGACATATATTTAGTGTTAAACAATTTGTAATTTGTTGACAACTATGTGACGGATTTCTACGAAATCGTCGGTAAAAATATTTAATTATCCTGTATAAAATATAAAGTAACATACATTTTATCAAAAATAAGATTGCATAAGTGAAATAAGAACTATTTTTTATTGTGTCTGAAAAATTAATATTTGTTTCTGAGGTCATTTTCTCTAAATTATCTAGTTTATGGCTTGCTAAATTTAATGCATCTCGATCGAGATTATTTAATTGTAAGGGAACAAGGTGTAATTTGGATTCATTATTTATCTTAATATCATCACAACAGACTTCTGGAAGGGATAAATCTGGAATGATAGACTGAAAATTACTTTCTTTTGGATTTGAGACAGATATCAAAATAGTTGATCCGGTGTAAGTTTTGCAATTATTCGAAGTAGAAAAAATACCTGTGTTTGAAAGAACAATAGATATTGGCGTACTAGTCTGACAGCTTAAAGTTAAATCTGTTGGTTTGGGTAAAACATATATCCAAGAATTTGGTTTGTTTAATTTATGCCAAATTTCATATTCTGTTTGAATTATACGAGTATCGCAACTAGATGGTATGTTTGTTATTGAAGTTAACAATTCAGTTTCACAAATTGGATTAGTGTGTGTAAATCGGAAAGTATCAGGATTTTTGCAAATAAGTTTTTCTTCATCTAATGAATAACAGTCTTCTAATGTATCAATAGTAACATAAATGTTTCTATTTTCTGAAAGAACAAGATATTTGACAGATGGAAGAATAAAGGTAAGTCTCTTTAATGTTGGATGAATTATAGGAAGAGATATTAGTTTAAAAAGAGAATAAGGAGTATTACTAACCAAAGGTATACTAACCGTAATTAAAATCTTGTTATCAAAATATATATATTTAAGTAAAATGATATCGAAATATTTATGAGCATAATCGATAGTCAATGGAAATGGATAAGTCGATGTACTAGGTAAATGCGTTACCGTTTTAGATAATTCTTGAATTAGTTGCTCAGGTGTTATAACAGAAGGATGAAGGTTATTATTTCTTGCAAATAGAATAACGTTTATTAAAGTAGAATATTCTTGTTGTAATTCTGTTATAAAGAAAGTTAGTAAAGTAAAATGTTCTTCAATTTTTTGTTTTAAATCTAAATTAAAATATTTATTATTCATTTTATCTGTGTAATTGGTAATTGATTCAAAATTTTTATCAAAAATCACTTTGTTTCGGTCTAGATTTGTAATAGAGTTATTAAAATTTGCAATCGTGGCTTTTACTACATGAATTTGTTGTTTTAGTAAATCAAGAAGATGATTTTCGTTACTTTCAGCTTTGTTAATAGCATTATTGAAATTTTCAGCATCATCACTGTCTAAGGTACCGAATAAGGTCCTGAAAACAGATCCAATTGCATTAAATAGAGCGCGTTTTGGTCTAAAATGTTCATGCAGAATTATGTTTTTTAAAGTTTGTTCATCTTGAAAGAGTCTAGGTATGATTTGTCCTAAGAGTTTTAGTGAAGTATCACATAATCGTAATTCAATAAGAACTGGTTTGTTTTGACACAGTCTTAATGTTTTTTGATAGGTGAGATCTACAAAATTTAATTTGTCTGTAAAAGGTTGTAAAGGAATATGACTTAATATGTTCCAATGAGTTTCAATAAATTGAACATTTTTTATGTGTTCGTAATAGATTCCAGGTGATTTGTTGATAGGAGTATTGGTATATTTCTTGTGAATTTGTTCACTATTTGTCAGCCATATTATTGCATACCTGAAACAAAAGCATGTTTCAATCTATTCATGTGAACTTTTATTGGTTTTTTATTTACTAAAATTGTGCAATTGACAGGAGAATTTATCTCTAGAATTTTATAAGGTCCATTATAATTTTGTGTAAGTTTTTTGGTTTGACCCTTCTTTGTTTGCTCATTTTGGAGATATACTAATTGTCCTTCTAAGAAAACGGTGTCATTAATCTTTTGGTCATAATATTTTTTACTGACTACTTTAGATTCTAATAGATTCGTTTTTGCTAACTCATGAGATTTTCTAAGTTTAAGTGTTAAATTATCTAAATAATCTTCATATGTATATTTGAGTTCTACTGGTCGTATTATACTGCTAGGTAGATTAGGTGTATATCCAAATATTAGTTCATATGGTGTGAATTTGGTTGAAGTATGATTAGTTGTATTATATGAAAACATAGCAAAATCTAGCCATTCGTCCCAATCGGATTGATCAGCTTTAATATAATGTTTAAGGTAGTCTGCTAAAGTAGCGTGACTCCTTTCTAATGCAGCATTTGATTCTGGATGATAAGCAGTACAATTTATATGTCTGATTTTAAAAAGCTTGGCGATTTGAGAAAATAATTTGGAAGTAAAATCTCGGCCTTGATCAGTAACTATTATATCGGGTTTTCCAAACTTGCAAATAAATCCACGAACCAGATTTTCAGCGATAGTCTTGGTTTCATGATTCGGAATTGCGTAAGCTTGAGAAAATTTTGTTAAGTCATCTTGTAATGTTAATATGAACTTATTACCTGACTCGGTTAAAGGTAAAGGACCTACTATATCTAAAAATATTTTTTCTAATGGATTTGAGCTTGTTGTTGTTATCTCCATGGGCTTTACGAATTTTTTTCTAACGAGTTTATTTTTCTGACAAGATTCACAGGTTTTTATAAAGTTTTTAATATCATTTTTCATATTATTCCATTTGAAATGTTTTTTTATACGATTGTATGTCCGATGAAAACCAGAGTGTCCAGCCGTAGGACTAGTGTGATTCTCTTGTAATATTGTAGTTATTTCCTCAGGTTCAGGATTTGTTAGTATATCATGATAAATGATAATAGATATATCAGTTTTTCTAAAAATAAATCTAATCATAGATCTAATTTTTCCCCAACTTAATTTATCGTAGCTAAAAGTTATTCTGGGTAGGCAAATTTTTAATATTTTATCGTTTAATAACCAGTCTCTTAATTTTATTAGGGAATTAAATATATCTTCATAAGAGGTATTGTCCCAATAATTATTTTTTATAAATATGTAATAAAAGTTTTTATTTTGATCAGAAATATATATAATGTCATTTAGTCTTGGATTTTTGGCTTTCAATTTTTCTATATGACTGAATTGTTTATTTATTTGTTTCTGAACGATCTCATTAAAATTTAAATCTACGGAAACAAACAATGCTAAATTTTGTGAAAATGATGTAATCTTTTCATTTGTTTCTTTTATATTATCATTTGTTATTAATATAGTTTCGGATTTAGATAAGAACTGTGAATAAGTGTCATTATTTTCTTTACTCATTTTGTTTATTTGTAAGGTGATTGTTGCCGGGTTTTTGTTTTCTTCGCAAATATTTGTTTCAGATATGGTTAAAGGAGGACGACTTAAACAATCAGCATTTTGATTTAATTTACCTGGTTTATAAATAATTTCATAGCTATATTCTTCTAATGCTAATCTCCACCTAACGAGTCTTGATCCGGGATCTTTTACATTAAATAGCCATGTGAGTGGTTTATGATCCGTATAAATGAAAAATTTATTTCCGTACAAATATGGTCTAAAGTGTTTAACACTCCATACAATTGCAAGTAATTCTTTTTCTGTTGTGCTATAGTTTGATTCCGCTTTGTTCAAGGTACGACTAGCATAAGCAATAGGTAAATCATCTGGTACTTTACCTTGAGAAAGTATGGACCCTATTGCATAATTACTAGCATCCGTTGTTAAGACAAAGGGTTTGGTAAAATCTGGATACTGAAGTATTGGTTCTGAACAAAGTATTGATTTCAGGTTCTCAAATGACTGTTGTTGAATGCTTGTCCAATTAAATTCAACATTTTTCCTCAGCAGTTTTGTTAAAGGTTGTGTTAAAGCACTGAAATTTTTTATAAAGCGTCTATAATAACCAGTGAGACCCAAAAAGCTCTTAATATCTTTTTGTGTTCTGGGTATAGGAAAATCTGTAACAGCACATACCTTTTTTTCGTCCGGTTTGACACCAAATTCAGTTATTAAATGTCCTAAATACATTACTTCGCGACGAAAAAATTCGCACTTATCTGGTTGTATTTTTAAGTTGAATGTAGACAATTTTTCGAATACTTCTTTTAATCTTTTATTATGATTTTCTAATGTATCGGCATGAATGACTATATCGTCGAGATAGACAAAACATCTGTAATTTTGTATTCCTGAGAGGACAGTATTCATTAGCCTTTGAAAAATACTGGGAGCATTTTTTAATCCAAATGGCATTCGTGAATATTGATAATGTCCAGACGGAGTTGAGAAAGCAGTCTTTGGAGAATCCTCAGGATCCATTTTGATCTGGTGAAATCCTGATGTTAAATCTATTGTTGAAAAATATTTTGAATGACCCAATTGGTCTAATATATCGACTATATTCGGAAGTGGAAATGAATCTCCTATAGTAATATCATTTAGTCGTCGATAGTCTATAACAATTCGCCATTTCTTCTTTGCTGAAGCATCGGCCTTTTTTGGCACAACCCAAAGGGGCGAATTCCATGGCGAAGTTGATTCTTCGATAATACCTTGATCTAGCATACCTTTTATTTGAGTTTCGACTTCATGTTTGTGTACTTCAGGATACCTGTATGATTTAGTGCTAATAGGTACATTAGAATTTAAAGGAATTTTGCAAGTTATGGCATTTGTACTGGTAAGTTGATCTCCTTCCAGATAAAAGATATGATTGTACTCCTTGCAAATAGAAATTAAAGATGATTTTTCTTCACTATTTAAATGATCTGTTCTCAAGGCATTTTTTAATTTAGCAATTCTGTTAGAATTCGTATTATCTTTATAAGAAGACATTTTTCGTATATTTGCATTGTTTTGTAAATTTGGAATTTTTTCTATTGCTACTTGAATATCGTTTAATTCAACATCCGTTTCAGTAGTGTTTACGATTGAGGTTAAAAAGAAATCATTTTTTACTTTAACAACACTAGGACATAAAAATACACCTTTAAAGATTTCGCGTTCGGGACATAATCCTTCGCTTAATTCATTATTTATTACTTTAATTTGAACAATTGTTTCAGTTCTTGCGGATAGAATAGTTTTATTACTTCTTGAGTTAGAATTAGAGTTTTGATTTAGTATAAGATCGTCTGAACAGGATTTTTCTTCTGAACAAGATTTTGATTTATGATTTCGTGAAGAGTTACAAGTTTTATTTGTGCATATCTCAGTGGATTTTACACATTTTGGACTTGAATTTTCTTTGGATTTAGAGTTAGATTTAGATTGAATTGGATTGGATAGTAGTTCTTCACTACTTAAGGTTATTTGGATATCATTGGTTTCTAAATAAGAATGATCCTCTATGGATTTAGCATCATAAGGAAATATTTCATCGATATTAGAACTTGTCTCGATATTTTGATCTCTCAGAAATTCGTCATTGTCATTGTTTAATGGAGATTTTATATATTCAATTGGAATAGAACAATTTTTAAAGTTTAATTTATTTTCTTTATAATCAATTTGGCATTTATTTATTTCAAAAAAATCGCTACCTAATATACCGTCGAAATGAAGAGGAAAATCGTCTTCTACGACATAGAAAACATGAGTTTGGACAAAATCTTTTATCTTGAAATTTACGTTACAACTACATATAGTTTTATTTGGATTTAAGACATTTTTATCAATGCCTCGTAGAGTAATAGACTTAGAATAAATTTTTGGAATGTTTAGTATTTTTGAATATTTAATTAAAGAAATATCTGCGCCTGTATCGATTAGAAACTTGCAAGAGGATGGATTAGAATTATTTACTAAGGGTAAATCTACATAGGAAGTGACTGAGAAGTTGATGGTTGTGATACGGCCTGAACTGAACGAACTCCTCGAGAATCGACCGTTGGTTGTCGAGGATTCTGGAAGTTTAAAGAATTTGTTGGATTTTTGTTTTTATTGTTAAATTCGCGTTTTCTACATTCTTCTATAACGTGACCTGGTTTTTTGCAGTATCTGCAAAAACGTTGGGAAGTGTTGGTATTTTCTTTTCTTAAGTTTGGAGGAAAATCAGAATTGGAATTTGAATTTGAAGGTTTATAATTTTGATTTTGAGAATTTGACCTTTGAAGATTTGAATTAGGATATTTTGGGTTTTGAAAACTAGAATTTTGAAGATGTCTAACATTTCTATCTGAATTGTTTTTATATCGACAGTTATTTGAGGAATGGTTATTTCGTTTGCAAATATTACAGAATGGTCTGAAAATTTCTTGTCTTGATAACTGTTCTTGTTCTTCGGCAATTGCTATAGCAACAGCTCTTTCTAAGGAATCTGGATTTCGGGCTTTGATTAAAATAGAGAGGTCTTTGTTTAATCCTCTAATAAAGACATTTAGTGCTTGAGTTTTTAAGAGTTTAGTACATGCATTTCTTGCATCTGGAGATAAGTCTGGATCAAGTGTATTTATTAATTTTATATAGCAATTTTCAACTTTATTTGCAAATGACATTACATTTTCACTGGGCATCTGACGTAAGGAATGTAATTCCAATTGCCACTGACCTTCAGTTCGGCGTTCAGAATAAGCATCTAATAAGAAGTCTTTTAAATCTTTCCATTCGTCAAATGTTCTGTTTCTAGTTATGGCCCTAGCTTTATCGGTTAATTTAGTTTCTATAATGGCTAATAAGATGGGTTTGGATTGCGGATTTACTAAATTGTATGCTTTATCACAATTGTCTATGAATTCGTATAATTTTGATTTTGTACCATCAAATCTAATGAGAAGTTTTTCAGCTATTTCAATTGATACTGACATTTTATTTGAATTAGAAGTAGAAGAATTTGAAAGAGAATTTGAGTCGGGAGAAGGTATTTGTTCGTCAAATAAGTTACTTATATCAGGATATAAAGTAGACATACGTTTA
This sequence comes from Diabrotica balteata, assembly GCA_918026665.1. Lineage (NCBI taxonomy): Eukaryota > Metazoa > Arthropoda > Insecta > Coleoptera > Chrysomelidae > Diabrotica > Diabrotica balteata. Next base: position 64,091,981 of record OU898285.1, read on the forward strand.
CAAGATTTTTAAAATATGAGACAGAATTTAAGATAGAATGTACTTACAAGTAGAATATTGTTGTTGGTCGCATAGTCTATTATTCCACGGGTTCACCTCTACTTCCGATGGAACTACAATTGGGTTATGACTGGAACTGGATTTCGAACTGGATGTACTGGACCCCAATGTAATTAGTTGTAGTGGCGATTTTTCCACACTGACAGTTTTTTTGAATGATTCCTCGAAGGAAACAAGTCAATTCAAAAATTCCTCAGCTCTCCTTCTATCAGCAATCAGAGGAACTCTGCTACTAATATCCCACTTCTGACACCAAATTTTGTTATGGAATACTATGCGTTTATTTCTTCTCCGGACTAACTCTTTGTTTTGGAATTAAACAGAATATATTGACATGTATAAATTTATTATATTAGAGGATGAAAATTACACTGCCTGTTATTTCTTAAAACTATGAATTTATAAGTTCTGTTATCTACAATTATTTAACGATGTTTCTGGATGGATTTGAGTACAAGAGATTGGACTCAAATATTAATATTAAAATAGCAAATACGGATAGCTTATCGAACAAAGAAATAAGAGAAATAAATTATTATTATTCCATAGATACGAAGTATTAGGCGAATAAACTAGCGAAACTTATTTATTCTAAATAGGAAAATATTTATGAAGAGTATTGATTCTGATTTCTAACAGCAAATAATTATTAGTGATTATACATGAGAACTTTTCATAATTGTAAATAACATATACCAGGTGACTAAAAACTATATAGAAATACATAGATACTTTAATTATCTTACATGTGAGTAGGTAGGTACATTACAATATACTATCTAGGTAATCGGTTAAATTTAAGAATAAAAACACCGAACACAAATATAGAAATATTTAATCATTCAACATACTCCAAACTAAATCATTAAAACCGCATATATACTATTCTTCTTGTTTTAGTACCCTGTCCCATTATCGAACGTTGGCGATCATAATGGCAATAATAACTTTGTTTACGGCAACTCGAAACAGATTAGCGGATGCCTCTTGATACCACTCTCGGAGATTTCGGAGACGGGATGCTCTTCTTCCGCCTGGACCTCTTTTTCCGTTGATCTTGTCCTGTATTATGAGGTGTAAAAGGTTATACCTCTCTGGATGTGTCATTACATGGCCGAAATATTGTATCTTTCGAATTTTTATCGTTTTTGATATTTCTGGGCTCTTTTTTATTCGGTGTACTAACTATTTCATTTGTTATTCGATCAAACCAATTTATCCGCAATATTCATCGGTAAATCCACATCCACAACTCAAAGGTCTCAAGTTTTTTCATTCTTGTTGCTGTAATACTCCTGGCTTTTTCATCGCGTATTCTCATTTATTTGCTTATATCTCAGTTATCGTTAACATTGGCGCCCAAATATGTGATATTTTGGATTCTTTCTAACTCTATTCCATACGCTCTGACCTTCATTGTTGTAAGTTTGATGTTTAGTAGTAGCTTGATTTTTATGACATTTTAACTAGTAGCCTATTGAAAGACCACAACTTATTTTCAAATTTTGTCATTTTAAAAAAATATTCTTTTCTATATTAAAATTTTTTATATTGTTGTGTTACACTTATTTATAACATCACAAACTTTAATTATTTCCATTTTTAGAAAGATTCATTCATAATAAAGGTATTTATGATACACAAATAATTTGAACAATAAAATCAAAAGACGAATTCTTCTTGCTAAAGAAGAATTTCTTGCTGTTTTCAGATGCGAGCCTCAAAAAAAGGCAAATTTAAGTTTTTTCCAACAAAAAACCGATTTGTTCGCTAAAGCTATTTCATTCTTCTAGCGATCTGCCTCGAAAAAACGAGTGAAAGAGATTTCTATAGTTGGAGCACACGTACATATCAGGTACCAATTGCTTAGTCTTGGTCTCCAGAATGAATTCTGACCCTTTGAAGAACCAAGAAACACCTGCTCAAAGCTTGGTAAGCGGTTATTCAGTCCCTAAAATCGACGTTTTTTTTTCATTTTTTTTCGCGATTTTACCGGAAAATCAAGTTAAAATGACTTTCATTCGACAACTGAGTTTTCCAAAGGCGATTGGATCGTAGTAATTTATGATCAATTGTACTCAAGGGTAGTTGAAGAGGTAAACAACGAACATCTTGTAACAAAATTTCTCTCAACTACAAAAAATGGCTTTTGTTTTTTTAATCGACCAGAGCATACACAAAACGTTTTATCAAGTCAAGTTTTATGTAAAATAGAATTGCCAGACCTAACTAAATTTAGAAATAAAATATTGTACAATATCAGTGAAAATCAGAAAAAAATGATTAAAAATAATGTAAAAAATAATATAATTATATGATATATTTGGTATAATTTATATAATTAATATAATTTATTTTTGAATCTAAAACAGTATTAAAATTTTGTTTATTTCAAATTATTCGAGCTTTAATATTTATTGTTTCTGTTAAACACAAGATTATTAATATTATATGCCAAGTTCTTTTTTATAGTGTTTAATTAATGAAGAATAAATATATTTATACCATTGTTAAATAGTATCTATCAATAATAAAAAATTTAGAATATTTTTGATGTATTGTATTATATGTATTTATTTTGTTTTACTTGACTAACTTTTATCTCGTTCTAATACTCATACTAACAAAAAAAAGTTTGTTATAAAAAAAAAGAAGAAAAAAAATTGAATCGTATTTTCTTACTTAAAACACGATAAATTAATATGTGAAGGTTTTCAGCTATATTACAATTTACTATCTATAATTTGATGACGGATCAGGCTACATACTGAGGATCAAGTCAGCAGCTTCCGATAGGTAGATGAACCTCACTTACGGAAGTCATTTTAGCTTGATTTTCCGGTAAAATCGCGAAAAAATGAAAAAAACGTCGATTTTAAGGGACTGAATAACCGCTTGCCACGCTTTGAGCAGGTGTTTCTTGGTTTTTCAAAGGGTTAGAATTCATTCTGGGGATTAAGACGAAGCGATTGGTACCTAATATGTATGTGTGCTCCAACTATAGAGGTATCTTTTAATCTATTTTCGGATAAAATCGCGAAAAAATGAAAAAAACGTCGATTTTAGGGACTGAATAACCGCTTGCCACGCTTTGAGCAGGTGTTTCTTGGCTCTTCAAAGGGTCAGAGTTCCTTCTGGAGACCAAGACGAAGCGATTGGTACCTGATATGTACGTGTGCTCCAACTATAGAAGTCTCTTTCACTCGTTTTTCGAGGCAGATCGCTAGAAGAATGAAATAGCTTTAGCGAACAAATCAGTTTTTTGTTGGAAAAACTTAAATTTGCCTTTTTTTTGAGGCTCGCACCTGAAAACATGTTTTTTGATATCAACCTACAGAAAAAAATTGTTACTTCGGTGTACGGGCTGCAAATTGCAATATCACTATATTTGGCTCCAGTTAAGGTGCGAATTTTTGTAGAATTCCTCATATACCGAGAACATATGCAAACTTGGAGAAATAATGCCCGAAGAATGGAAAAAGGAAATTATAGTAACAATCCCAAAACTAAGAGACCATAGAATATGCAAAAACTACCGAGTAATTAATTTACTAAATGTAACATATAAAGTAATGACTGGTATAATGAGAGACAGACTAACAATATGTATATACAGAACAAAGCTAGGGGATTACCAGTACGGTTTTAGAAAAGGAAGATTCACGGTAGACGTTATACATAAAGTGATAGAGAAAACATACGAGTACGACGGAGAAACACATTCTTTTCCTAGACTTTAAACAAACGTTTGACAAACTGAACAGAAGAAAAATTATCCAAGACTTACAAGAGAGTAATATACCAAATAAAATTATAAGAATGATAGAAAGGACAACGCAAGATTCTCAAGCAATAATAGATAACAGAAGAGAAAGAACAGAAATAATAAAAATAAAAAATGAAGTAAGACAAGGAGATGCGCTCTCAACGGTACTATTATTCTATCACTAGACAAACTAATAAAAAAGCTATCAATCGTAGGAACTATAAACAAGAATGGAGTACAAAAATAGATTGTTGCGATTAACATATAGCTGCCTTATAATTTACTTCATGTTATTTGTCGATTTTATTTTATTATTTTAGAATCATATCGGTCATTCTTAAAGTTAGGGTAAATTAGCATCTAGAAATCTATTAAAAGGTGAAAATGGTGATCAGTTTTATATATTTCTGGGGTAAATTTGTACATAATAATCCCTGTCTTTAGAAAGTAGGTAGATTTAACATGTACAGTTAGTCGAATCAAACGGTTTATTGTTATAGTGCCCGCTCCGTGTTTATGTATTTCTGAGAAGGACAATAGTAAACGACTTTGTGTCATTTACTTATTTGCCCAAGTTAAAATTTTATAGTTTTTAGAAACGACCTCCCCTCTATTAGGGGCTTCTGTTAGACATTTTGTAATGTATTTTTAGTAGTAGAATTCGAAACTCAGTTCTGTAAATATGTATAGTAAGCAATAAATAGTTCTATGAAAATTGTCGTCGTATATTATTTTAATTTAATAAAATAATATTTTATAGCAAATATATCTCACGATAAACTAATCGTTGGTCAAGACAGTAGCAACAGATAAAAAGGCATAAAAGAAAACCTTCCAAGAAATAGAAAACGAAGCCAAACTGACAGGACTGGAAATAAATGAAAATAAAACAAACTACATGAACGTAAGCAAGAAAAAGAAGACACAACTGACAGCAACTGATAATAGATGCACACAGTTTTGAAGAGGTTGGAGTTGGAACATTCAAATATTTTTGTACTAGTCAACAGAAGAAATGAAAGTGTAGATATAAAAAGAAGAATTCAAGCAAGAAATACAGCGTTTTATAGAAATAAAAAATGCTTAGAGGTAAGAAGATGAGCCGAAACACAAAAATGAAAATCTACAAAATGACCATAACACCAATAGTAGTATATGCTTCAGAAACATGTACATTAACAGCAAGAGAAGAAGAGCAACTAAAAGTTTTTAAGAGGAACATTATCAGAAAAATACTGGGACTAAAAAGGGAAAACGAAGAGGATGCAAGACAATGGATGAATTACGAAATACAAGAATGGATGGGTCAAGAGAACATAGTTAGTGCAGTAAAAGCACAAAGAATTAGATGGTATGACAAATAATCAGAAGAGAGTAGAGCAATCCGTTAAGAGTTATAACAGAATGGATACCACCAGGTAAAAAAACCAGAGGCACTGAGATGGAGACATCAAGTGGAAGAAGACTTAAGGAGTATGGAAATTAGAAATACAGAAAGGACAATAAAAGAGAGAGAAGAATGGATAAAAGTAGTGGAAACATCGAAGTTAAACCAGAAACTGTAAAAGCACCAAACCCAGAACGGCATGATCTGCTACACAAAAAGGATCTTCAAGTGAAAACAGCTTCTACTTTTTCGGGAGCGTATAGCTTGTGTATATATATATATATATATATATATATATATATATAATATATATATATATATATATATATTTTAGTGGATAGTACTATTTTATTTATCATTAGTATCAAACTAAATTTTTTTTTATGAATTTAAGCCCAAGAGAATCCACTAAAAAATATATATTAAGGTTCAAGAACTAAACTCAAACTATATATATATATATATATATATATATAATATATATATATATATATATATATATATATATATATACTTGGAGCACTTGTTGCTCCAAGCAATTAATTAGCTAATTAATTTATTTATTAAAATTATTTAAATGATATGACTATGATTCTACCACACTTTATAATTCTCTTATCTCAGGGTTCTATTCGTGCTTCAATATCTATGCTATTACATGTGAAAGGTAAGGTCCAAAGAATACCGGAATAGTAAAAAACATATAGGATCTAACATGATATATTGAAATAAAATAATGAAATAAAATTCACACTCAAAAATTTTCAATAAACAAAATCTCATATAATGTTTCTCAAAATTTTGTTCTACGTACGTGAACCTTCAAAATTAATGGTACAAACAATATTAGTTGAAATCTCAAAATCCAAATATTATTCTAAATCTCCTAATCAAAATATTTATATCCTTTCTAAATTAAGTGTAAAAATTGTGGTATCAAAAGAAAAACTGCAGAAAACAAAACTATCTCTCTCTGATGATGAGTGGTCCAAATCCTTGTTCCTTGTAGACTATATTATCTACTCTCAGCCGTTCTCTAGGTAATCAGCAATCTTACAACAAATTATTGCAAGTTTATCGTCCTTAATGATCTCCTTCAAATGCACGAATCGTTCAAATTATGCTAGCTTCTTCTTCTCTCAATAAACTGAATCTCTCGTTGGCCTGAGTGACAAATGACTCTTGGAATATCTTTTCTTTACGATAAACTGAATCTCCCGTTGGCCTCAACAGTGACTCTTGGAATATAAGTAGAAAATATAACTTACAATCTTTTACTGGATCAGCTTCTGTCAGATACACTAACTACACGAAAACTCACAAACTTTCACTGCTATTGCTTCCTACCTCTGGGAAACTACCCGAGAACAACGGCCGTTCGCCTTGCACCCTTGGAAACCAACTGACTATCAATTTTTCTTCCAAAACTAACTAACGTCTCATTCTCAAACCAAACCTCCCACCTTTTCCAATCTCATCCAATCAAAACGCGTCATACATATCCCATTTCTTCACTTCGATAACACACAAATTTTTACCTACAATTATAAATTTTCCTAAAACTTATTTACAAATAATATTTTTCTATAATTCTTAAGAACTAACAAAAACATATCTTTCTACATTCTATTCTATTGTCCTAATCACTGCACTAATGTATTTGGAAAACCCGGTTCAATTGTCTTAAGTTCGCTCACGTCACTCAAATATATTTTAACAAAGAAAATAATTTATGCATAGCCTACGTTTTGTTCAATATAGGTAATCCAAAGATAAAAGGACTTTCATTCTTCGAAATGTTTGTCGTTTATTAATTCGACTTATTATACTGAATTATTTTAATTATTTGAACTTTGAAATATTTTTAAACAAACCGATATTTTCTTGATTTTATATATCATAACAATATATATATATATATATATATATATATAATATATATATATATATATAATATATATATAAATATATCAAAAAAATCGAAAAAATAAGTACTACCATCAAATATTTTAGTTTACAAGGATACTTCTTAGGAGATGATTATCTGTCACAAAAGTGAAGAAGAAAACAAAGATCTTGCTATTTCATTTGTTCAATAAGAATGTGTTCCTAACAATTGATGGAAGTAATCTAGATAAAGCTCAATTTTGAACCATGTACGTGTTAATATAAAAAGTACAATGTTAAAAAAAAGCAAGTAAAAAAATATACAAGTAAACGGTAATGCTTGTATAGCAAACGATCAAAGAAAAATCGAAGCAACACTCTACTGATCATGAAACTCGGAAATCAAGATCCGGCAGAGAAGGAAAATCACCAGACTGCAAGGTCTCCCCGGTTATCAACATGCAAAAACCTTGCAAAGTAACGAATCGGAATGTAAAATCTACATCTAGGAGACATCTAGGGAGATTTTAACGCGAAGGTTGGAGAAGAAAAAGTAGATTAAGAAGAGAGAATTATAAGAAACCTAATGGACTATGTATAGTTAGACAAAGATACAGGTTAGAAATTATATATTATTGAATCACAACCCAACAGTGACCAAAATTAGGCTCAACAAGATTAGAGTAGGAATGGGTGTGGGAAAAAAGTACCATGGTAGAAAAATGTAAGGGACTGGGTAAATGCAGTTTAATTGAACTCTTCAGAACAGCGGTGTATACAGTATGATCATATCCAACCTCTAATTGGAAAATAGCATTTAAAGAAAAAAATATTGAAATTAGATAATGCTATCCACTCAAGACACATGGTAAATGCCATAAATATAAAATAAAATAAAGAACATTTAGGGGGATGAACGATTATTAAGAAATTATTTAAAAACACAAGAAAAATTTAGGTAGAAATTAAAATTTTTTTACAACATAAAGTACAAATACAGGGTTGATCAGATCACTTAATGAAAAATGATATCAAATGTATTAATCTTGACTGGTAACAATTGGATTCAAACTGTTCAATAGAAAAATAGCGTGGTGTCCAATAATTAAAATATGAAGAAATAAATAAGAAATACATAAGAACATATGTGTACAAATGAAGATAAATATGTATATCTAATTCGATATCAATAGCATACCCGATGGAAAGCTAGGTATCCATTAAAATAATGTAACTTCAATTTGACTAAGATGTAATTTAGCATTCAAGAATATAAAGATAAATGAAAAATTAAGAAAGGGAAATTATTTACCTTAATACAAAACAAATATGATTACATCTTTAATAAGAAAAGTAAATAAATATCACGGATAAAAAAAAGAATATGAAAGAAATTATTTTAAATTAAAAAGGCGTCGCAGAAAATTGCTAGTATGCAGCAAACATTTTTGCCAATCCTTAAAATTAACAGTATAAATCTCACATTAACATAAGTTAACATAGTTAAAATTACCGTTATTTATGGTCAGATATGTTATTAGTCCAAAATTAATGTATTTATTGTAAAAGGTTTAAAATTATTTACCGTGATTGTTTTGTGTGGGCCTCCATGTACATATGCACCTGCATTAATTGAAATATCGTGTCCTCATTTCAACTCATTCTACTCCACACTATACACAGCTACCTGTACAGTAAAGACAGATGAACTACATATTATTTATACGCAAATTACAAAAATATTTGTTACCAGTTTACTAAAAATTTCTATTAATTTTTTTATTAAAAATTAACTGACATTCCAATCTATAATGATGAGGTGATTGTAACCTACAAACGAGATTCTCTAACATATCGTTTCATTAACAATCTGTTTGATGGAATTTCTTGAAAACAATGTTAATAGATTGAACAAAATAGCAATGAAACAAATAAACATTTCTTAAATATATTTTGATAAGTTTATTAATATGAATTAATTGGAATGTTAGTTATAGCTTGATTTTTAGAGATTTTTCTTGTAGCAATATCTGTTCAAGAATATAAGTGTTTTAATAACTATCGAGCACAAAAATGCCACTAAGAAGGAAGAAAAATCTAAAAATTTAAACTTTTTTAAAGTTGATGTAGTTCATCAGCATCGCATAAATAAGAGGACACGATAAACGATAACGGTACATGTCTCTGTAAAATAAAATTAAAGCCCTCGTTACCAATTAATCACCGCAACTAAAAAAAAACAGGTCAAAGAAATGAAACCAGTCTTACCTTTAAAATTCCCGGGCACATTTTTCAAGGCATCCAATGATTTTAAACATGAGGCACTCTAACAGAGATAGTAAACAACTGTTTTCAGTTTTCACCTCTCGCAGACCCACTTGAAGTATATGACCTCGTACGCTCTCGCCTGTCCTCGCGGATAGTCAGTAGCCCAGTCGTTTTAGCCATCAAAGTGGGTAATCTTTGAAAAAAATCTGAATTATCTAAATTATGTGCACACCCTTACTGGGGTTCAGTACGCACAGAAAAAATATTTGTGGTAAACCGCGAATATATTTAATGACTTAACATTGGATCGATTAAGAGGTTTATAATAAAAACACTTGTTAAATAAACTATGTATATGAAACTTTCATACTCTATACCACCTTCTAGGCTGAAAGGTTAAAATTCCAACAAATGTATCTTCTTTTTCACGAATCAAGACCGTCGCGAAGCTTGATGATCATTAAAATGATGATGATAGTAGGATTGCAACCTTTCCATCTAAATAAATTTTTAAGCTTGGATATACAGCTTTCTTCTGCTCCGTATATTACGTTTACCCTTGATTTATTCTTTATAGTTACTATCATTAATTGATATTTTTTTAGTTTCATGACGTGGACCATAATAGGACCATTTTATTTTTCATGCATTTTCTGACATCATTTTATAACCAAAAATCCTGGTTTATTCACACACTTCCTCTTTAGATTAATAACATTCCAAAAATTATACTTTTGCTTAATAATTATCACAAAAATAAAAGCAGCAACAAAAATCTGAGGCAATCTTTCCTAGAGCTGAAACACAAACTCATGTGACGAGATTATCTACATATATACATCTAAAACTAAAAGAGGACTCGAATATTCTGGAACAACTGCCAGTAGTATTATTAAGAAGTTTTGTCTTTCATCGTCCACCTCCATCCATACAGAAGAGCTGTAAGCCATCTTTGATGCATTAAAAAGCTGATCTAACCATTCGATGACAAGGATATTCGTCTCATTAAAAATTTGTACTGGAATAAAACTGCTATCGTAAAAATAGGAGATAAATACACCGATGAAATCTCTATACAACGAAGATAATATTGAAGGTCTTCAAATTCTGCTTTATCGTATTTACGAGGCAGGAGAAGAAATGGGCAAATAAAATAAAATTAAACTCAAACAAAACCAAATTTTTAGTGTTTAGTTGTGACCCACATCCCGATGCAAAGGTTAAATTAAACGGAGTCCAAGTTGAGAAAGTTCACAAAATGACGTATTTGGGAACTGTGATAACGGACCAACTAGATCCAGACATAGAAATAAAACGTAAAATAGCAATGACTAAAACTACTTTTATGAAAATGAAGTAATTTCTTGAACTAAGGCAAAGAATGGTTAAGTGCTATGTTTGGTTACTATTTTTGTATAGTGCAGAAGTGTGGACGCTAAAAGTATCGATCATGAACAAAATTGAACCATTGGAAATGTGGGTTTATAGACAAATGCTGAAGATACCTTGGACAGCAAGGAAAACTAATGAAGAAGTACTAAGGAGCGTCAACAAAGATAGAGAATTGCTAAAGACTGTTAAACATCGAAAAATGTCTTATCTGGGACCTATAGTAAGGGGAAGTCGATATGAAATATTACAACTGATCCTTAAAGGCAAAATAGAGGGCCGTAGTGGTGTAGGAAGAAAATAAGTTTCTTGGTTAAAAAAACATTCGTGAATGGACTCAGATACCAAATGCACGACAATTATTCCATATTGCAGAAGATCGAGAAGCCTTCGCAATGGTGATCGCCAACGTCGGATAATTCTAATATGGCACGCGAAGAAGAAGAACCATTCAATGTCCTCCATCGACTCTATTAAATATATATATATATATATATATATATATATTTGGTATATATATATATATATACCAAAAAGCCTGATAATATACATTTTTTTTTAATTATTTGATGGTCGATAACGAAAAAACTTACTATATATATATATATATATATATATATATATATATATATATATATATATATATATATAATATAAAATTAATGTTTCTTGGGTTTAGGTTCAATAAAGATATGTTACATGTGGAACTAGATTTTATTTTCCATTGCAATCAATCAACGTTTCGGCAGGAAACACTTGCCTTTGTCAAGATTCTAAAATGTGTATATATATAAGGACAAACAGATATTGTAAAATACGTATATATATATATATATATATATAATATATATATATATATATATATATATATAATATATATATATATATGACTTACCAAAACGTAAAACGTGACACAGACATTAACGAACTGACATAATAAAAGTTGATATCTGATAACTCATTGTTTACTGTTATTAGTATATAATTATTTTATATATGGGCGTATCGTTGATGTTTTCAAAAAAGGTAAGGTGGAGGATATGTTATGACTTTAAGAGCTTTTTATGATGTTATATTATTATTGTTTAAATCAGATTGAAATATATTTTATTTAGGTTTTGTGTATCTTTTTTGTCATTGATTGCGTTGGTGTTTCTTTTTATTCTATTGATTCGTATATCTCCCTCTTCTTTTTGTTTTTTCTGTTTTTAAAATTTTGATGTTTTCAAAGTCAAATTTATGCTTCTTCCCGCTTTCATGTTTTGTGAGCGCAGTGACGTTGTTCTTGTCGTATTTGTGAGAACGAATTCTGGATTGAAGCAGTTGACTGGTCTGACCGATATAGACACCTTCACAGTTTGTACATGGTATCTTGTAAACAACATGTGATTTTTTAAGTTTTGGAGTTTGTGTTTTAAGTTTTGTGAAGTATTTATTTAAGAGGTTGTTGCCTTTGTGGGCCACTGTTATATTATGTTTGGCTAAAAGATTTGTTAGTTGTTCGGATAAACCTTTTATATATGGAAGAATTGTATAAGTGGTTTTGATACTGTTGGGTTTGTTGTTAGTTGTATTGTTATAAAATTTATTGAGTCTTGATTTGAAAATAGTTTCGATTAGATGTTCGGGATATGCATTCTTTAGAAGGGCATTTTTTGCTTTTTTTATTTATTATTTATTTTATTTATCAAAACTACTTTTATATATATATATATATATATATATATATATATATGTTCGGAAAGATTTCCGCGGTTAGTACAATAAAAACTAGAACTTGATGTTTCAGGAGAACAGTTCTCCTGAAACATCAAGACGAAGCAGAACTAATCTGACTTGACAATGGCAAGTGTGACCTTGCCGAAACGTCGTCAAAACAATGGTTTTTCTAAAAAACCAAAATTACTTAACGCGGAGTCAAACCCGGAAAACATCTGAAATCATATATATATATATATATATATATATATATATATATATATATATATATATATATACATATATATATATATATATACATATATATATATAATATATAATATATATATATATATATATATATATATATATATATATATATATATATATATATATATATATATTCCGAAAATCTATTAGTTCATGCCAAACATAAAGCAACAGACGGTCTCACTTCTTCTGGAACAAACATAACATTAATCTGGATTCCTTTACACGTTGACATTTTAGGTAATGAGCAAGGGCGGCTCCAAAGAGGCGGCCATGGAGGCCATGATGGCCGCCTCTCTGGATTTCTATCTTTCCATCTGTGATGATGGCCTTCTGCTTCTGGACAAAGATGCGGGACCTAGAAATCAGGGGCATTTTAGGGAATTATTAAGGTTAAAAACCGCATCAGAAAATGAGACTCTTAAACAATACCTATCCACAGTATCTTCCCGATCAACATACATTAGTAGTACCAGTCAAAATCAATTGATGGCATGTTGTGGTGAAGAAATAATTGAACAAATAATGAATCAGGTTCAAAGTGTAAATTATTACTCTGCCATATTTGACGAAAATACGGGCGTATCGCACGTAGAACAGCTTTCTCTAAATTTGAGATACATACACAACAACAACATTCTTGAAGACTTTGTTAGTTTCATTGACGCTTATAAGAACATAAAAATAATTAGTGAAAATCAAGAAAGGGGGAAGTAACAACGTCTAATGGGAGAAACCTTGGGAAAAATAGTATTAAACTTTCTGAAAGAACTGCACTTGGATCCGACGAAATGTGTCGTTACTGACAGTTGTAGCGTAATTAGTTCTGAAGCAGTCGTATACTTTAATTTATTTACACCTTCCTTTAAACTTTACGGAATTATACATTACAGAATATCTTGTTCGCCATTGTGTAATCAATTTGATTCCATATTGTTTCCTGGTTGATCTTGCGGAGAGCTCCATGCATATAAGCATCTTGGTGGTAGTTTGGAGAATATATTTATTATTGAAAATTTTTTTCCTCTACAAATAGTTTTAATCTTTCTCTTCTTTCATTTGTCTTTCCGAGACGAAAATTAATAATGGATTCGCCGCTTTTCACTTTGCCAATTTTCGCATTCAAGTGACCTATAATAATAGTTAGGTATATCTTCTTTTTTAAGTCGTTTTGTAATTGCACAACCTCTTCTTTTGGTTTATCGCTGGTTGGGGCATACACTTGTAAAACATTTAATTTAACCGGGGTAATATTTAGTTGGATTATTATTAATCTTTCACAAAAAAGTATAACATTTGTAATATATTAAAGTAATTAAGAAGACACGATTATTCTAGCCTTCTAACATTAATGGTATACCATATGGTTGTCAACAATAACACTATTTGGCCACTATTTGACCTCCTCATGTCGCTTATGCCCATTATACCTATTCCAAGTTTGGTCATTTCTTGAATGGTATTATGAAGTTTTCAAGCCTGATTCCAGGTACATATTTTAATAATCAACTATAAAATTCTTAGAGTATCTTGACCATAAACGGTGTAAAAATAAACAACTTAAGTAGCGATGACGATACTGTGACTATTTCACATAGGCTAGACAACAATTACAACAATTCCTATTTGTATTTATAAATATTTACCCAAATAAGAGTGAATTCGTATTTTACCTAAATGTTAAAAACTGTCAGTGGCGTATTAGAAGTGAACTGTGAATATTGCAATACTAGGTCATAAACTACCTTTATGAGAACAATATGTCATATGTATATGTATGTATATATATAATATATATATTATATATATATATATATATATATATTGAAATGATTTCAATATGTCAAAGAGGATATAACTTAAAGGGATTTTTATATGAGTTTGTTGTTCATGAATTTCATGAAGCCATCACAATGTGGGGTCGACTCTGAAATAAAAGGGAGAAAAGATTAGTAAATTGCTAAATAAATTAATTTTGACTTACCTGGTATAGTGTTAATAATTTCTGAATAGTATAGTTGCCTAGTGTATAGGTGAATCGTCTAAACCTTAAAAGGAATAAAAAAGAAGAATTCTTAAAAAATTATTTAAACATAGAAATTTTAAAAATAAACGTCAGAAAATAAACTGTCAAAAGTCTGTGGGAACTAAATTAATAGGGGTTTTGTTAAATAAATTACAATGATGTGGAGATGAAAAGAATAAATTATATTAGTATGTTAAGTTTTATATCTGAATTTTTTTTTTATAAATTCTCAAATTAGATGTGATTAAAGTGCTTATGAGAAATTAATGTGGTTTGACAAATATGTCAAAACAGGACAGTTTTATGGTTGAATAAAATAGAAGACGGAATGAAAAAAGAAAGGGGGTTGCTGTTAGCAACGAATAATTTTGGTGGTTGGTGCTAGCTATGGGCGGTGAACAAGGAAGAATAGGTGGTTGGAGGCGACGAAAATTTTGGAGGAAGAGCCCTAAAAAGGTGGAATAGTCCGGGAGTGCTTTAAAATCGTTTAATTATAATTTAGTTTTTCCACATTTTCAAATAGAGATATCCAGAATTTGTTCCAGAGAGTAAGAGAAATTTTGACTTATAAATTATAATTGGAGTGCAGAAATGTCATTTAGATTGAAAAAGTAAAAATTCATGAATTAACTAATTGCGATAGGCCTTAAAAATTGAAATATTAATGATCATTAAAATAAAAATATAATAGTACGTACCTTTAACTTCCGAAGAGAGGATAGATATTCCAGTATCACCGATTATTTTGCGAGTAGTTAGTTTTCTTTAAAAAAAAAAAATCAGAACTGTTTGAAAGTGAGTTTGGATAATAATTTTGGGGAATCATTTGAAATTTTGATTATATTTTAATGCTAGTTATAAGTCAGCGGCATAAAGTGTTCAGTTTTCTTTTCTTTATATTTCATTTAAACACTTTATAAAAGTTGCAATAGTCATTTAGATTTAAGGTAATTGTAGAGAGTTTCCACATTTTGTAAATCAAATTCTATTTTCACGACACATTAAGGTTTACACGATTCCTATTTTTGTAAATTTTTAAAGGCAACCCAAGTTGCAGACGAATTTTATTGTTTATATTAAATTTGTTCAATATTAATAAATAACGTGCTTCATTGGGTTAATTTATCAAAAATATAAAGTAAATTTTGGTTTAATTTCTTTTTGAACTCTACCAGGAGACTACAGAGTTGACGTCACACAGTGACAGATTGCTTAGAACAAATAATTGAGCTAGCCGAGGTATAGTATATTAACAACGAACTACATACTTTTAAAATTCACTTCAATTCAATTAAAATTATATTTATTAACAATAAAACATAAAAATAATAAAAACAAAACAATTACAATTGGCGCTAACAACGTGGAGCCTCTGGGAAAACAGAAATAAGGGTGTTTTTTTAAGCAGATTTATTAATAATACCCAGATTAAAATAAAAACAAATTGGTGTGATTAGAGTTGTAGAGATTCTGGGGTAGTTAAAGTTAAATTTGAGAATAAATAGAGATTAGCATAAAATGGCAGACCGAATGACTTTAAGAAATGGAAAAGAAATCGTACCGAAAGAGAGTGAAGGAGAACAGGTGTTAGAACAGGAACAGGGTATACAGGTAGATGAAGAAAGCAGAGGAGGATCAGGAGAATTTGTAGTACAATATTTAGAGCAAGGCAGACAAGAAGCAGGACAAGGTGATAGAGAGGGAAGTCTAACAGATAGTTTGAGAGAGGAGTTGGATGAGACAGTGAGAGATAGACGTGATGAAAGTGTGGATGAATGTAGAGTGCAGGAGGAGAGACGTAGGGAAGGAGATGTTGGAGAGTCAGGGATGACACAGATGGATATGAGGCAAATAATGCGGATGTTACAACAGATGGATCATAATATTAGGGGAGATATGCACAAAATGGATAGTAATATTAACAATATTAGGGGGGATATGAACAAAATGGAAAATAATATTAAAGGAGAACTTAGGGAAGAGTTAATTAAAATGAGGGAAGAAAATCAAAGAAGAAGTGAAGATAGTCAGGGAAGAGATGCTACAAATTACCCAAGGTTTAGAAGAGAAAGTAGAACAGGTCAGAGGAGAAAGTGAGAATTTTAAGAGGAATGTACAGGAGGAGATATCCAGAGAAAAGGCCATAATTAGAGCGGAAATAGGACAGGAAATTGGGAGCAGATTTGTAGAGTTGGGAACAGCCATTAAAGAGAATTTACCAATGGAAATAAACAAAGAAGTTAATAAGCAGAATAAAGAGATTGTTAGGGAGGTAGAAAGTGTTAAAAGGCAAACTCAGGATTATGAGGAAAAAAATTACCATTATAAAAAATAATATAAAGAAGGGATTGCAGAATTTGGAACTGGAAATGGGTATGCATGCAAATCAGGCGGAAAAGGGAGATAGAGTATTACAGGGACAAGTTGAGAATTGAGAGAGAAATTTAAAAATGCAAGTGAGGAGATTCAGCGTTTGGAATCAAATCTAGGACAAACAAGAGTAGTGAGTACTGTGGTGCCGAGTTATAATGATGGGGGAATAAAGTTTGATGGAAACCTGAATCACTTACATCCTAGAATAATTTGTAGATATCATCAAAAATAAGGTAAAGAATGTAAGGGATCCAATAGAAATGAAATTGAATATTCGAAACATGTTAGTGGGCATGCCATTATTATGGTTTTGCAATAATGAAAATTCCATAAATAATGTGCAGGAATTTGAGGCCAAGTTTATTAACTATTTTTGGGGAGAAAACCAACAGGCTAGTTTCAGGGAGCGGTTGTATTTTGGGAAATTCAATTATGAAAAAAGTACCAACTACAATCTGTAACGCAATGCAGTTATTCCAGACAGCACAATATTTAGAACCGGCTATGCGAGAAGAGGAGATTGTCCTATACATTGCCAGGCAATATAACCATAACATGGCAGAAACAATAGCTCTCCACAATATAAAGACGATGGAAAGTTTGACAGGATATCTTCAGAGGATTGAGAGGAGTGTAGGGACGCAGAATCGAAATGGACAAGAGCAAGTGACATATAGGAATAACACAGCAAATAGACAGGGATATGTGAATCGAGGGAATAAATTATAGGGAAAGAGAATTTGAGAGACAAAATAGAAGCAGGGATTTTACAAATAGGGGAGAGAATTTGAACAATGTCAGGAGAGATATCGGACGATATAACTGGGAACGTAGACAAGGGAATCCAAACAATGATAGAGAGAATAACTGGAGACAAGGGAATGACAGAGGCAATAATTGGAGACAGAACCAGGGAAATTATCCACAGGAGACGAGAAATAGGGAAGTTTACAGAGAAGGGAATCCAAGATATAATAGGGGGGAAAATGAGGAGAGAAGACAGGTGAATGTAGTTAGAACAGAGGAGAATAGGGGGGAAGCAAGTGTTGATGCAGAAGGGAGAAATTTTGCTTAGACCGCTCCTATGTGCATAATATTGTCTACTTATCAAAGTATGAACATCCAAGGGAGTTTATTAGAGATACTGGGGAATTAAATAAAAACAATAACACTAATACTTTAAAGTTTATTGAAGGGTACATACAAGATTCAGTATACAAGTTATTATTATAGATACAGGTTCAGAAGTAACTCTAATCAACAAAAACATTGTAAATAATTTAAATAATGCAATATTATGACACGAATTTGGTATTATAAGATATAAGTTTTGTAAATAGAAGGATAATTAATACATAAGCATATCTTGAGATAAATTTGATAATAACATGACTCAAATAATTTATTGGGAACAGATGTACAGAATAATGATGAATTTATATATAAAAAAAAAGAGGTTGATTTATTTTCAAGTAAATTTATAGGAGTTACAAGTATAAATAAATGAGCAAAGTACTATGGACAAATCGATATTTTGTAGAAATTGGGAAATAGGGAATATTATAATGATAAATAGTATATGTGAAAATATGTGGGAAATAAGATGAAAAATAGAATTATAGGAAATATTGAAATATGAAATATAGAGAGTTATATGTAGAGATGATGAAAGTGGATATTATATGCGGATACAAAAAGAATAAATAATAATGCGGCAATGAATAAAGATACTGAAATAGTATATGCGGAAATAAATGAATAAAGATATAAAATAAAGAGGGGAACAATTATAAGAATTTCTACGAAATTAGTACGAGAAATAAATAGTACAGGAAAGAAAGTAATGAAATTGGGAAAGTACTTGGAAATTTGATTCTGAAGTTGATATAATTAGTGAAAGATTTGTAGATTTTGTTTGGAGAAGTCTGTATTTTTCATAGAGTAAATTATTAAAAAAAAAAAAAAATATTCAAGAGATATGCTTATTAATAAAAGTCAGTTTATTGTTATGTTAATATTAATAAAATGTTTAAGTTTATCGGTAAGAATTTAGATTTAGTAAGTGCTGATAGTTAGCACTGAACAAAATCCAAATTGGGGGAAGTTGAAATGATTTCAATATGTCAAAGAGGATATAACTTAAAGGGATTTTTATATGAGTTTGTTGTTCATGAATTTCATGAAGCCATCACAATGTGGGGTCGACTCTGAAATAAAAGGGAGAAAAGATTAGTAAATTGCTAAATAAATTAATTTTGACTTACCTGGTATAGTGTTAATAATTTCTGAATAGTATAGTTGCCTAGTGTATAGGTGAATCGTCTAAACCTTAAAAGGAATAAAAAAGAAGAATTCTTAAAAAATTATTTAAACATAGAAATTTTAAAAATAAACGTCAGAAAAATAAACTGTCAAAAGTCTGTGGGAACTAAATTAATAGGGGTTTTGTTAAATAAATTACAATGATGTGGAGATGAAAAGAATAAATTATATTAGTATTGTTAAGTTTTATATCTGAATTTTTTTTTTATAAATTCCCAAATTAGATGTGATTAAAGTGCTTATGAGAAATTAATGTGGTTTGACAAATATGTCAAAACAGGACAGTTTTATGGTTGAATAAAATAGAAGACGGAATGAAAAAAGAAAGGGGGTTGCTGTTAGCAACGAATAATTTTGGTGGTTGGTGCTAGCTATGGCGGTGAACAAGGAAGAATAGTGGTTGGAGGCGACGAAAATTTTGGAGGAAGAGCCCTAAAAAGGTGGAATAGTCCGGGAGTGCTTTAAAATCGTTTAATTATAATTTAGTTTTTCCACATTTTCAAATAGAGATATCCAGAATTTGTTCCAGAGAGTAAGAGAAATTTTGACTTATAAATTATAATTGGAGTGCAGAAATGTCATTTAGATTGAAAAAAGTAAAAATTCATGAATTAACTAATTGCGATAGGCCTTAAAAATTGAAATATTAATGATCATTAAAATAAAAATATAATAGTACGTACCTTTAACTTCCGAAGAGAGGATAGATATTCCAGTATCACCGATTATTTTGCGAGTAGTTAGTTTTCTTTAAAAAAAAAAAATCAGAACTGTTTGAAAGTGAGTTTGGATAATAATTTTGGGGATCATTTGAAATTTTGATTATATTTTAATGCTAGTTATAAGTCAGCGGCATAAAGTGTTCAGTTTTCTTTTCTTTATATTTCATTTAAAACACTTTATAAAGTTGCAATAGTCATTTAGATTTAAGGTAATTGTAGAGAGTTTCCACATTTTGTAATCAAATTCTATTTTCACGACACATTAAGGTTTACACGATTCCTATTTTTGTAAATTTTTAAAGGCAACCCAAGTTGCAGACGAATTTTATTGTTTATATTAAATTTGTTCAATATTAATAAATAACGTGCTTCATTTGGGTTAATTTATCAAAAATATAAAGTAAATTTTGGTTTAATTTCTTTTTGAACTCTACCAGGAGACTACAGAGTTGACGTCACACAGTGACAGATTGCTTAGAACAAATAATTGAGCTAGCCGAGGTATAGTAATATTAACAACGAACTACATACTTTTAAAATTCACTTCAATTCAATTAAAATTATATTTATTAACAATAAAACATAAAAATAATAAAAACAAAACTATTACAATATATAGTATATATATATATATATATATATATATATATAATATATATATATATACTAGGTCATAAACTACCTTTATGAGAACAATATGTCATATGTATATATATATATATATATATATATATATATATAATATATATATATATTATATATAACATATGACATATTGTTCTCATAAAGGTAGTTTATGACCTAGTATTGCAATATTCACAGTTCACTTCTAATACATCAGATTGAACGAATTTAAAACGGATCATACAAATTAATATATGTCTGTTTGAACTGCATTTGAAATAGTGGACCAATATAAAACTTGGACAAAAATAAATCCATACCTGAGTTTAGACATTGTATAAAATATCGTTCAGCTATCTCTCTCGCAACAATGTTGTTTGCGTAACAATGTTGCCAATCGCCGTGTAATAATCCGATTTGCGGATCTTTTTGAGAGTTATATCTTCTTCGTATCTTTAAATAAATCGGATATTTGCCTATATTTTTCATTGTATTTACCAATCTACTACAACAGACTAATAACAAAAATAAACTTAATGGTTTGTAGTTATTTTTGTTTTTTCTTGTAAATATTTTATGGATAACACCTTATTTGAGAAACATCTAAAGGAATGAGGTTGGCAACACCGCTCAAAGAAGGGCTTGTCTAAGGAAGCGATAACTGGTTTGACAGCATAATAAAATCTTAGATTTATGTGTAGATTTCAATTTTTATGATTTCAGAATCCAGCAGCCCGCTGAAGTATTGGATTTTTATAATATAATTATTTGACAACCTTTTGTTGGCAAACCACCTACAGCAAAATTGAGCCTAAATACATAATATTTCGTATGTTCCGAATTTATTTCGTTCATCTGTATATATATATATATATATATATATATATATATATATATATATATATATATTATATATTCTTATTCATTGAATAATTGTGTACTAGATTATTCTCTTTTGTTTCTTGCTCTTCCGTGTTCTTCGTTCCATTTTAAACGTATATCCTTTAAATTTATTTGTATTATTCTTTTCCTTGTGTATTTTGGTCTACCATGTCTTTTTTCCTGCTGCCTTGTAATACTGCCTGTCTCGCAATAATTTATCACGTCTTCTTAATTTATGATCAACTACATCACCAGTTACGTCTCCTATTTTTATTTCTATTTTAATTCTTATTTTTATTAAAAAACTGCACATATATTGTAAATGTTCATGCTAAAACAAATATAGACATTAATTTAAGTTTTTCTGGCGGTTCTTTCCTTCCAGCCACAGTTAACTGCTCACTACCGCTCCTAAACGCAAATTAAACCTAATGGTATAATTTTTAAAATTTTTGTAGAATATCGTGACTGTCAGGCCCATCAACATTTTTAGCAAATATTGGCATGCACTATAACTGAGAACATGAATGTTATTATTATTCAGTCATATTTTGTTGCATGTTCGAAAAAAATCAAGTTTGTTCACTATATTTTTATATTATTAATAGATTATTATTTTAGACACAATAATAAATGTTTGATGGACTTACAATCTGCTCTTGCATATTTTTTTTGTTTTGTTATGGTACATCGACTTTATAAAGTTGAGGTGAAGGGATACAGAATTTTGCTAACAAACAAAAAGTAAACATGTAAAACTGAATTGGTTTGTAATGAACGAATGTTACTAAAAAATCATATATAAAAATGTTTAGCAAACAGAACATTCATTTTTTTAAACTGGGATAGCTCGACAAAATAATAACTGGTTAACCTCCCGGAAAAATAATTTATTATTATATTATTATAAATTATTATTATAATTAATTATTTGTAATAATAATTATATATTAATAATCCAAATATATTTATTTAAATTAAAATATTAAACGACTTCTTAAGAAACAACAAGTCTGCTGAACAAAATGCACAAACAAGTACACTACTGATTAAAATTGAAATATTTCTCGACGAAATATTAGTAAAATTCAACTTTCATACAGAAATATTTAACTTATTGATTATTCCGGAATTTTTTGATTTTTCCGGGAGGTGAAAATAACACAGCCCTTATTAATTTATCCAGCTAGCACAATTTTAAAACAATCAAGATTCTGCGTACCGAGATATTGCACATTTTTTTCAGTGCGCTCCAAATTGAAGTGCCATTTTGCCAACTTCAGCCCAACGTAGCAGATTCAATGCTGATGATTAGGTCTACTGGAAAAGCTTCTCAGTTCATTATTCGATTCTAAACAAATTTTCTTCATTGTAATAACGCTTTCACTTCGATCCATTTTTAAATTGTTTTTATTTTTCCATGAATTGTTGAAATCTATATCAAATCAGAAATGTTGTTTAGGTTAATATGTCGGCCTTCCTGTGAAAACGTACGTACATCCAAGTTCTATAGCAGCAGTGTGCAATTCTTTGTCTTTAGTTGTCAACCTTGAAACCCAAATTGTATTTTTGGCATTTAATCTCCGCCAATTATAAATAATGTTACCAGTTTTATACTTATTTTTATTTCATTCGTTTCATTATATCTCGGAGGGTTTCAAATTAGTTACTGGAATTTCAAAAATTCTCAATTCTTATATTATTATCATTATTTATAAAGTACTTATATTCAGTAAGAATGATTGTATCTATTTCTGTTTCTTATTATAACCTTTACCAAATGAAATTATAAGAATGATAGAAATGACAATGCCAGATTCCCAAGCAATAATAGACACCGGAAGAGAGAGAACAGAAATAATAAAAAAAAATGGAGTATGACAAGGAGATGCGCTGTCAACGGTACTATTTATTTTATCACTAGACAAGATTGTTCGAAAAGGTTGAAACATTCAGATATTTGGAAGTATTATTCAACGGAACAAGTGTAGAATAAGAAGGTGTAGATATAAAAAATAAAAATTCAAGCGGAAAATGCAGCCTTTTATAGAAATCAATAATTTTTGAGCTACAAAAAAATCAACAAAAAACACAAAAAAAACCGGCGAAAGCCACCAAAAAAATTACCAAAACAAAACCTGGGCACGTAGGGCCCAATCCCTTGAGCACCAAGTCGCCGAACTGAGCCGGGGCTCAGAGCGGAGACTTGAGGTCCAAGTAAGCAATTTTAGTTCGCGGATAAGCCACAATAAGATAACAGGAATATAGCGACAATGCGCTGTCCTGAGTTTTTTGCAAATCGGTTAGGAAACCATGTTGGGGTTGGGGGCATTTGGCTGATTGTTGTGCCTCTATAGCGCATCAGGGTGCTATAGGGGGGAAAGGGATGGTCTGGAGCATTTAAGCGCGGTGGAGTGACTCCTATTTTTACACGAGATAACACACCTCGCTCCAATGAATTGTTGCATCCGATCGTAATTCATAGTGGTGAACATTTCTCACAGGCTGGGTTTAATTAAATTGCTTACTTGCTTGGCACTGAGATCTCAATCTGCCTACTCCTCAGACAGGTCACTCGGCACTGAGGAAAGCGGGTCCACCAAATGCAACGACTTTTAATTTTTAATTTGCAAGAAGTTCCTGAAATGTTATGTGTGATCTATCCTATTCCTATAGTTGTGAGACACCGACATTCAAAACTACAATCTTAAACAAATTAGAAGCATTCTAATTGTGATAGTGGCGACGGATCTTAAAGATATCTTGAGTTTTGTACACTTCGAATGAAGATAATCTTAAAATGATGAATTCAGAACTTCTGCTCATAAACGTCATAAATAGAAGAAAAACAGAATACTTCAACCATATAAGTAGAGGACCTAAATACCATCTATTTCGCCTTATAATACAAGGAAAAGTGGAAGGAAAGAGAAGGATTGGTCAAAACAAACTTTCATGGCTGCGTAATATTAGGCAATGGTGTGGTACCACAGTAGAAAAATTATTTCGCCCAGCAGCCGATAGAGAAAGGTTTCAGGAAATTGTAAACATGATGGCGGTCAATGTATGAATACTGACGCGTCACCTAAACGAGAAGAAATTCCATTTGCGGATGCAATACATATTATCAAAGGCACTGCGGTTACTTCTGGAGTAAGTGCTCCTCTATCCTAAACACAACACCAAGCGTTACCGCATTGCCTTTGATAATTGTTAGGAAGAAATAATTCCCAACTATCGCTATACATCACTGACAGTGAAAGCTTATACTACATGATAAATCTAGTCCTGGATAACTACAATTTGACAGAAACTGAATTGAATTCAAGATATATGAAATTAGCACATCTCCGGATCAAAACCCTGAATTTAAATTTGAAATACAGGATAAAAGAATTTTCCTTTTCTTTGTTCATTTCACTTTTCTTATGGGAAACTTCAATGCCAAGATAAGAACTTAAATTAATGAAACGAGAAATCAGATACTATTAAACGTCCTTCATAACAATCAATTGTATTTAATAAAGAGCTTATTCCAAAAGAAACCACCTAGACAATAGACATGGGTAAGCCCAAAGGGAAAGCTAAAAAATTAAATTGATTTTGTCATAGCAATACATAAAAGATGAGTCAAAATGTCACAGTATTAAATCAGTTTGGCATTGGTAGTTTGAAATCCAGCTTTGAAAGCTACAGTAAAGAATCAAATAACAATATTAATAAAAATAATAGAAATAATACACAGGAGTAAATCATCAAACACAAAAGATTATGTGGAAGCTATAAATCACCAAAACCACCATCGTTCCCCGTTTCGACGGACGTCGAAACTCCCAATAATGCAATCACAAAAGGGCTACTAACTGCACACAAACTGTACCTAGAAAGCCATAAAGACTATGGAATTAACAGAAACAGATTATTGAAGAAGGGCCCGTCGCTAAACCAAGATTAGACAGAGTAAGAAACGAGAGAAGTTATGAAATCACGAGCGTTAGATGTAGAATAAGACAGGACATCATAATCAACCAACTAAGATTGTACGGGCACGTACGAAGAATAGATGACAATAGAATCCTAAAACAAGTATTAAACTGGACACCACAAGGAAGATGAAAGAAGGGCAGACCGAGATTAAGTTAGAGAGGAGTCAATAAGGAAATAAAAGCTAGGGGAATCGAAGAGTACCTTCTGATCGACCCCGAACAATGGAAAGTGAAAGTCAGAAAACGGTGATAGAACGTTAAAACCAAGGGGCGAGAGCAGAAAGGCGACTTAACTGAAATCAAAGGCTTCAATACAGAGACATTAAAAACAATTAAATATTTTTAATATAAATATTTTTTGAAAATGGTTCCGGACTAACGTCAAAAACATGTATAGGCTAGTAAATGAACTTGAAATTGACAGTAATTTTCCGTGTCACCACTGAATTGCATGAACATTTGGATTTAGGTTTTTCTTACCCTCCACTAGGGGCGGAAACGACCCCCACTAGAAAAAAAAATATATAATTGTAAATTCAAGCAATTTGGAATTATTTAATTATACATTGACAGTAAATTTAGATTTAATTTTTTACCACATAATTTCTACCCTTATAAAAACCACCCTTTACGAAGAAATTCGAATAGTTGTAGTATTTTTTTTTTTTCAGTGAAACTTATAATACAATATTTTTTAATCAAAATGTTGTGAATTTATTTTAATTTCGTTTGTAAGGATGGGTGAAAATATGTATGTGCCTTAATATCACGTTATGTGTATCTTACAAAACTCCAGCATACCCGTTCTGATTACTCCTAGAATGTGTGATTGGTTTTTTACTCATAACTTGCTTAGCTTTAAAGCTACGAAGTACTTAAAAAACCATTTCAAAAAATTTTCTTTTACTTTAAAGCCATTTTTTTTTTAAATAAACACTTTAAACCTGTCAAACTTACAGATCATATAAACAATACATAAATAAAGTGAATTGTAAAGCAGTAACGATTAATTTTATTTGTTGTGCTAATTAAGGGGTAGTTTTCACGATGATTTACCAAAAAAAAAGAGACCAACTTTATTTTGAGCGTACCTCGCTTAGTTTTGACGCTAGAAAACAAAAATAAAGCTTTTTAATGTAAGAATATTTTTTTCAATAATACTTATAATCGATATAATTTCGATTGTATTTTGAGTTATTTGTGAAAAACTGTCTGAACACCTGGTTCTTATATTAAAAAATTAACATTTTCACTAGCAAATAACTCAGAAAGTATTGACTTAGTGAAAAACTCTATAAAATAAAAGAAGCTTTTTCAATCGTCTTTCACCTCCAAGAAAAAGCAACCCTGCATAATGTAAAATTATACTTTAAAACGGTCATTTACTGGAGTAGTAATTTCAATTACCACTATGGTGGTTCATTACCAAAATTCATTCATTCAATTCAATTCATTCATTCAATAAATTGACATATATAATTATTCTTTTCTTTAATAGAGGCATTTAAACTTTAGATCCACATTCCGATTAGCATAGTTTTTTTTACCGCATCAACCCCTACGGTTATTAGCGGGGTGGTATATCTTTATTTTAGAAAAGTTACACTTAGTATATTATTAAAATTTACATAACAGTTTTGAAAAATACAAACATTTTATGTTATGTTACAGTTTGTTATACAGTTTACAATGTTTGATAAAATTTATTGTATTACTGATGTCTTCTTTTAGAGTTTTTTTCAAATTGTGTTTTATTTTTGCTGTCGATCTTGCTGTTAAGTACACTGGACAGTCTATCATTATATGTTGCACTGAAAATGGTATTTGACAGGTGCGGAAAATCGGCTGAGGGTCCTTGGAGATGATGTATCCATGTGTAAATTTTGTATGACCTAGCCGCAGTCTGTTAATAACTACTTGGTCATGTCTTTGAGCTGGGAGCGGTAGTAAAGCAGAAAGAACATCTGGTTTGATAATTTTTAATTTTACTTCTGTTTGGCTGCATTTTACTTGCCAGGTTTTGTTAATGTAAGTTTTTATTAATGTTTTCTGGTCTGAAATTGGTATGTTTTGCATAATAGGAATTGTCATGTTATTGATAGTTTCTGTTTGTAGACATAGACTGGCATCTGTTTGTAGAATCAATTGATTTATATCGAATTCAAAACGATTTATTTGTTCATTGAAAGGTAAGTTTCTAGGGCAATAATTTGAGTACAGATTTTGAGGGTTGCTCCTTATTAGGTTTGTTATAAACGGGTTTTCATTTGCACTGACATATTCAGTAGCACAACACATTGAAAAATATTGTCTTCTGAGAGTTAATGGCTTTTCTCCTGCTAGAACTTGGTAAAGGCTGCTAATTGGCGTGGTTCTGAAAGCTCCGAAAACTATGCGCAATGCTGTGGATTGGATGATATCCAGTTTGTTCAATTGACTTTTAGTAGCAGTTTCGTAGCAAGTAGTAATCTAGTTTGCTTCTAATTAGAGCTTGATATAACCGTAGAAGAATTGTTGTGTCTGCGCCCCATTTGTGATTGGAAAGAACTTTTAGAAGATTTATTCTCTGTTGGCATGATTTAATTAGTTCATTTACGTGCGATGTCCATTTGAGTTAAGAGTCGAATACCCCAATACTTGAGGAGCAAAGTGTTCAACCAATGCATCCTTCCTATCATGACATATGGATGTCAAACCTGGACCCTAACCAAGCAAGACAAACATGAATAAACTAGCCACAGAACAATGGAAAGAGCAATGTTAGGTATACGACTGTCAGATAAAAAGAGGAACGACTAGGTAAGATCAAAAACAAAAGTCGAGGACATAACAACAAAAATTGCCAAACTTAAATGGAGCTTCGCGGGCCACACTGCTAGACAGAAAGACCAACGTTGGAATACTACAATACAACATTGGAGACCTTACGAAAGTAAACGACCAAGAGGAAGACCACAGATGAGATGGGTTGATGACATTAAAAGAATAGCCGGAGCAAATTGGAAATATGTTGCTCAGGATAGAGACCGATGGAAGGAATTGGGAGAGGGCTATGTCCAAACATGGACGACAGAAGGCTAAGAAGAAGAAGAAAAGATTTTGTAATATTGATGCAGCTGATTTACAAGATCATCAGCGTAAAGGTTTGCTTTTACTGAAAGCATAAAATGGAAAGCATAGTTTGGAGTAATGTAGATTTCGTCATCATCTTAACGACAGCTTCATTATAGTTAATGTATAACAATAAGACAAATGTTAATTTATAATTAGATCAAACAGAATAAGTCATGAAATTCTTTATCAATTGTGGAAATTTGAAAAACTTTAGAGGTGAACTATAAATATCTTTGAAATGGTTCAATAAAAAGGCCCCCGTGTCGTCACAAATGCACTGCGGTGCATATTTGTACATAGTGTTATTTATAGCAAAATATCGATATGTTCGAATTGCTGTGTTTGTTTGCATGATTTTATTAATATTATGGCGTACTTTATTGTTTTTATAATAGAAATAGAAACTATTAAAGAAGGAATGCAGTCTTAAAAAATTATGTTAGATTGGAAAATTTTATTGCGGTGCTGTATTGAATTTTGGGCGATGGCTGCTTGTTTACATCTACAGTATGGTGGAAATGAAAGGAATAAATTCGTTATTTCGTAAACCGGAGACTTTAAGGAAAAATCTTGAAACCCGTCGATTTTTATTTTTAAATAAGCTATTCGTAAGAATACATTTTTATTTTTGACGTCATCTATGTGAGCGTGATGACGTCATTGCTAAAATTTTTGAATAGAAAGGGGGGTATTGTAATACATTATTTGAAAGGTCTTTTAAATAGCTATTAATTAATTCAGCTATATCAATATGTCTAAGTAATTAAAGTTGTAATTGTTTAAAAAAATAATTAAATTTTTATTATTACAATAAATATATATTAAGTATTATTCAATAAATACAACGAAACCTAAATTCAGTGCTCAAATTGTTTACCTTCAGCTAAAACACAATGAGAAAGGCATGCCGCGAACTCTTCTCTAACATTCTCTAAAACTTCCGGAGTTATTTGAACAACCTCATTACGTATTCTTTCTTTTAGTTCATTAATATTTTGTGGTCTATTTTGATACACCTTACTTTTTAAATATCCCCATAAAAAGAAATCAAGAGAAGTCAAATCAGGTGACCTAGCCGGCCATTCTATTGTTCCTCTTCGACCTATCCACTGATTTGGAAAGACGTTTAAGTAGTTGCGTACCAAGACAGCATAGTGTGGAGGCGCACCATCTTGCTGTAGCCATAAATCATTTCTGTTTGGAAACAACCAGTTCAATTCTGGAAGCAAGAAATTTTGAAAAAATTCTAAATATCGAGGACCTCTTGCATCCAGTGTGGATTTTCCGTAGCCCAGTACCGATAAGTTTGACGATTGACATGACCGTTTAGTAGAATGTAGCTTCATCACAGAAAATAATCTTTTTTAAAAACATCGGATCTCTGTTATTTCGTTCCATTATACTGTCACAAAATTCAATTCGTCTATCAAAATCATCTTCCATAAGTTCTTGTACTAAACTTACTTTGTAGGGATGCCACTTTTCCTTCTTTAGCTGTTTAAGAACTGTTAAATGGTCCATGTCAATATCTTATGCTACTTGCAGTGAACTGTTATGAGGATTATCTTGAAAAGCTAACAGAACGTCTAGTTGTTGGTTTTCAGATATTGGTTTTCTACTACCTTTAGGAAGGTCTTTAACATGACCCGTTTCTCTAAATTTTTTCTCAATTTTGCTTACAGTGGATTGTGAAATTGTTTCTCGACGGGAGTATTTATTATTAAATAACGCACATACTTCTTTCTGTGTACGTGTTTTATCTCCATAACCAATCATTATGAGAATTTCAATTCTTTGCGTTTCAGTTAGCTTCATGTTCAAATATACAAAGACGTTTTGAATACGTTTACTACAATAATACTATTAATCACTTGACAGAAAGATAATTAAGTTTGAATGTCCAACTGTCAATGTTCATATTGATAAGGTAACTAGTTTTTTAAAAAGGTAAAAAGTAGATAAAAAAGACATTTCATTACCAGTGACGGCCTTTATAAAATTTATTTTTGGGTGTCAATAATACATCATATCAGTGCTTAATAAATATTTATTGTAATAATAAATATTTAATCATTTTTTTAAACAATTACAAACATCAAATACTCAGACTTATTGATATGGCTGAATAGGTATTTAAAAGACCTTTCAAATGATGTATTATAATACCCCCCTTTCTATTTAACAATTTTAGCAATGACGTCATCACGCTCACATAGATGACGTCAAAAATAAAAATGTATTCTTACGAATAGCTTATTTAAAAATAAAAATCGTTGGGTTTCAAGATTTTTCAAATTTTCTTATTGAAATTCTTACACACTAGATATAGATTGTAGATGGTCTTCCAATTCCAAAAGTTAATATTCCAAAATTCCGAATTTTGGAATATTAACTGATCATCAGACAAAAATGTATATTCAAACGTAAAGTACCTATATGCCCATAAATATGCAGGACTTTTGTCAATAATACGCCAAAAAAATTGATTTTCGTCAATAATGTGCGGAAAAAATTTCAACAAAACACACTATGAATTTTTAAGTATATTTATTATATTAAATAGATATAAATTGTACTATTTCTACCTCAGATTTTTCATAAAAACAGTGATATAGAAGCACATTTTAGATTGGCTAAAAGACAATGGTCCTCTAGTTAAGAAACCCTGGAAGACGAAAGATATGAGGCAAGCGGAACAGACGAGAGGGAAGAGGAACCACCAACGATTCTTGAAGTTAGATCTTAGATTCTCCAAGATAGATAAAGTTGGAATACTAGCTAGAAAAAAATCACGCGGAATATATAATCTCCCAGTTGAATTATATGAAAAAGGTGGCCACGATTAACATAATGGTACTACATCAGTTCATAAAAGAAATATGGACACAGAAATCCCTTTCCAGTTATTGGAATATTGGAATACTTTTACCATACACAAAACAGGAGATATATTTCTTCTTCTACCTTGTTATATGTGAGCTTTAAATCCTATTTCTTCTTCAATATTAGCCTCCTAAATTTAAATTGCCGCACCATCTTTTTCTTGGTCTGCCAATACTTCTTCGTCCATTTGGTGACTTATCTCGTGCTATTCGTACTATTCTATCCTCTGCCATTCTACTAATGTGTTCGTTCCACTCCTGTTTCCGTTTTGTCACCCATCCATTTATGTCTTCTATATTGCGTGCTCTTCTTATGTTTTCGCTTCTCTCCCTGTCCAACAGACTTTTCCCTGATATTCGTCTCTGAGTATTTTCATCTCTGTTGTTTCTAGTAGTCGTCTCGTTTTAGATGTGTTAGGTTTTGTCTCCGCCGTGTATGTTAATATAGTCCTAATTGCTGCTTTACAGATTCTTGTTTTTGTGACTTGTCTTAGGTGTTTACTCTTCCAGATTGTGTCATTAAGAGATCCCGCCGCTTTACTTGCTTTTAAGCTTTGTTGTCGTACTTCTTCTTCAACATCTCCGTAACTAGTTATATTTTTTTCCAGATATCGAAACCTTGCTTTCTACTTTTTTATTTTCCCATCAATTTCGATTTTACACCGTAGTGGGTATTTGGATGTTGTCATGTATTTGGTTTTTTCTGCTGATATTATCATATTGTATTTCTTGGCTGTTGTATTGAAGACGAGTGTTAACCTTTGGAGCTCGTCTTCTGTCTCGGCGAGTAATGCGGCGGCATTTGCATAACATAATATTTGGATTTCTTTGTTCTCCATTCTGTAACCATGCTGCTTGTATTATTTCGTCCAGTATTATATTAAAGAGAAGTGGACTTAACGAGTTACCCTGTCTGACTCCGCTTTGTACTGGTATACACTGTGTTCGTTGTCCATTTATCTTTGCCTGCGTTTGATTATGAAAGTAAATGTTTTCGATGGTTTGTATAATATTGATTGGTATGTTTCTTTTATACAGTAGGTATAAGACGTCTTCGACTTGAATGCGATCGAAAGCCTTTGTCAGGTCTATAAAACATAGATATGCTGGTTTATTGTACTCGATGGCCTTTTCTGTGATTTGTCTTAGTACAAATACGGCGTCTACGCAGGATCTTATCTGAATCCCTGTTGTTCATCTGATAAAGTTGTTAGTTTATTTATTTTATTGGTTAGGACTTTGTGGTAAGCTTAAGTGCAGTGTTCAGTAGATTTATACCTCTAGAATTGTTGAGATCTTCTTTATCTCCTTTCTTGAATATTGGTATCATTATGCTGTTTCTCCATGCGTCTAGTATCTTACAGTGCAATATTAGTTTTTGTATATGTTCTGTCATCTCTAGGGTTATACTTTCTCATCCGTGTTTTAGAAGCTCGTTGGTTATTTCATCTGGTCCTGGCGACTTTCTATTTTTGAGGAATTTATGGCTATTTGTACTTCCTGAAAACTGATTTCTATTTCGTTTCTTAATTCAGGTACGTTATTGTGTTGATTATTATTTTCCTTTGCTTTAACCCTTAACGCGCAAATTATTTTTTCTTGTTTTTTTCGGAATTTAAAATAAAATCTTGTTTAAATGGAATGTTATTTTATAAAAAATGACAAATTATAATGTAATTTTCATCACAAAGTATTTTTGAGGTGGCTTCTATATGTGCCACTAACCGTCCTGAAAACCCAATAACATCTAGAGTTTGGTGGCTAGCCATATAGCCACTTATTTTTTATATAAATAAATCACAAAATTCTTCAAAACATATTTATTTAAAGATGAGACAAATTAAAACGGGAAATTCACAAACATAACATTTCTACAAATTCTAAATAGTGACTGTTCAAAATAAAAATCTAGCCAGTTTTATAAAATTCTGTGAAACATTCTAAACACCGACCAACATTACACTCACTACATGCTATTTTTGATCTCTTCACATTTGATTTGGTGGAGCAACGTGCACATCGCCTATACTTCCCTTTCACTGGTAAATGCACCCCAACATTCGTGTTTCTAGAAATGTCCACCAATTTTACACATTTTGTTTTTGGTTGTAGTAGTTGGCGCACCTCTTTGTTTTCTGCCAGAAAAATTAACAATTAGTTCATTTGCTAGTATTGATCTAAATTGTAAATGAGACATGGTGTTTTTCTTTCAGCGGCCATTGATGTTTTGTACATTATATATGCGTTCACAATCGCAGAATCTAAAAGGTAGACGAAAATTTTCATCCACCATTTACGACTTTTTCATTAGATGGAGTAGAAAGCAAGGTATTGGTGAAAAAGATCAATGCCTCCCATGAATTTGTTGTATTCAGCTACTGATTGTGGACAGGGTACTTTCTCTTTTTTTCCTTCTTTGTTTGTTCGAACAACATCAACTTTCAATGGAGGATCATGAAGAGAACTAATTACGACCACACACTTTTTGCCTCTGTCGTGCCAATTGCAAACTGATATTCTGCTATACTCATCTCCTACAAAATTAGATTTACTCAGTTTCAATTGATTATCATTTACCAAAAGGTTCTTGGGATAATGCTTTCT
Organism: Diabrotica balteata; assembly: GCA_918026665.1. NCBI lineage: Eukaryota > Metazoa > Arthropoda > Insecta > Coleoptera > Chrysomelidae > Diabrotica > Diabrotica balteata. The sequence goes on from OU898285.1 coordinate 64,126,241, forward strand.
ATTTATTCTGAAAGTACCTCAGGCAAATGTATTCTTATGTTGTAAATTGGACAGCAAGTCAATTGCGGAAATCCCATGATTATTAGGATTTCAAAAAAAGCTTGGAGTTCATCTATTTCAATTGAAAAATTATGCATATTTTGCCTTGCATACAGGATTGGTTTCCTCAACAATCTTGTTTAGTAACTCATCTGAAAATATTTTTTTAAATATTTCCACAGGAGTTGTTCCTTTTATGTTAGGAAAATTTGATCCAAAATTTTGTACAAAATTAAAATTTTTGAATTTGTTCTAAAATTGTGGGTTATTTTTCCATTTCATCGAAAAATCACTTGTTAAATTAGTGGTGCTTTTTTCAATCTCGGGTTGATCTTCTGAAAATATGGTTTGGCTTTGCATCTGTCAGATCTCGAGTTCTGGTAAACCAAAATCTTCGAGACTGATATCGTCCGAACTAGATGAAGTTGAAGCAAAACATATTTTAAAGTTTTCATTTCCGCGACACAGTTCTTGTCACCAATTGAGTCGTCCGAAACTTAATAAACTTTTATATCTTACCCTCTGCCTGGAAGGATGCGGGGTATACTAGAACCGCTATGTGTAGAAACTAACACATTGTCTTCGGCGTCGCTATACGCCAACCCCCCCCCCCCCCAATGTCAGATATTTCTGCCATATCATCTGTAATGCCATCAATAAACTCATACAGTTTATCAATGATAGTGATGTTGTCTCTATTTGAAGTCATTTTCTGCAACAAAAATAAAATAAAATCACGACAAGTTCTTATAACACAAAACATAACCAAAAATAGGACAAATAGTCTAAGGAACTTACTGGATTTCCTTAGCGCATATCTTGTTTCAATAAAATGCTGCAGAAATTGAGTTTTACATTATTATGCAATGAAAATTATACTTACAATTAGTTATAATATTAATAATTTGAGCACACCACAATATAACGTACAACAGCTACACGTGCTTTCGAAATTAGACAGCAGCTCGCAACGGTTAGTGGCACACATAGAAGCCACTTGTATCTTATTTTGGAGGGGGCAGGGTAAGTGGCTTCTAGAGAAGGCAGTGAGCGTTGCGCGCGACGTAGACAGCTATTACAGATCATAATCACTTGAATTTACTTGGCTTAATGGACTGTACTGTAAGTGGCTTCTATTGTTGCCACTAACTGTTGAAGGGTTAAACAGTTCCGTCTGGTATCTTTCCCATTCGTTTGCTGGTATGTTATTGTATTCCTTTAATTCTGCCATTCCTTTCCGTTGGTTTCTTATGAATCCCCATATTTGTTTTTGTGTACTGTAGAAGTCGCTTTCCATCCTTTTTGTAAACTGTTACCAGTGTTTATTTGTACTAGTACTAGTGCTTTACTAGTAATAGTTTGTGTTCACTCCCTGCGTCTGCTTAGTTTAAAGGTGGGATATCTAGAATTTTGTTTGGGTGGATTTTTCTATTAATGACTACAAAAGCACAGAGATTAGGCATGAGTTCTCCATTTGCGTTGACATGGTTTTCATTAAATCTTTGTTTTACTCCTGGAGCTATTTCATTTCCGATTCGTGCATTAGAGTCACTCATAAGAATTAAGGGCTCTTCATGAGGTATTTCATCCAGGATGGTTTGCAATTGTTCGTAGAATGCCTCTCGTTTCTCCTTAGGTTTGCAGTTCTTGGGGCTATAGATAGATATGACATTTAATTTTTGGTAGTCCATTGTGATGTTCATATGTATTATTCTTTCGGATATATAACGGCAGTTATTTATGTCTTTAAATTTTTTATAGACAAGTATACCTACGCCTGTTCATGCTCGTTCTTCTTTCTTCACTCCACTATATGCTAGAAAATATTGGTTATATTCTCTTTGGCATTTACCTTTCTTCTTGGTTTCTTGGATTTCACAAATGTCTATGTTTTTGTTTATCAGTTCTTATATTATCTCTTGGTCTTTGTTATTGAAAGAAGTAATATTTCATATTGCTAATCTGATTGTGGGCTTATTTTTCGTTCTCGTTTTCCTTTTCTTTGCGTGATTCATCATCTTAGGTTTCGTCTGGTTCCGAAGTTTTATATCGGTTCTTTGAGTCTTGTTTTCTTCTACAATGGGTAGGATGCTAACCTGGCCCACCAACCCTCCTCTTTTATCTGGGCTTGGGACCGGCTGTGGGCATAAACGCGGCTTCTAAGCAACTTAATTCACCCAGTCATCGCGCTCATAACCCCCAGGGCAGAGTTGGAGATATATTTGAATGCTCTAACCACAGAGTAATTACGCTTATGGCATCATATACAGAACAAATAATTGGAAACTACCAGGCTGGTTTCAGAGGTGGTAAATCGACAATTAATTAGATTGCAACCCTGAAACAATTTAAAAAAAAATACTGGAATATGTCATCACACATTTATAGATTACAAGGCAGCCTACGACTCTGTAAATAGGAGAGAAATGTTCAAAGCAATGGAAGAGCTAGAAGTTCCAATTCAGTTGGTAAATTTAATAAAACTAACTCTTGAAAAAGTTGAATGTAGGGTACGAATCCACCAATCTATGGGGAACTGTCTGAACCTTTTAAAAGGAATAACGAGCTCCTTTAGGGCAACCCTCTCTCCTGTATACTGTTCAATCTGGATCTGGAAAAAGTAATACGTATGTCACAAATTACTACCACCGATTCAATATATAACAAACCAGTGTAAATCTTTGCCTATGCTGATCATATCTATATTGTTGGAAGAGCAGAAAACTCTATACGTGAAGAGTATGTAGCACTAAAAGAATCGGCTACAAAAATGGGTATAATAATTAACACCAATAGAACTAAGTACATAAAAAAGCACGCAATCACAAATCCTACAGCCACTTGTTATAGACAACGATATTATCGAAGCAGCTAACTAATTTGTATACCTGGTAGCCCTCGCAGAGATAAACCGCAGAATTTGCATGACCAACACGTGCTATTTTGGACTCAATCTCCATCTTGTTGAGAGACCTGGACTCTACAAATGGTATTGTAAATATGTTATTGTGTTTCAAAAGAAAAGTACTAAGGCTAATCTGTGGAGCAAGAATGACAATGGAGTGTAGATCAGACGATACAACTTAGAATATAGAATGTATAGAATATATTAGTGTAAAGTGGATAAGGCATGTAATGCGAATGGAACAAAGTGACCCAGTTAGAAAAACGTTCCTTGATAGACCCATTGGCTTGGAAAAGAATAGGAAGACCCAAAACAAGGTAACTTAATAACAATTATGAATACATGAGAAATATAGTCCAGTAAGTCGGGCGGAGAAAATAGGGTCTTACCTCCCAAATCTATCGGACTGCATGGATTTAGCTGAAAATTTAGATGTAAGCTTGTCTTAACCTCGTTTGCAAAAGTTATATGTGGGCGAAGTTAGCTTTTTGTTTTTAAAGGGTTAAAACTACCCCTAAGTAAAAAAAATAGGACAACACGTATTTAAACGTTTTATACATTAAAATCTAATTGATAATACAGATTTTTAGCCCTTAAAAACCACCACTTATGACGTAAATAACGTTAAAAATATTCGTAAATAACGTTTCATTGGTTTCAAATTTTTAACCACTATAAAGCATCCTTTTATGCAAAACAATACTTAAAGAGCCTGTTTAAAATGTTTTCCCATTAAAATAACTGAAGATTCATTCCTCGCTTATTAAACAATATTTCTTTAGTTTAAAGTTTTCAACCCCTAAAAAGCATGCTTAAAGACAACTGCAACATTAAAAATAATGTAGTTTTGAACACAATGAAATTCTAAACTGGTATGTATATATAAATAAAAGTTTGTTCCTTACTAGATATTCATATTCATCTACAAAACTATTATGTGTACGTTAGATGCTCCAAAATACGTATATTTTTCAAGCTCCAAAATTATCTCCCAAAAATATCATGGGTTTTTTTTTAATAAGTCAGTTAATTTTTAAACTTTTGGCCATTTGAAAGGTAAGTTTAAGTGCTACAGGGCTAGCTCCATAAGAAAGCCAAACTACTCTTCAATTAAAAAAAAAACAGGTTTGAAGGTAACACCAGTGGTACATATAAAATATGCAGATATATTTTGTAGGTGCAGTAAAATAAAAAGTAAAAACGTCTCAATTTTAGTTTTTACATTATGTTAAGTGAAAAACAAAATCTTGTATGTACCACTGGTGTTACCGGATGGTTACGCCCATCGAGCAACATCCATCCCTCGGATCAGAGGCCCTCTGGCTAGATTATGTTGCTCTCCGGGCGTAATCATCTTAATAACACTTCTTTTTTTTCTATACGAAACAGCTGTGTTGAGTTCTTTCTATACCATGCTCTCAGGTTAGCAAGCCAGAATATTCTATTCAAAAATGTGCTCCGAGTACTGATTGAATATCAGTGGTGAAATTTTGCACCCCTGTCTCACTCCTCTTAAGATTTTGACCTAATCTATATATTCTCCATTTATTCGGAGTACCACTGATTGATTCCAATACAGGTTAGCTATTATTTTTAAGTCTTTTCCATCAATCCCTGTCCTCTTCAGCACTGTCATCATATGTTCATGCCTGACCCTATCGAAAGCCTTCTTGTAGTTAATCAGGCATGCAAAAATATTATTATTATGAAACAATACCTGCACGCTAAATAAAGCTTCCGTCGTACCAACGGCGTTCACAAATCCAAACTGATTGGGCGCAATTTGTTCCTCGCATTTCCGGTAAATTCGTTTGTGGATGACTTTTAAAAACAGCTTCAGCAGATAGCTCATTATGCTTATGGTCATATAGTCTTCACAAACTTTTGCTCCTGATTTTTTGGGCAATGGTACGAACTCCGATTTGAGCCACTCTACTGGTATTTTTCCTACCTTGTATATTTCATTAAATATTTCAATTATTATTTATATTTGTTCTGCATCTAATAGCTTCAATAGTTCTGCAGGAATTTCATCCCGATGCCTTTCCATACTTCATTTGTCTAACGGCTGCCAATATTTCTTCTGGTAGTATTTCGGGACCTGAATTTTCTTCAATGATGGGCTCTTGTATTGTTCTAAGGTCATGGAAAAGATTTTCTAAGTATTCTTCCCATACTTTCTTTTTGTCTTCTTTGGTTAAGGCAAGATTGCCTTCATGATCTGTTATTTTTCCGCTGTTTCGTTTTCGGAACTTTCCAGCTATTTCTTTCACCTTTCGATGAACATTGAAGTTATCATATTGACTCTGATACTCTGATACTCTGATACTATTTCTTGACATGGCTCTGTTTTTTGTTTCTCTTTGGCTTCTCTTATTTTTCTCCTGACGATGGTATGTATTCTCTTATATTCTTGGAGATTTTCTTTTGAGGTTTTTTTCTCTGATCAATAGGTTCAAGTATTTCATCGGTCATCCACGATTTTCATTTCTCTGTATCTTTCTTCAGGTATTGTTCTTTTATTTCTCTCACTGTTTCTTGTATGATAGTCAGACTTTCCTCTACAGTTCCTAAATTTTAGCATTTTAACACCTTTCTCTTGAGGTTTTCACTCACCTTCAGTCAAACATTGGGATCTTTCAGTTTTCTAACAGCATACTTCTTCATCGACTTACTTGTAACCTTCTTCATTCTGACTTTGAAATTATTTACATCTGGTATATGATCAGAATTTATGTCTGCCCCAGGTATGTTATTACAGATGTACAGCTGTTTCTATGCCTCTTATTTACCAGCATGTAATCAATCTAATTTCTTACAATCCTTCCCACAAAATTCTGTGGAGATTTCCAGGTGTACAGTTTCCTTGGGTGTAGCTTAAACCAGGTGTTCATTATTACTAATTGATTTGCTTCCACAAAAATCTCCAACGTATCTCCCGATCGTTGCGGTTTCCTAGACCAAATGGTCCAACTGCAGATGATGTTTTGCTGGCCCCAAGTTTGGCATTGCAGTCACCCATGGCAATTATTAGTTCTTGCTTTTTCAACCTTTTCACGACTTGATTAATGCTTTTGTATACTTCTTCTATCTCTTTTTCTGTTCCTTCTGTTGTAGGTGCATACACTTGAATTATATTGATGTCGATTGGTCTTGCTTTTAGTTGTATGAGCGTCACTCTTGCTGAGATTGGGATGAAGTCTTGTATTGCATTATGGATTTTACCTACCTGTGCCATGGTTTTTACGTTCCATGTGCCTATTCTGATGTCTTCTTTGCATTTTAATTTTTTTGTTACACTTGTGTGTAAACTGCTCCTCCCGGAGATTTGATTGAGGAGCTTACTCCGGAATTGAATTTCGCTGAGCATAGCCATTGGATTCTACTAGGACTTATCCAATCCGAATCTTTAATGAGGTATCTTGTCCCAATCTTTGTTCCTCATCTCTATGCCGTTGAACTCTTGGTGCAATAACACCCTTGGTACATAAATAACTATTAAACCATTGTTTTTATGACAGGACCGCCCGTCCCGTCATAAGCGCTTCATTAACGATTAAAAACAATGTTTTAAAATAAAATAGGCAAAAAATACTTTTTGGGAAATGATAGAATAAGCTTTGAACTTGAATTTAGGTCCTTGATGAATTCAAAAATGTTTGACTTGTGCTTTTAAGCCTTGAAAATCGTAATTTTGCGTTTTACTCACTTTTAAATTATTTACTCGCAAGCAATCAAGTTTACAAAAAACTACAAGAAACTTATTTTGTTCATAATGATCAAAAAAAAAATTGTCCGGGGCGAAAAAATTGATTGTTACAATTTGTTTGAAAAAAAACATTGTTTAACAAAATTTGAACAACTTTTCGCCTGGGCGATCTCTTGAACCTTATTTTGGGGTATTATTTTGGGTAATATTTTTCCGAACGAACCCGAGCTTTTCGCCTTGTCTAACTCAGAAACAAAACTCAATTCGATGCAACACGGTGTCAAGTTGACGGCATCGGTATTGTTGTTAATGAAATGAAATAAACATACAATACTAAAATGTTCTCGATTGTATATCAAGTGTTTTAAAGAAACAAGTTTTTCTTTAATAAGAAAGTTTAGTAAATAAGTTTAATGTAAATTACGAAATATTAATTAAGTATTTAAGAATCAACGTACCCGGATTAGCTAAGGACACTTATCAAATCAAACCACCATACAAAACAACACGCCTGTGTTTTTAATTAATTGATTTACACCTGTAAGTTGATTCAATAATATTTAAATTTTGATCATTTGTTTATTTTGGTACCCTGTATAATTGTACATATTTTCCAAATATATTAATTTATAATGGGTGTTCGGAGTTCATGTTACTTAGGTACCATATGAATTATTTAGCAATTTGTTCTCGGTTCAATAACTACCGTTTGATTTTATTTTTAATTTTAATTATATTGGTGTCTTCAATGTAACATTCTGTCACAGAAAGGGCAATATGACATAAATTTACTTATTTTTCGGGGTTGGTAGAGTACAAGCAGTCTTTGCAGTTAACACGCAAAAAAAAATAAAGTAAGTAATGTACTTTTAACTTATTGACTACGGTATTTCAATAGCACAACCATATATCGCTTGCTAGTGATTGTAATTGTGGAATACTTGTAATAACGGTTCAAAAAGTGTAGTAGGGGTGCGAATTTATGGGGATGTACTATAGGCATGTATAGCACTAAAAGAAGCAGCAAACAAAATGAGTCTTATATTGAACATGCATCAAACGATATACATGACGATAAGTACGCAACCATAAATGCTGTGGCCCCTCGTTATAAAAGACGACGTCATCTGGGCAGTTAATGAATTTATATACCAGGGAGCACTTGCCAACATTATCAATAGTACTACCACACAGATTAATCGCAATATACCGCAAGCTGGTGCTATTTTGGGCTTAATTTCCTTTTCAAATCCTCAATTATATCAAGAAATATAAAGGTAAAGCTTTAGGAAACAATAATACTCCCAGTCTTAACAGAGTTCTACCAAAGAGACTTGGACTCTAACAAAAAACAATGAAAATCGTTTAGAATGTTTATACTACTTTTGAAATATACAGAATATACCAGAAACCAGATGTCGTCAAAGACATTAATACAGGACGTCTGAGGTGAAAGGTATTTAAGACTGCACTGTTTATGTTTAGGCCGTGGTTGGTTAATTTTATTCCCGAATTTTCTACATCTTTCACTTCTTTTATTTTTTTTTCTTAAAAACCAATTTATATTTGCATGGATCCTCTGTTATCACTAACGTTTTAATTTTTGTTCTGATAAAATCATCATGTCAAAAAATTAATTTAATAAATCCCGGATCCATTACCTATAGGCTATTGATTATGTACTTGAGAAAAGAACTACAACGTTAAAGGTGTTTTATTATTTCATATGATCAATGGAACCCCAAATATGAAAAAACAGCAGAATTCTACCATTTAATGGAGTGAGTTTTTGAGAAACGGGTGAATTTGTGCCTATGCACTATGGTTTGGCAGTTTAGTGGTTTAGTAGGAACATTTAGGTGAATTTTATCATTACTTCTAAACATCATTTTATTCTAATTTACATATTCCTTTATTTCTGTCCATTTAATCTTTGTAGTGATTTGCTCTTCATATTTTTTTAAATTCTTGAGTCTATTGCTTAAACAAGTTTAAAAGATTTTATACACCTATCGGTATATTAATTTTCCCATCGCTTCTACTAATTTGCTTCTTAATATGGACCTACAGCTATAAATAAACAAAATATTTTCAATATTTCATTTCCCATATATGTTGCTACCCACAAGAAAATTATAGATGTTATTTATTCAATTTGGTTCGAAGCACGATGGTGATTTTATTAATTTTCAAGTAGGAAACCACTGTAATTTTTGGTATAATGACTGACTGGTTTTGGAATGACGGTGTATAAAATTATATGTATAATTATTTCATGTGAAATAGGCTGTATTTCATGAAAACTAGCCAGAAACAAATCACCCAGAATAGATAATCTCCCGAACTAATATATTCCGATGACGTCCAAGATACAATAATGGTGCTATAATAACTTGAAAAAGAAATATGGAGGCATAAATCGTTTTTTAGTGATTGGTATTGTGGAATACTTGTAATAACCGTGACTGACGATTAAAACTGTCTGTGCAAATCCTTGGCTACACCGATAATACTGATATCGTTGAAAGAACAGAAAACGATGTACGAAAGGCTTGTATAGCACTAAAAGAAGCAGCCAACAAAATGGGTCTTAGATTGAACATGAATAAAACGAAATACATGAAGATAAGCACGCAACAGTAAATGCTATGGACCCTCGTTATAAAAGACGACGGCAGTTAATGAATTTATATACCAGGGAGCACTTGCCAACATTGACAATAATACTACCACACAGATTAACCTCAATATACCGCAAGCTGGTGCTATTTTGGGCTTAATTTCCTTTTTAAATCCTCAACTATATCAAGAAATATAAAGATAGAGCTTTAGGAAACAATAATCCGCCCAGTCTTAACAGAGTTTCACTGAAGAGACTTGGACTCTAACAAAACACAATGAAAATCAAAACAATCGTTTAGAATGTGTATACCACTTTTGAAATATACAGAATATACCAGGAAACAGATGCCGTCAAAGACATTAATACAGGACGTCTGAGGTGGAAGGTATTTATGACTGCACTGTTTATGTTTAGACTGTTGTTGGTTAATTTGATTCCCGAATTTTCTACAGCCTTCACTTCTTTTTTATTATTTGTTTCTTAAAAACCAATTTATATTTGCATGGATCCACTGTTATCCCTATCGTTTTAGTTTTTGTTCTGATAAAATCATCATGTCAAAAAATTAATTTAATAAATCCCGGTTCCATTACCTATAGTCTATTGATTATGTACTTTAGAAAGGAACTACAACGTTCTTCTTCTTTAGATAGCGTCTCATCTAAGTAGGTTGGTAATCATCACAGCTATTTTCACTTTTGAGATTGCAGCTCTGAACAAGTCGATGAAACAGCAATTATACCACTTTCTCAGATTGTTGAGTCAGGAGATGCGTCTTCTTCCAATACTACGTTTCCCTGTATTTTTCCTGCATTATGGTTTGTAGCAACACATATTTATCCCCTCTTATAACGTGACCGAGATATTGTAACTTTCCTATCTTAATCGTATTCATAATTTCCATTTTCTTTGTCATCTTTCTAAGGACCTCAACATTTGTTATTCGGTCTACTCAACTTATTTTTAATATTCTTCAGTAGGTCAACATCTCGAAGTCGATCGCTTACCTCTTTCTTTAAGGTCCAGGCCTCCACCCCATACAGCAGCACCGAGAACACATATGAACGTAATTCTTATTTTGAGTGACAAACTAAGGTCTCTACTGCATACTTTTCCTATCTTACTAAATGTTGCTCTAGCTTGTCCAATTCCCATTTTTATTTCTACTGTATACTCGTTATTTTCATTAATAATCGTATCAAGATATCTGTGTTTTTTTTACTTTTTCTATTGGAACCCCTCTTGTGTTTAAAATAATATTGGAACATGTTTAAAATATCTTGTTGTTATGTTTTGGAAGTTGTAACAAATTTTGTTTTATTAGCATTAAGCATTAGTCCGCTTTCCTCACTAGCATTTACTACATTATCTAAGAGTGTCTGTAGATCTTGTATATTCTCTGCAATTAGTATCGTATCATCGGCATATCTGATACTGTTGATAGGTCTGCCGTTGACTTTTATTCCAATTGTTACATTTTCGAGTAATTTTTTAATTATTTCTTCCGAATATAGATTGAACAATAAGGGGGAGAGTATGCAACCTTGCCTTACGCCTCTTTTTATTTCTACTTCCTCCGAAAGTTCTTTGCCTACTCTGACTTTTGTTGTTTGGTTAACGTAGAGATGAATTATTATTCTTAAGTCTTTTTTGTCATTATGTTATTATTACTGTATTACTTTGTTCTTCTACTACAGCTAAGGAGCTCTCATTTGTGGACAAAAAAGCGTGCTCTGGAATTTTATCGAAATCAAACGGTACAATTCCGGTGGCAACAAATCCAGATGTTCCATTTTTCACCGTTGCTGAGATTTTCCACGCATTCCCTAATAACTCACCAAACTGGTAACATGTAATTTTTCTTGTTGGGTTATTTCTGATATAGTTTTGACATCTCGAGTAAAAATTAGCCTTTAAAGATCTCGGTCCAACGGCTGCAGAAAATGCGTGGTATGACTGGGTAAACACAACATTATAATTTCGTTGTTTTCGGCACATTCTAATATTTGCAGTGCTGCTGTATGGGACGTATTTCCATCTAATATCAGTAAAACGTTGCATCGAGGCTTTCGAGGAATAAATAGATTTTTTAGCTAATGTTAAAAAATATCTGCATTTACGTAGGCCGATTTTTCGGACATTACAAACATTGCTCCAGGTGGCATTCCATCCGCGTATTCTTCTTTTTTATTTTTTCCTTTAAAAATAGAATGCGGAGGTAAAAATACGCCCTTAGCATTGCAGTAGCTTATCATAGAAATAGTTTCTCCTTTCTCTCCTGATGTACTAACAGGGACATTCTCGGATCCTTTAGTCGCGAGTACATGTCCAGGCCTGTTATTTAACTGCAAACCTGTCTCGTCTACGTTGAAAATAGGCCCCGGTTTGTTTATTAGTTGACTTTTGAATAAAATACTTAGCAGCAGATCGAAGGATTATTTAACTATCTCCTGGTTGAATCCTTTTGCCCTATCCAAAGAAACTCCTTTAACTTTTTGCACTGATACGTCTGGATGGCGCCGTAAAAAAACTGCAACCAGCCAAAACCAGCTTTATTGTTGTTTCTATTGAATTTGTGACTTATATTAAATTTTTGTGACAGAAAAAAGGACGAGAATGGATAACAGAAAAAATTTTAGGTCTCATGGAAGAGCGAAGACAGTTAAAGGGAAAATGCAGCCAAAAATATAATGAAGTAAACAAACAAATCAGAAAAGAAATAAGAACTGCAAAGGAAAATTTTTATACAAGAAAATGCGAGGAAATCGAAGAACTACATCTCAAATATGACACTTTTAACTTACATAAAAAGATAAAGGAACTGACAGGTACACAAAAACGAAAACATCCCAATCTCCTATGCAACGCAAATGGTGAAATAATAGCCGATCTACAAGAAAAGCTTAGGACCTGGAAGAACTATGTAGAAGAATTGTTCGACGATGAAAGACAAGAACCTAATATAGATAACTTGCAAGGCGACGAAGGACCAGAAATAACTAAAGAAGAACTATTATACGCTATAAAAATAATGAAAAATGGTAAATCACCGGGTCCAGACGGGCTCACATCAGAACTTCTTAAGCTTGTGGAAGGCGAATCAGTGAATATTCTACTCGACCTTTTTAACTGCATCTACAAAAGAGGAGAAATACCAAAGGAATGGCTACTTTCAACTTTTGTAACCTTACCAAAAAAGGCAAATGCAAAACAGTGCACTGACTACCGCACTATAAGCTTAATGGGGCATACATTAAAAGTATTCATCAAAGTAATCCACTCAAGAATTAACAGAAAACTAGATGCATATATTAGTAATACTCAATTCGGATTTCGGAACGGGCTTGGAACAAGAGAAGCACTATTTGCACTTAACGTCATATGCCCAAGATGTCTAGATATAAACCAAGATATATATATATATATATATATATATATATATATATATATATATATATATATGTGCTTCATTGATTACAACAAAGCGTTTGATAAAGTTCGTCACGATCACTTAATGAAACTGCTAGTAGAAAAAAACTTGGATAAAAGGGACATTAGAATTATCTCTAAGATTTACTATAACCAGAAAGCAAATATCCGAATAGAGCAAGAGACAACGGAGGAAATCGAGATCAAGAAAGGCGTAAGACAGGGTTGTATACTCTCACCGACCTTATTCAATCTATACTCCGAAGACATTATAAACACAGCACTTTCGGATCAAAATATAGGTATTAAAATAAATGGCATCCGAATAAACAACTTGAGATATGCCGATGACACGGTACTAATCGCAGAAACTTGGGAAGATCTTCAAATACTAATTAACAAAATAGTAGAATGCAGTGAAGAACACGGATTATCACTTAACATAAGCATAACAAAAATAATGCTAATATCTAAATCACCACAAAACTTCCCTGATATAATCGTGCATGATCAAAGAATCGAACGTGTAAGAAGATATAATTACCTGGGAACTGTTATCAACGAAAATAATGATTGCTCTGAAGAAATCAGAACCAGAATAGAGAAAGCTAGAGCCACATTTACTAAATTGAAAAAGGTGTTCTGCGGAAGAGATCTAAGTCTAAAACTTAAAATTCGCCTTTTGAGATGTTACGTTATGTCAGTTCTCCTCTACGGAATGGAAACATGGACATTGAAAAAGATCGATACCAAAAAGATAGAAGCATTTGAGTTGTGGATGTATCGTAGAATATTAAGAATACCCTGGACAGAGAAAGTAACAAATGTGGAGGTTTTGCGGAGAGTGCGGAAAGAGAAAGAGCTGATACTTACTGTTAAAAAGCGCAAACTACAATATTTGGGACATGTTATGAGGAGAGATAAATACCAGTTGCTGCAATTGATTATACAGGGAAAGATAATGGGAAAGAGATCTATAGGAAGAAGAAGGCATTCATGGTTGAAAAACTTGAGAGAATGGTACAATTGCACCAATTACCAACTGTTTAGATCTGCAGCATCAAAAATACGCATAGCTTTGATGATAGCCAAACTTCGGAACGAAGACGGCACTTGAAGAAGAAGAAGATTAAATTTTTCTCGCGAATTCAAACGCCACAGTTCGTACATAGTCACGAATGGGTGCAAAACCATACCCTTGCAATTTCTTAATATGCAGCACTAATTTCATCTCGATCTCATTCCCAAGAGTTGAAGAAAGTTCAAGACGATTGTGTTTTTTTAGATCATTATTCTTCATTCTTTTCTGTATGCTACTTCGAGGGATGCTATAAGCTAATTCAGCTCGATTTAGTCCCATGCGATTTTCTCTGATAACTACAACCGCATTTTGTAGTGCTTCTTCGCTCCATTTACCTCTTTCAACAGTAGATTTCCGCTTATAATATGAAGGCATACTGTAGCCTGTAACAATATAGAACTTAATTAATAATACTTAATTAATAATTAATACTAAATTAACTATACTAAATTAATTATACTAAATTAATAATATCCCAAAGGTTCGGTAGAGACGGGCCACGCCATCGAACACACAGTTTAAATTTTATAAGAGTATTTTAGGTTAGGTTCAGTTGTTTAATCTCAATAAAACAGTTGAATACATAAATAATCAACAAAACTTACCTTATGTCAAAACTTAAACAGCTTGAAAATTCACCAAGGAAAAATTTCACCAACAACATAATTAATTTAAAAAATCTCCATTATTTATGCATACACGTCGCAATGACCACGTTCACAAGGTCTGTCGTTGACTAAAATCTAAATGTTATAAATCGACGTTGTCGCACTGCACAGTAAACAGAGGATCTGCAATATGACGAATGCCTCGTCTATACCGATGGCCCTTCTCTCCCGGACTTACCCTATATAATATAAGGAACGGCACGGCTCAGTAGGAAAGATCCCTTATCAAGAGATAGCTATCAAACTGGGACTTCTTCACACAAACCGTCTTCCATATTATCAATACGTTTCAGAGAGTATACTTGAGAATGACAACTACAAGCTATACTGGGACCGCACTGTGCTGACAGACCAAACAGTGGCACATAATAGATCAGGTCTCATACAAGTTAATAAACTAAAGAGACAAACAACATTAATTGATGTGGCGATACCTAACAACAATAATCTTCGTGTTAAACAGAATGAAAAAATCGCCAAGTACAGGGATCTGGAAATTCAAATACGAAGACAGTGGAGAATGGAAAGTACCCAGACAATACCTATTATTCTCTCTACTACGGGAGTCATTCCAAAGAACCTCCTAGAAAACATAAAAAAGTTAGGTCTGAATGAACATCTCTACAAGACCATGCAGAAAGAGGTACTACTCTCAACGTCCAGATGTGTACGATAATTTTTGATAGATCCTCCAGCATATAAAGTGACCTAGGGCTCGATAACACGGAAAGAGTCCCACCAGAGCTCAATCCTTTTGATACCGTAGCGTGAGCCATGTGGCTAAATCTGGATAATAATAATAATAATAACTCTATTCTCAATTCTACTGCAGAAAGTGTCAATAAATCTTACCCAAGCCGAGAAGAAATCTATGGGTTTTGGGGAAATCAACTTTCCACACCAGTGCTGGATGGATCGAAGATACGGCGCATAACTGCCAACATTACGTTAATGCTGTAGCGTTTTTTTATTTAAAGTGTATAGAAAATATTTCTATGGTACGTCCCTGTTGTTTCTACCAAGAAATCGATCAATAAAGTTAAATGTAGGTATGTTGTAAATATTTCAAGTTTTTTTGACGAGATTTTTAAATGCGTATATTTCTACCGATTCAAAAGTAAATATAGATGTTTTTTTGTCTGTGTTTAGATCCAAATATCGAACCCTTTGTTATAAGCCAGGTAAAACTCAAGTTTAAAATACGCACGTATTTTGTTAATTTGTATTATGTAAATTTATGATGCCCCCTGATAAAAAAAAGGTTTTATTTGTTTTCTTCGTTAAAAACGCAATAAATCATGAATTCCCCTAATATTAAAGTTGTTTTTCGTTATTAGTCGAGGGTCAAAAAAAGGATATTTGTTTGTTTAGGCAATAAAGGAACATTTAAAATTTGTTTTTTTGTCGATACGAGCGAGGGGATATTGTTTTGGTTCTGGAGTTTGTGGAGAGGTTAGCTGCAAGACGGAAGGGAAATTTTTGGCCAGTTTCTTGTAAAATGTAACGAAGCAAAGGAGTGGAAGAACAGATTTGAAACGGTGTAGATGTTATACAATGTAGAGTCCAAGAAAAGATTTGAAACTGGGCAGACGGCTGACAATGTAGAAAGTCGGTAAAGAGACCGGCTAAAAAGTGTTGAAAATAGTAGACTATATTCTATGTAATATGTCAAATTTGAAAGGAGTAATCACTATTTTCATTTTTCTAAGTACTTAAGGGATTTGTGTTGCCTGCAAAAATTTTCGAAAGATAATCTCACATGTTGCCGTTGTGTCCAGTTTTATGTATTCCTGTTTTTTAAGAAGCCCTTTCCAAAGTCTTGTGTTCCAAATTTTTAACCTCAAGTTTGTAATATTTGTCCTAAGAAGCCGTCCCAGAATATGTCTCACAGTATGGAAATAGATTTGATCGTGTGGCAGAGAAGGTAACCCCAAAAATCTTAGTGTGTTTAGTGAAACCAAGGTAACCCTTTTTTTGTTTTAAACTTTTGAAGGAAAAGAAACATTAAAATAATAATTGCTTTCATACAATTTAAAAGTTTTAATAATTAATATTGTAAATCTTAGAGTGTGGTTATGCTTTCAATTTGATTTGTTCTCCGTTGTAAGTAAGATTAAGATTTTATGTTGACAGCTAGCAGCTAACTTTATTATTTTTTTTGACAATAATTTGCCTTGGTTTTTTAAAGAAGATTAACCTCTCTATGAATGTTTTCATTTTAAAGATATTTCTTTATTTGTAATAAATTATTTCTGACACAGTTTCATTAACAGTACAACAGTTAATATTTCAGTAAAATTTGTAAATATTTATAGCAATCTCCTTTGTAGACAAATAAGCACGTAAGTTTTTGCTAATTTTTGTATTATGTTTATATAATATGTTCTTGTAAAATCTGTATTTTTGATAACTGTTTGGTGAGACAAAAATAAATGTTTAATTTGTTTCTCTGATCTATTTTGAGTTTTATTTGAAAAAGATATTTTTTTTCTATATTTTTGATGTTATACAATTATTTCCCTAGTTACAACTAGTGGTTGTAATAGGTATAATTGGGCACCTCAAGTGGCGCCCTATATTAAATTTCTTGAGGTGTTTCCGTTAATTTTCATTCTGTTTGTCCCAAGAGATTTGTATAAGTACCCCTTTATTTCTTTTTTTTGTAGTTGTCCAATCCAACCCCCAATATCTTCAACTTATCCACGACCCAGCTCTCCAACAACCAACTGAGTGTCCGTAAGCACTTGTTTCGATTATTTTGTTTGCCCAATCTTGTCTCCCATATTCTTACCCTGCGGTAAGCAAAATAGTTGTTACAATTTTGGCGCCCAACGCGAGTGGCATGAATTAAGTTGGCGCTAATTGTACCAGTCGTTACAATTTTAGCGCCCAACGTGTGTGGCTTGTCTTAGATTTGCGCCAATTGTACCTGTTGTTACAATTTTGGCGCTCCCAACGTGTGGCATTCTTTTAGTTTTGCTCCAAATTGTACTTTCGTTACAATTTGGCTCCCAACGTGCGAGGCTTTTGAATATTCCTTAATTTTTAGATTTTTGACCATTTTCCTGAAGCCACATATCTTTTTCAGTTTCCCCGGTTCCCTGCCATTTATATGAAACTTTTTTCCTTTTGAATAGTGCCCCAAAGTGTCTCACAAACAGTAGTGTATTTGTATTACAATGTATGTATTTTGTACCAACATTATGTATTGTTGTTTTTTCAGGTAATGTACTTATAGTGACATATGTATTGTTCTTCATATATGTAATGGTAAATGAAAGCAAATATTTGAGTTGAATATTTAAATATAATTTTTGATTGAACTATTGATATTGAAAAGAATTTAAAAACAGTAGCAAATTATACAGTTACTGTTACATTTATTTTTTTATTGATTCGACAAATTTTACAGAATAATCGGTTTTTGTAATTTTTTATTTGTTGGTTCATTTTGAGTAAATGTGTGTATTCGTTTGAGTGACTTTTGAGCTATGTAGTTGAGAAGTAGTATTATGCAGTTTGTCTTCTAATTAACCGTCTCTGAAGGTGTATTTAAATGCCAAGGGTTAATTAATGTTGTTGTACGAGGGGTAGTCATTGTGAGTCGTAGAGAAGATTCGACAAGTTTAGTCTCAGTAGTAGACTGTTTATTGTGTATCCTTTCTTGTATCTGAATGACCACAGGTGTAATATTTGTGATCAGGAGATGCTGTTTTAGTTTTGACTAGGAGCAGTCTCATTTAGTTTTCGGAACAAGAGTTGGTTTATTTTGGTGTTATTTAGTGTAGCTCACTCAAAGGTCAAGTTTTCAATATTATTAGTATTTTGTCTTTCCTTGTATGTACGGTTTATGTTGTTTGTTAGTGTCCATGTTGTCTCATGTTATTTGAAACCATTTTTTTAGTCCTTGTTAGTGGAAGTGTGAAGTTTTAGGAGACAGGTTATAGACCTCATTTTTATTTACCAACTGATTACTAGGTCAAGAGCAGAAGTTGCAGCAAACTGATTGAGTTTTGGATTTCAGTACGCGGGAGTGCAAGTGAGACTTACTATCAGGTGATAAATGGAAACGGTTGTTTCTTAAAATTGTCATATTTTCTACTTGTTGTTGAGGTTGATTTCAGTTATTTTGTGTGTTTGCTTTCATCCAATTTTTGAAAAATGAAGTCTACCCAGGTTAATCATTTGAAATCAGGAGAGTTATCTTATGAGCTTTTTATAAGGGGTAAAAATGTCCCAAATAAGACAGTTGATGATAAGAGAAAGATGTTAAGAGCTTTGTTGGCCAAGGAGGCCACTTTGTCTTCAAGTTTAGTCGATTTGGTTAGTAATGTAGTAGATCCTGAGAAAGAGTTGTGTGAGATTAAGTCGATTGCAGAAGATTTATATAGTTGTGCTCAATCAATAAATGTAGAATCAACCAAAGCTGATTTTGCTAGATTTGAGACAAGGTCTTCACATTTAGATACCAGATTAGAGAATTTCCCTATGAATGATGTTGAGGAAGATATTAAAAAGTTTGTCAATGAGTGTAAAGATGATTTGTTAGTGTTGAAGGGTAATGTGTTAGAAAAAGAGGAAATGTTTGATGAATTAGTAAAACCATCCACTAGTAGCCCAGTTTCAGTCCCTGTAGTTCCCAGTTGTACAGCCCCAGCCCCAATAATACAGGTTTCAACGCCTGTCATTATTTCTGATTTACATATCAAGTTCAATGGTGAAAGTAAAGCCCTTCCCACATTTTTAGAGAAAGTTAGAGATTCTGCTAGGTCTCGGAATATTTCCGAAGACATCCTGTTTCGGTCAGCCATTGAGTTATTTGAAGGTAATGCTGCTATTTGGTATAGGAGTGTTAGAGATAAAATTAATAGTTGGGATGAGTTGGTAGCCCTACTGAAATCTGCTTTTTTGCATCCAGATTATAATGATAATCTCTTTGATGAAATTAAAAATAGAAAGCAAAAAAGGAATGAATCCATAACCATTTATTCAGCAGTGATGGAAAACCTTTTTAAACGTTTGGAAACATATCCTAGTGAAGCTCAAAAAGTGAAAATAATCAGGAAAAATATTTTAGTGGACTACATTCCACTGATAGCCCTTCAAGATTTTGCTACAGTAGAAACGTTAGTAGCAACTATAAAACGTTTAGAGCAGAATGTCCTGCCCTTGTTGCAGACTACTAAAGGTCTTGCAGGTATTTCGATTGATGATTCAGAAAAGCCCAAAGAACAAGTTCATGTGGTGAATAATCAAACCAAGCAAGATAGAAGTGGAGTAGGTGACAGACAGGACAGAGAAAATTCTTCTAGGAGACCCAATCCCAAATTTAAGTATGAAAATAATAGACCCATTCCACCAGAGAATACTGAAATAAGAAATCAGTCTTTTTCTTCCCCACCTCCAATGATGCAATCTTTTTCGTCCCCACCTCCATTAATGCAGTCAGTCCCTTATCAAGCTCCAAGAAATCCGAAAAAGATTATTTGTTTCAATTGTAATAGACCAGGTCATATTTCCCGTGACTGTAGAAGCAAGTCAGTATCTTGTTGGCGTTGTGGTCATAAAGGTGTGATCATATCTTCTTGTCCTAAGTGTTGTATTTTGAATAGGTCTAAGTCCAATAGACCTTACAGGTCATCAGTGAACCCAATTTTTGAAAAGAAAGATTTTGATAGTCGTCCCCATGTTAATTGTTTAGAAGTTAATGTAGATAGAATAGACTCTTGGTTCGATAATTTAAGATCAAAGATAATCCGATCCCCCCTTGATTTTCCACAGTGGAAGGTGGAGAATGATTTTGTTTATAAGTTTGCCCCTATCAAAAATTCTTTTAAGACTAATGATGTAGAGTGGAAAATTCTTGTGCCCAAACCACAAAGGTTTGAAGTTATGAAGTCTTGTCATGAGCCACCTACGTGTGCTCACTTTGGATTTTCCAAAACTTTGTCCCGTATTCAGGAAAGATATTATTGGCCCCAGATGCGTGTTGATGTGCTTAAGTTTGTCAGGTCATGTAAAGTTTGTGGTGCTCAGAAGACACCAAATTATGCTCCATTAGGTAAAATGGGTAAGCAGAGAGAGGCCAAGTTTCCTTGGCAAATAGTTGCAATGGATCTGATAGGTCCCTTTGTTCGTTCAAAGAAAGGTTATACGTGGTTATTAGTAGTTGCTGATTGGTTTAGTAAATATACTTTAGTCCAACCTTTAAGAAAGGCCACGGCTAAGAATATTGTTGAGTTTTTGGAAAATGATGTTTTCCTAATGTTTGGTGTTCCTCAATATGTGATTTGTGATAATGCCTCAAATCTGAACAATCCTCTCTTAATTGAGCTCTGTAATAGGTATAACGTTCAGAAAGTATGGTTTAGCCCAGTATATGCACCTCAGTGTAATTTTGTGGAGAGGAACAATAGAACCATTGGTACAGCAATACGTACATATGTTAAAGACCACGTAGATTGGGACAAGAATTTAGCAAAGATCAGACAAGCTATTAACACTGCAAAGCATGAAGTGACTGGATATACTCCAGCTTTCCTGAATTATGGCCGTCATGTTCCTTTAAGTGGAAACTATTATGGTGTTGATCATAAGGATCAACAGAATCAAGATATCGAGATAATTCCAGGCGACCGTAATATGTATGCTTCAGAAGTCAAAGGTTTAGATAAAGTTTTTGAGAAGGTTAAGGCTAATCTTCGAAAAGGATATGAACGTAACGCTAGGAGTTACAACTTACGTAGAAGAGAAGTCCAATTTCAAGTGGGTGATAAAGTTTGGAAAAGAAATAAGGTTTTGTCTTGTGCTGTCAACAAGTTTATGTCCAAACTAGCACCGAAGTATATTGAAGCAACTATCAAGGAAAAATTGTCACCAGTGGTTTATCGTTTGTCAGATTTAAATGGTTCGGATCTTGGTAAGTGGCACATTAAAGATTTAAAGCCTTTTGTGTCAGATGAGGACAATATGTCATCTTTAAGTAATTAGTTCATCCTATCCCATGTCTGTATTTTCGAGTTTATATGTTGATTTGATTTCATCCCTTCGGAATATTGTTTCACTTTTGATAATTTTAATTCAGGTAACCCATTTGGGAGACACATGTGAGAATCACATTTTGTCATATGTAGGTATATAGATTTTGGGTCTATATCCTAATTTTTTTGTGGAACCGTTGCCGAATTCCCTGTCTCGCTAGGCGTATAGTGGAGATAGTAACGCCTACATATTAAGTGTAGAGCAATTTATTTTGGATTTGTGTATAGCACTTGGTTTAGGCAACGAGGTGTCATGGCTATGCCTGCCCGACAAATCACTTGTGTTACTGCTGTGAATGTCAGCGAGGTTCACTGCAGGGCATAAGGTTAGCTTCCCCCAAGGCATAGAAACTCATGTCACCTACAGTTCAAGTAGAGTCAAAAATTTCAGTCTACTCGACTTTAAAGAGTCTGGCGATCGATGGCACGCTAGCCCATTCTTTGTAACTAACTTTGTTTTTGTTGTTTAATCCCATGCTAGCCATCATCTAAAAGATATTATTAAGAAGTTTCGACTCAGTTAAGAGGTCATCTTCTGATTTGGTTTTTGTTGTTTTGCCTTTATCAAAAACTGGATAAGAATTATCCGAGTTTTTTCTTTTAAGAAGGGGCATTGTAGCGTTTTTTTATTTAAAGTGTATAGAAAATATTTCTATGGTACGTCCCTGTTGTTTCTACCAAGAAATCGATCAATAAAGTTAAATGTAGGTATGTTGTAAATATTTCAAGTTTTTTTGACGAGATTTTTAAATGCGTATATTTCTACCGATTCAAAAGTAAATATAGATGTTTTTTTGTCTGTGTTTAGATCCAAATATCGAACCCTTTGTTATAAGCCAGGTAAAACTCAAGTTTAAAATACGCACGTATTTTGTTAATTTGTATTATGTAAATTTATGATGCCCCCTGATAAAAAAAAGGTTTTATTTGTTTTCTTCGTTAAAAACGCAATAAATCATGAATTCCCCTAATATTAAAGTTGTTTTTCGTTATTAGTCGAGGGTCAAAAAAAGGATATTTGTTTGTTTAGGCAATAAAGGAACATTTAAAATTTGTTTTTTTGTCGATACGAGCGAGGGGATATTGTTTTGGTTCTGGAGTTTGTGGAGAGGTTAGCTGCAAGACGGAAGGGAAATTTTTGGCCAGTTTCTTGTAAAATGTAACGAAGCAAAGGAGTGGAAGAACAGATTTGAAACGGTGTAGATGTTATACAATGTAGAGTCCAAGAAAAGATTTGAAACTGGGCAGACGGCTGACAATGTAGAAAGTCGGTAAAGAGACCGGCTAAAAAGTGTTGAAAATAGTAGACTATATTCTATGTAATATGTCAAATTTGAAAGGAGTAATCACTATTTTCATTTTTCTAAGTACTTAAGGGATTTGTGTTGCCTGCAAAAATTTTCGAAAGATAATCTCACATGTTGCCGTTGTGTCCAGTTTTATGTATTCCTGTTTTTTAAGAAGCCCTTTCCAAAGTCTTGTGTTCCAAATTTTTAACCTCAAGTTTGTAATATTTGTCCTAAGAAGCCGTCCCAGAATATGTCTCACAGTATGGAAATAGATTTGATCGTGTGGCAGAGAAGGTAACCCCAAAAATCTTAGTGTGTTTAGTGAAACCAAGGTAACCCTTTTTTTGTTTTAAACTTTTGAAGGAAAAGAAACATTAAAATAATAATTGCTTTCATACAATTTAAAAGTTTTAATAATTAATATTGTAAATCTTAGAGTGTGGTTATGCTTTCAATTTGATTTGTTCTCCGTTGTAAGTAAGATTAAGATTTTATGTTGACAGCTAGCAGCTAACTTTATTATTTTTTTTGACAATAATTTGCCTTGGTTTTTTAAAGAAGATTAACCTCTCTATGAATGTTTTCATTTTAAAGATATTTCTTTATTTGTAATAAATTATTTCTGACACAGTTTCATTAACAGTACAACAGTTAATATTTCAGTAAAATTTGTAAATATTTATAGCAATCTCCTTTGTAGACAAATAAGCACGTAAGTTTTTGCTAATTTTTGTATTATGTTTATATAATATGTTCTTGTAAAATCTGTATTTTTGATAACTGTTTGGTGAGACAAAAATAAATGTTTAATTTGTTTCTCTGATCTATTTTGAGTTTTATTTGAAAAAGATATTTTTTTTCTATATTTTTGATGTTATACAATTATTTCCCTAGTTACAACTAGTGGTTGTAATAGGTATAATTGGGCACCTCAAGTGGCGCCCTATATTAAATTTCTTGAGGTGTTTCCGTTAATTTTCATTCTGTTTGTCCCAAGAGATTTGTATAAGTACCCCTTTATTTCTTTTTTTTGTAGTTGTCCAATCCAACCCCCAATATCTTCAACTTATCCACGACCCAGCTCTCCAACAACCAACTGAGTGTCCGTATGCACTTGTTTCGATTATTTTGTTTGCCCAATCTTGTCCCCCATATTCTTACCCTGTGGTAAGCAAAATAGTCGTTACAATGCTCCCTACGAACCCTTCACTACTGAAGAAGTTTCAAATATTATCAAAGAGCTTCATAACTGAAAATCTCCTGAACCAGATGGCGTTCAGAACTTCTGGCTTAAGAAGTTCTGGAGTATTCATGAGTGCTTATCAACAATAATTAATCACAATATTTCTAATCCGCAGGAAATACCATCTTTCCTAACCCAGGGAACAACTTAATTCCCAATGAGGTCAGTCAAGACCATGTCGACAATATAGCGTCGAACTATTGGCTGACATCAGGAAAGATGTTCCCTGAAACAGAAGGTTCACTACTGGCCATTCAGGATCAGGTTATACTAACCAAAAATTACCTGAATATATATCATCAAAGACCCTCAGGTTCAAAATGACAGATGCCGATATGGATGCCAAGCTGAGGAAACCATTCAACATTTTACCGCGGGCTGTCAGGCATTTGATGCAACTGAATATAAGGAACGGTACGACTCAGTAGGAAAGACCCTTCATCAAGAAATAGTTATCAAACTAGGATTTCTTCAAACAAATCATTATTTTTGGTTCATAGGTTCAATACTGGCTTTAAATACCTGAAAAATATTATTAAAAAAGTTTTTATGTTTTACTAATTTTGCAATAATATTTTTTTTAATTTGCAATTTATTCTATCTTGATGAAAATTTGATTGCAAAACTGTTTTGCCCTTACAAGTTTTTTTTAAATGCATAACTACCCAGATATTGCAATAAAAAACAGAAAAAAATTAAATTTTTTCAGTGTTTTTTTACAAATTGTTTAATAAATAATTAAGCCCACATTTTGAAGGGTCCGTATTGTGAAATTATCATTTCTAATAATATCTGGAAGCGTTTAAAACAAAAAATAGACATACGATTTACCCAAATAAGGGTGTTTTAAGAACAAATTCCGCCTGGACATAATCAAAGTTTATTGTACTCCAAAGATTTCTTATTTAAATAATATACACATTTACGAAGACTAACCTCTTTTTTGTAATACTGGTATACAGCCAGCTACAGAAATTGTTTTCCTTGTGGATTTGCTTAATTTGTCTTATTATGAAAACTGCATCCACACAAGATTTCTCATTCTGATCTTTTTTAAAAGTTATTTATTAGCATTCACAGTACTGATTCAGCTAACAGTTTAATTAAAATTTTATTACACTATTTTAATTTTAGCTATTCTTAACTAAAAATACCTTTGTATAATTGAATCTGTTTTCTTTCGACGTTATGACTCTAGGTCACAAGTATGCATATATAAATATAAATTTAGATACAAAATCTTTCCTACTCTAATCTTACAAATAATTTTGCATTTTGAAAAAAAGTTATTTATTTGGGCACGGGCCGTACTGTAAGATTTCTATCCACTAAAAGTTTCCGCCCTTTCACGAAGGTATGGTTAGAAACTTCTCTGTTAGTACTCCACCATACCACATACATCGTTTCATCCACTCTACTACTGTAATTTACTTTATTCTAAATCAATATATTCTATTTAGTATTCTCGTTACAGTCTTCTGCTCATTCTCCAATCTCTCTTTCTTTTCCGTCTTCAACGGAACACTAGTTTTAACTCTACTCTAATCATCTCACTAATATTCTTTAGATACCTCTGAGTGACTATTGTTATCAATGCCTGTTATTTCTATTCTTGCATCCTTAGACCGGTCTGGAATCATTGTCTTTCTTCTTGCAGAGCAACGTCCTCATTTATTTTTGATGATATCACTCTTGTTAATCTGAGTATAGTAAGGTCTCGTTTTATGCGGTGGAAACATTCCACAGAAAAGCGCATATAAAAAAATTACATAAAAAAAGACACTACGTACATTGGAAAAGTAAGGATACGTTCCGTAGCCTTCTAAAATTACATAAAACCAAGACAAAAACAAATAAGTTTCCAAATATGTATTAAAAGAAACAGGCTGCATGATAAATTACTTCTAATATCTGAAAGAAATTCATAAAAAAGCTTAAAAAAGCTGATCCATATTTCTATTCGTTTTTGTGACTATTAAGATCGTATCAATCAACAGAATACAGGGAACCTGTTTATTTTACTAGTATTGTTGAAAGTAAATTAATTATTTATAAACTTCGTCTGCAGGAGAATGTTTTCCTAAGTTGTCTCATTCTAAAACGTGTTTAAAATAGCTTAATTTTTTAATATTCTTCCAGTTTAAATCATAATCTTTTTCTATCAATTTTCTAGCATCAACTGCTTTTTCTTGTTTTGCTTGTAAAGTATATTTTGGTTTGCGTCGTCTTCAAAAAATGCTTTAGTTTCCTGCATCAATTTCTGTATACCAATAAGATCTCTTTTCTTTTTTTATAGGATATAATATAGATAGAATTAATGGATGATTTTCTTCTTTTTGAACGTGTATCTTTAGCAGGCTGTATAAAGCATTCAGGAGTTTCTGCTGGTGTTACTATATTTGCAATATTGGTTATCTGCTAATTTGTGAAGTGAACTCATTGGTTTCTGTCCCTGATTCATTAACGTTCATATCTTGCACTTTCCGTATATTTCACGAATTTGTGACTATTTTGGATTAGGAATGAAAGCTTTGACTTATACAGTCCGTTGTATAGAGAAAGTTAATAGCAAATTATCCCAATATAGCACTGTTGAAGACAACCAAAAACAAAGGATTTCACATTCATTTAGAGAAATATACAATTATGAGTGCAAAAATAGAAGAAAATTGTAAATTCTATTGTTTCTAAATTGTAGTGGCAAGTATTTAATGACAAAAAAGGGACAATAACACTCAAATGAGATGTTTCCTAATGAGAAAATAAAAACATATTACCTTACAGTTACAGCTTCAGTGAAAACGCTCTATCGGGTTCTAATTTGCGCTAAGGCCTTCACCTCATTCCAAGACTTTCCTTGATCTCTTATCTCGTCCATGATGGCTCTTCTCCAAGTTTGTACTGGGTGACCTATTTGGTCCACTTGGGGATTCCACTCTACGGCAATCTTTGCAATACTGGATCTATTTTTCCTGAGTGTGTAACCAATCCAACCCCACTTTATGGACTTTATTTGATATTCTACCCTTTTTTGTTCTGTCAGGTGTAGTAGATCTTCATTTCTGATGATGTGAGGCCAGAAAATACGAACAATTCGTCGTAGACATTTATTAATAAAGACCTTCAAGTGCAATATATAATACTAATATAGTATATATATACTAATATAGTATAATAATAATATAGTTTCAATATATAACAATAACGACCTGCAATCACTGTCATAAGTATCTTCATTTGTACTGTAAATTATCTTCTTCTTCATCTTCTTTTTCTTCTTTTTATGTAGACATGACTCTGTCTGTTTTTCAATGTGCCTCCAGTAAGTTATCATTCCGTCGTTTTTGTGGTCTTCCTACTGATCGTCTTTCTATTGATGAATCGTGTTTACTACTCTATTTTTTGTCATTCGGCTTATATGATCGTTCCATTCTACTCTTCTATTTCTTACCTAGTCCTTAATGTTCTCCACCTTGCATCTACGTCGCATATCTGTACTTCAAGTTTTGTCCTGTAGTGGTTTACCATTAATTTTTCTAAGTGTTTTCATCTCTACTGTTTATAACATCCTTTTTGTCCTCTCTGGTCATGTTTCTTTCGCGTATGTCACTATTGCCCTGATGACTGTTTTGTAAGTTCTGCCTTTCATTCCTTTCTCGATATTTTTATTTCTCCACATTGTTTCATTCAGGCAACCTGCGGCTCTATTTGCTCTATTTACTTGATTTTCCATTTCTGTTTCGAGCTTTCCGTAATGTGATGTCTAGTTATTTAAACTTCATCACTCGTTCTATTATCTGACTTTCCAGCTCTAATTTACAGCTTAGTAAATTTGCTGTTGTAACCTTGAATTTTGTCTTCTTTGGGGAAATTCTTCTTCTTTAAGTGCCACCATCAATGCAATCATCATGGCTATTCTGACCTTCGAGGTAGCTGCTCTGAACAATTGCCTTGAGCTACAACCAAACCACTTTCTCAGATTCTTCAACTAGGAAAAGCGTCTTCTTCCTACGCTTCTCCTATCCTCTATTTTTCCCTGAATTATGAGACTCAAGATGTTGTATCTTTCGCCTCTCATCACATGTCTGAGATATTGCAATTTCCTTTCTTATATTGTATTTTCGATTTACCTCTCTCTGTCTATTCTCCTTAACACTTCTGTATTCGTGACTCTATCTACCCATGCAATTCTTAACAGTCTTCTAAATGTCCACATTTCAAACGCGTTAAGTCGATTTATTGTATTCCGGTTTAATGTGCATGATTCAGCTCCATAGTAGAGTACATTGTGTACATAGCATTTAATTAACCTTATTCTGAGGGCCAATGTTAGATCTTTGCTGCATAAAATCTTTTTTATTTTCACAAAGTTGGCACGTGCTTTTTCAATTCTGACTCTTATTTCTGCAGTATAATCGTTATTTTCTGTGATTATCGTTCCCAAGTAAATATACCTTTTAACTCTCTCAATCTGCTGGCCTCCTACCGCTAATATTTCGTTTGTATTGTTGTTCTTGCTAATTTTCATGAATTTGGTTTTTTGATGTTAAGAGAGAGTCCGTATTCTCCACTATATCTTAATATTTTGTTTAATATTCTTTCTGTCTTCCAAGTTATCGGCTATTATGACTGTATCTTCGGCATACCTAATGTTGTTAATTAAACTTCCGTTCACTTTTATGCCGACTGTCCCGTTTACCAAAGCTTCTTGTATGATTTCTTCAGAATAAGCATAAACAATAACGGCGACAGTATGCAACCTTGCCTGACCCCTCTCCTTATCCCCACTTCTTCTAACACTTCTCTTCCAATTTTCACATTTAATCGTTGATTGTAGTATAAATTTGATATAATATTACATCCCTCACATCCAGATTCTTGTTATTGGGTACTTCTATAAGTCGGTCATGTTTTACCTTATCAAATGCCTTGTTGTAGTCTATAAAGCATACATAAAGATGTCGATTAATATCCAATCATCTTTGGGTCAGCACGTTAAAAGAAAATAGTGCCTCTCTTGTGCCCACTCCATTCCGAAATCCAAACAGGGAATCACTAATATCCATCTCCAGCTTAGCGTGTATTCTATTATGGATGATTTTTAGCAGGGTTTTTCAAGGTATGTGACATTAGACTGATCGTTCGATAATCACTACATTCTTTGGTATTTACTTTCTTTGGTTGGTAGACAAATAAATGTTGATGTCAGCATTTCACGTGGAATGATTCCTGTGGAATAGATTGTGTTCAGTAGTTGGACTAAAAGATCTATGTTTTTTTCATTGACCAGTTTTAGCAATTCACTTGGTATGTCATCTGGACCAGCAGCTTTATGGAAGATTAGGACCATCTTCCTAATTTTTGTTCCGTCTCCACTAAAACGTTTCTTTGTCCAATAGTATGCTTGAATTTTTTGTTTTGCTACCCCAGCTAATTCTTTAACTTTCTTATGGAGATTGAAGTTATCATATTTGTTTTGTAAGACTTCTATTTCTTGACATTTTCCAGCGAAATAAATCTCTTTAGCTTCTCTTATTTTCCTTCTTATTTGATTATGCAGCTGTTGGTACTGAGTTATGTTGATATTCTTTTGCCTTCTTCTGTCCTTCATCATTTCCAAGATTTCTTCTGTCATCCAATCTCCTTTCTTGTATCTGGTTGTTGTGTGTTCTCTGCGACTTGGTTCGAAAATTGAATTTTTAAAGAATTGCCACTGTTGTTCTACATCACCATCAATTGATTCCGGCGTGGATTCTAGGTTTGCATTAATTTCTTGTTTCAGTTTTTCTTTGACGTCTTCTGATTTTAAATTTTCGTATGTTTAGTTTATCACTTTTGTAGCTTTTTTGTATCTTTTTTAAGTGAAGTGGGTACGCTTTCACCGATTGTATTGCGTTTCGGTATTTGTGGTTTATTAAAATATAGTAAATTTGGTTTCTAACGATTTTATCGACCTTGTCAGCTGGCGATTTCCAAGTGCAAAGGCGTCGTTTAGGCAGTTTGAAGAAAGTATTCATAGCCGCAAGTTCTAGGCAGAATTCTATAAGGCGTTCTCCTCTCTCATTTTGAACACCGAGTCCATATGGTCCTACAGTAGACTCATATCTTCCTTCTCCAACTTTGGCGTTAAAATCATCCATGACTACTGTTATATCTCTAGATGTTGTATTTTGTAGGGTTTTTTGAAGATTATCGTAAAATTTTTCAATTTCTTCCTCTGTTTTATCGGCGGTTGGCGCATAAATCTGAATAAGGTTTAATTTCCCATCTGTTGTCATCATTTGTATTAACATAATTGTTTCCGATATTGGTATAAAGCCTACAACTGATTTTGCAACTTTTTTACTGACATGAATTGCTACTCCATACCAGTGGCGGCTGGTGTGGTAACATTTTGAGTAGGCCAAGCAAGCAAATTACATCGTAAATTTAGCGCCATATTCTGTGAATCTTTTATTATCGCCCAATTTCATTTATTGAAACTTTTTAAAAGTGGTTAGAAAATGTAAGGTCATTTCTCCAGCTCTTTAACATTGCAACAATTCTGGACACCGAATTGGCACACTATTGAACATCATTATTTTTCTTCTGCAAGATGTTGTATAAGAGCTCAGTTTGTTGAAATATATCACTAAAAACATTTAATAAAAATACAAATTCCAAATCCTCCAACTTACGTTTAAAACCATCTTCCTGCCTAATTGATTTTGCATTTGATTCTGGGCAATTCATTATGTCCTGAAAGACTTGTAACAATTTTTTTCTTTCTTGTGACACAGCATATACTACTTTTGCATTTAAATTCCAACTTACTTCACTATTTGTGGTAATTCGTTTTCCAAGTATTTTATTTAAAAAATAGGACCGTTTGGACGATTGGTGAAAATAAGCTGGAATACCTTAAAGCGTTGAGAAAAATATTTTGACTGTTGTAATGTTGGAGCAACTTTTCTGTAAAACTAAGTTGAGGCGGTGAGCGAAACAATGGGTAAATATTGCCAATGGTGCAGAATCTCTCACTAATTTTTGAAGTCCATTAAGTTATCCCGACATAACACTAGCTCCATCGTAGGTTTGAGCAATTAATTTAGCCTTACAGTCAAATTTACCAATTACACTAAACAGTAAGTCACGTAACGCTGGAGCACTTCGGTCTTCCCCTAGATCAAAAAAACCTAAGAAATATTCTTGAACAACGCCTTTTGTGTGCACTAATCTGCATACTATTGAACATTGTGCCCTTTCAGTAATATCTATTGTTTAATCAAGAATGCATCCAAAAATATGGAGTTATTTATGGCGTTCTCGATAGAAATATGAATTTCGTCTTTCACTAGATCGATTAGTTCGTTTTATATCGTTTTTGAGATCCCCTTTAAAATTTCCAGGGTTTAGGGAATAATCGGATTTTGTCGTACTCACGGAAAGCCAATTCCTGTTTCGCACAGGTACAAGTTAAAGAAACTAATTTTTAATGATTACTCTGTTCATTTTAACTTCTGCGTTGTATCTAATTTTTGCGATTTTTGATTTTTCATCTAGCAAATCGCGAACAGAAAACGCTCTCTTCTGTGCATCCTTAAAGAACAGGGAATTACTTAAATGCTCCTTGCAATTGGAATGTTTTTTTAAGGAGGCAGACATACTTTTAAATCAAAGTATCCTTCATAATTCCATACAGATTTCTTATTAGAAAATAACAAAACGGCCAACAATATAGTATGTTTTTTGTAATACTTCCAGACAACCATTTATAGACATCATACCAAGAACAGTTAAAAGTACGCACCTTTTTCCGATCTTTTTGGTCAATGCGCAATGATGGAGTAGGCCTTTCATTCATAATAATTTTTTTTCTATCAACTTCAGTTCTTCTAGATAATGGTGATTCCAATAGTGAAACAACAATGTCTAAATACTCACTATCAACATTACTATTACTGCAACCTGGTAAAGCGTCAGAAAAATTCATTTTTATGTATCAGTATAAAACTATCTCACTATTCCAATTTTTTTTTTAAATCAACCCCGATCGGCCAAACAACTACTGCAACTAGTAATAACAGTGAAAATTGAACTGATGCTCGGCGACAGTGTTGCCATATATAAGTTGCGTACAATCAGGCGATATAGAAATCATGCCAATGTGATTGTTTTTTTTTTTTCGAATTTTACGAATTTTTTAAAATTTATTTGGGCAACCGTTAACTTGTTTGCAATTTTTTTTTTATAAATATGTTACAATTATAGATTATGTTACATATTTTTTTATCATAATTTAAAAAAAAATTGTATAACAATTCGATAATTACGTTACACGTGACAACGATGGTCGGCGTAGGCCCGATCGTCTGGTGCCTAAACCGCAAGCATAAACACGACAATATAAATCGTTTTCCGGCAAGCTGCTTAACTTCAAACGCTTTTTGTACGAGGATCTTATGTGAGCTGGGTCGGCCAGTTCCGATCGGGCCTATTAATGATATTTAAATGCCTAAATACGATTTGATGCTTTCTGTGGTAATATAATAACATAGTTGTTTGTTGTAGGACGCTAATGTATTGAATGATTAAAAGTTATTTTAAATTTTAAAGCTCTTAAAATTATTGGGTAGGCTCGGCCTATCCTGCCTACCTCCAAAAGCCGCCACTGCTCCATACCGATGTTGGCTGTCGGTACTACTAGAGTAAAAAAGTTGACCATTGGTTGTGCTTGTTGGAGTCGAGCCATCTTGTGTCACTTATTCCCAATATGTAAACCTTAAGTCGCATCATTTCTTGTTCTATGTTCAAGTTGAATTTTGTATTTTTAGTACGCAGGGGTTTCGTTGGTTAATGACCTGAGGAGCCCTGTCATCATTGTTATTTCTCCCCCTGCCCAATCTTGGCATCCGAGAACCATGATTAGTACAGTGATGCTTATTAGTATTAGCAGTATTGCGTTGTCTGCATAGCAAATTATTTTAAGTTGTTTTTCTTGCATTTGGTATCCTTTTTTAGTTCTTACTTTTTTATTATTTCATTCATAACCGAGTTAAACAATAGAGGACTCAGGGAATCTCCCTGTCTTATTTTTATTATTCCTATAGGTATATTTTTTTGCATACAATAAATGGACAACGTCCTTTATCCAATTTAATCCGGTCAAATGCCTTCTTAAGGTCCACGAAACATAGACATGCTGGTTTGTTGTATTCTAATGATTTCTCTTGCACTTGCCTCATAAATATAGTGTCGGTACATGATTTTCCCGACCTAAAACCTTGTTATTCTTCTGCTAATGTTATAATTTCATTCAGTTTATTTGTTATTACTTTGGTTATTAATTTTAGTGTAGTATTTAATAAATTAATTCCTCTGTAATCTTCGGGTCCGATTTGTCTCCTTGTTTGAATAGAGGTATTAGGGTGCTTGATCTCCATTCTTGAGGAATTCTGTTTTGTTCTATTATTTTTTTGATTAGTTTTAGTAGTTGTTTGGTCAGATCTGACTTTATCAGTTCGTTCGGAATTCTGTCCTCTTCCTCCTCAATATTTATTTCTTCGTTTACCGTCACCTCTGCTGTTGGTGGTTCTTTATCGCCACCTTTAGCAAATAGGAATCGAAAGTAGTCTGCCAATGTTTCCTTCTGAACGTCTTTCGTTTTTATTAGTTCGTTCATCTCTTTTCTTTGCCCTCTGATCATTCTCCATATATCTTTCTGTATTCCGTAGCAGTCGTATTCCAAGTAAAATAAGCGTGAAAATTAAATATTACTTGATTTATATCTAAAACACGTCTTGGCATTTTCGCTGCCAATACACAAACTCTTTCCAATAACAAGTACTGATATGACACACTTATTGGGGTACCATTAATTTGCAACTAATTTAGGAGTATCGCTAAAGTATGGAATCAGTTTGTCTGATTTGTCAAAAACCCAAGTACAGGCTATGAGGCATTTAAAAAATATGTAAGCGTACATCTTATGCTGTACAGTAGAGTGAACCATTGACTGTCGAGTGTCTAGTGATAATCTAAAACTGTCATAAATTCGTGACATATACTATTACCTAACAGCCTATATTTTTCTAGTGCACTGGTTAACTTCTATGCTCTGTTTTTCTTTCTTCTGGGAAATTCGCTTATTTATTTTTGCTAATATTCCTATTTTTAATTCGAGAATTGTATTCAATAAATTTATTTACTGCAATTTTACTATTTATATACAAAAGAATAAAGTCATACAATACAAACGCATATTTATAGTACGATTATGAAGCTTTTCTGTTTTATTTTAATTTTAAAAGTGTAAACACAAATAATAAATCAAAAATTTTTTCCAATAATAGGTGTATAACTACAAATTGCTGATATAACGAGATAGTTTAATAACGGTATAGAACATCTTACAAAATTCAAATTGAAACCATCCGAAGCTTTACTGAATGAAATTAAGTTAATCCATTATTTCTCAACGGAGAGATTGATAGCTATAACTGTGAATTCTGTCTTTTATTAATATAAAGGTCTAACCAAAATCGAGAGTTCGTGTTTACGTTATATTGTGATAATGTACCGTGAAAATTACTGCGAACTACATAAAATTTTAAATATTTATTTTTGACTATATAGCTACTGAAGTGAATATTAATTTTCTCTATAAAACTGGACTTTTTTATAAACACTAGTTTTATAAATAAAGTATATTTCACGAATTCGCGGCTTTGTATTAGAGATGAAAGCTTTGACTTAAACGGTTCGATGTGCTTAGATCATTAATAACAAATTCTCCCAATATTTGAAGCACTGTCGACGACAAGCAAAACTACGGTTTTAACTGATAATTTATTTTACATTTATTTAGAGGAATAGACAAATATAGTGCAAAAATTGAAAAACATTACAAAATCTCTTGTTTCTAAATTGTGTGCCTATAATGAGTTAATACCCATTTTAGCATCTCTTCGGGATCATTTTCAACCATTGATCTTAGCTTTTGTGACCGCAAAATTGCATTTTATCTCTCTTAATGATGATCTACATGATAGCAACCACTTTCCTATCATCATATCCAGCTCCTCCAATAAGCAAACCACTATTATAAGTTTCTGGAACTTTAAAAATAATTCGCCATTACATATCAAACAAATTCTAACTGAAAAAAAAGAGCATGTGCAGAATGGCAAAGGTATATTGTTACGATAAATATGACTCATACCTAAACTGTAAACATGTTTTTCTAACAAGTATTTTTTAGTAAGTAAATATTTACGGGTCCCATCCGCTAAAACCTGTCTGGGTTCCGTGGCGTTCGAGAACGTTCAGCAAGAGTCACCGGCCGAATTCTAGGGAACTCCAGAATAACGGCGATTAAATATATATAGAGAAAATTTTTATTGTAAACAGTTAGTCGAAAAAGAATAATTTTATCGAGTCGAGTTTGAATTGTAACGCGGGAAATAAATGTAGTATATAAATTAGAATAGTGTCAGTGTAAAATAAATTACTGTAAGATTATATATAAAATAAATAAAGACTAATAAACCAAGTGTTAGAACATTTTATAATAAATAAAGTTGATAAATTAGGTTTATCAAAATAGTTCAATATACTAACGTACCAGCTAACATTAGCGCTAAATCAAGCTCGTAATGACACCTTTAATTTCTATATTAACAATCTCTCTCTCCAGATAACCAGTTTATATGGAGAGCCACTAAAAAATTCAAGAAACCGACAATACCAATTCCTCCAATCAAAAAACCTGATAGAAGTTGGGCGTAGACTGACAAGGAAAAAGCTAATGTATTTGCAGAATATTTAGATGCTCCCTGCCAACTATCACCTCCAATAAAATCATTCTTCCCATTCGAGTTTCGCAGAATAATAATGAGTAACAACTCTCACAAAGCCCCAGGATACAATTTAATCGGTGGAAGAATCCTAAAACATCTATCCAGGAAAGCAGTTCTTATGTTTACTATGATCTACAATATAATGCTGCAGTTAAGCCATTTTCCAATCCAGTGGAAATATGCTTAGCTTAGCGGGTTTTAATAAAGTCTGGCACAACGGTTTGCTATATCAATTAAAATATTTACTGCCTAGTCATATGTACATTATCTTGAAGTCCTGTATTAACTAACGTTCGTTCCAAGTAAAAATCAACAATGATTTCTCAACCTATTACTCATTCCAATCCAGAGTTCCTCAGAGAAGTGTCCTCGGCTTCTTGGTATACCCAATCTTTACTGCTGACCTACCTTACATTTTGATGATGATACAGCCGTTTTAGTTTGAAAAAAAGACCCAAATATAGCATCTGAAAAGTTGTAAAATTACTTGCATGCATTAGAGAATTGGTTGAAAAAATGGAAAATTAAAGTCAACAACGAAAAATGAATCCAAATTTCATTTACAACAAGAAAAGGCACCTGTCCACAAGTTAGTCTAAACAACGTCCATATTCATGCTAGAGACGTAGTGAAATATCTTGGGTTGCATTTGGACCGAAAACTTGCCTTGGACACATTAACGCCAAAAAACTCAGCTCAATATAAAATTGAAACAATTGAATTGGTTACTTGGCAAAAAGTCATAACTGCAATGGAGAACAAAATACTACTTTACAAAGTCATACTAAAACCTATGTGGACTTACGGTGTAGAAATCTGTGGCTGTAGCCAAGCCTTCGAACACAATTTTTTTTTATTGAAAAAGTTTACCGCATCCACCATAAGGTGATAAGTGGGAATACAGTGTAGGTGTCTCCGGAGGCGTGTCAGGTAGAAGCTGACCGCCGTACCGGACGCATTTAGAAATTCGGAGAAATACTTGGAAATTCCAAGTGTGGGCAAATCCGAATTTCTAATTGACTCGATGTAGGGAAATTCCACTTTTACTACGTAAAACAAAGGATTTGTTTTATATAAAAGCAGACGGAATTTCTCTCATCGGTCAGTCGAGCTTGCCTCTTCTACTGTAGACCTAGTCGGTGCTATTATTGTTCCGACTAAGCTATTGTTTTATTTCTTATTTCCTAATAACCATTTATATTTTATTATTGTATATTCAGACCTTTTCAGGTTAGAATATTACTTTGACTTATATTTGTTCATATACTGATTATTTGATATTTTATTTGATTATTTTGATTGTTTATTTTTCTTGTATTTTGTATCTAAGTTGTTCTTCCGTAAGTTAAGAACACTTAGAAATATTTACCTTACTTTTTTTCTATTTTACAAATTTGATTTTGTACTTTGTGTCTAAGTAGTTCTTTCCGGTAAGTCAAAGAACTCTTAGAAATATTTCTCTGATATTTGACTTGTTAATTTTATTGTGTGCCTAAGTCATTCTTTTCCGGTAAGTCAAAAGAACACTTAGAAATATTTTCATAATCATTATTGCATTATTATTTCCGATATTTATCTAAGGTATTTTCTTAATATATTTGTCTCTTTTATTTTACCATTTCATGCTGAGTTGTTTCTTCCGTAAATCAAGAAACACTTAGCAATATTTCCATATCTTTTCTCTATTTGATTTTCTTATTTTCTATTATAAGTTGTTTCTTCCGTAAGTCAAGAAACACTTACAAATATTTGTATTCTTATTTTACTATATTTGATTCTCTTGTTTGTTTTCTGTTCTAAGAAACACTTAGAAATATTTCCATACATTGTTTCATATTTACATATTTCATTTATCTATATTTCTGTCTTAAGTTGTTTCTTCCGTAAGTCAAGAAACACTTAGGAATATTTCTGCACTTTTCTGTTCTTTTATTCTTGTGTATTTTACTTTTCATTCTAAGCTGTCTCTTCCGTAAGTCAAGAAACAATTAGAAACATTTTCTATGCATTGTATTTTTATATACCATTTTATTTCCTTGTTTACTAAGTTATTTCTTTCGTAAGTCAAAGAATACTTAGATTATTTTACCTGTTCTGTTTTCTATTTTGATCTGCTATTTTGTAACTGTTCCTTGGAACTGTTACCTATAACAGATACTTGTCACGGTAACTGTTATTTTATACCAGTAGCAGTATTAACACGTTTTACTAGCGACAAGCAAAGATGGTCAACACCCGATCAAATTCCGGGGACAGGAAGAAGTCCGAAGAGCCGGCGATGGGTCCCACAGGCCCAAATGCCCCCTCTCGGCAACATAGGTGTACAATTCTAATAATTTAGATTTTATAATATAATCTTATACATTTTAAATATTTTCCCAAATCAACATACTTAATTAAAGCCTGTACCTAAGAGTTTATTGATATTGTTTGGAATATTGAACCTGTTGCGTTCATTTACAAAAAGTGGACAGTCAATTAAAAAATGTTCGTACTATGTAAAAAATTAATTACACAATGTACTGTTTATGGGTAGATTGTAAATATGCGTTTAAAAATAAAAAAATTACAATTTCCGTGAAACTAATGTTTATTAAAATATATAAGGGTACTTAGAATTACAGAGACAGATTTATGTCATCGGCAACATGATAGTAATTGATGATGAAAAAAAAACAGAAAGCACGCAATATCTACATATAAGCCCAGAAACCAACCATAACAATAAAAATATACTACCAGAAGCCAGATTCTGTTTGAGGCAATGTTTAAGCTGAAATGAATTCCACATTGATAATTATTTTAAGCTGTACTGTACAGTTGATTCTAATAATCGTTATGAAAACTGTGATATTATTTATGGAACTTGACATATGGTAATTGATCGTTTAATTAATAATGCACGAAGAAACTGAGAGAGGTAATAAATAAATTCAGATTCTTGTAATTTTGTCATCATGCGTACGCATACATTATGAAAATCGTCTATTTTGTATTATTACAGACTTTTAGCAGAAACTACTTTCTTGAGAGATATGTAGGTTTCTAATTATTGTCTCCAAGTCGAGGAATATCTAATTCTTTTTATTAACTCTCTAATTTAAACAGAAATTAATAAGAAGTAATCGATTGCAACAATAAATATCAATATACAGGTAAATATATTTATCTGTAATACCATACGATTATACAAGGAGTGCGAGTATAGAAAAAAATTATATATATATATATATATACAGGGTGAGTTTTAAGTGCGACAGTGATCAATAATTCGATTATCATACAAAATGTCCAAAAAAGTTACTTAGAAAAAATGTA
Organism: Diabrotica balteata; assembly: GCA_918026665.1. Lineage (NCBI taxonomy): Eukaryota > Metazoa > Arthropoda > Insecta > Coleoptera > Chrysomelidae > Diabrotica > Diabrotica balteata. Next base: position 64,165,422 of record OU898285.1, read on the forward strand.
GGCAACATACAATTTTTTAAATGTATATTTTCTCATATTTAGTTACTTTTCATAATCTCTGTTGTTACAATATAAAGTTTTATTATCTAATTAATATAACCATTTTTATTTTGATATCGCTGTGAAATAAACAACTGTATATACAGAAGAAATAGGTACATAAATAAGTAATTAGTTTACATAATAAGGTAAACAATAAAATATGTTCTAGTTTTCAAATACGGTTTAACAGAAACCATTGACAAATATTCGTATACAGGGTGAACTACAAAAGAAAACTACGATTTTCTCCTATTTTTAAATATAGGTACAACCCTATATTTTATGTTTTTATTCATTCTGTTTCATTTCATATTTTTATTCTATTTTTTTGGCTTCTTCCACTTGTTGTTGCTATGTTTTTATTTTAGTTCCTTATGTTCGTTTTTTTTTGTTTTTTCGCTTCTTCTTCTTCTACGGCACTACAGCCCAAAATGAGCCTTGGCCTCCTTTATTTCTTGCCTCCACCCTTGTCTGTCTATGGCTGCTCTTCTCCATACACGGACTCCTAAAAGTGCTTGTGCGTCGCTGCTTACTGTGTCTTCCCAGCGCTTTCTTGGCTTTCCAACTGGTCTCTTTCCCTGCATTCTGGCGTTCAGTGCTCGTTTTGGTAGCCTATCCTCTCCCATTCGTATCACATGTCCGGCCCATTGCAATCTTTGTATTCTAATGAAATTTGACAGGGGTGTTTCCTTATACAGTTGATAGAGCTCGTTGTTATATCGAATTCTGAAGATTCCGTTTTCCCTCACAGGTCCTAGTATTCTCCTCAGTACTTTTCTTTCGAATGTGTCGAGTTTGTTTTTGGATGTTTCTTTCGGGACCCATGCTTCGCTGCCATAACATGCTATTGGCCGAATTAAAGTTTTATATATTCTTATCTTTGTATTTCGGTGGACACTTTTAGACCGAAATATATGGGAGAGGGCAAAATAAGCTTTGTTTGCTTGCGTTATCCTTTTTCGTATTTCTCCATCCTCTGCTCCATCGGCATATATTTCTACTCCCAGGTATGTAAACTTTCCAACCGTTTCAATGTCATCTTCATGTATAATGTTTTGTGGGATTATATTTCTTCTCGTCTGTACCATTATTTTTGTTTTTTCTGTGTTAATTTCCAGACCTAGCCTTTTCGTTTGTGTTTTTAACTTTGCGTATGCTTCCTGTGCTCCTGTTGATGTTCTACTCATAATATTAATATCATCGGCGTAGGCAGCCAGTTGAACCGTTTGGTCATGCGTCCAGTTTGCATTTGCCTGACCGCATACTCCAGTGCCAGGTTAAACAATGTTGGTGCCAGCCCATCTCCCTGCTTTAGTCCCTGCGAGATTTTGAAAAAGTCTGTCCGGTTGTTTTGTATTCGTACACATGCCTGAGTTTCATCCATTGTGGCTTTAATGAGTCTAATTAGCTTATGTGGTATTGCTAATTCTGCCAATATATAGTATAGTCTGTCCCTTTTGACTGAATCGTATGCCTGTTTGAAGTCTACAAACACGTTGTGAACATCAATGTCGTGTTCCCACGATTTGCTCAAGACCTGCTTGACTGTAAATATTTGATCCATTGTCGATCTTCCCCGTCTGAAGCCCGTCTGATATTCTCCAATAATATTTTCTGCTAGTGGTTGGAGTCGCTGGTTTATAATATACGTGAGGACTTTATACGCTGTACATAGTAGAGAAATTCCACGGTAGTTTTTGCATTGGAGTTTGTCTCCTTTTTTATAGATTGGGCATACTATACTTTTCTTCCATTCGTCGGGTATTTTCTCTTCTTGCCATATTTCTTTGATAAGCGCGTGGATATGACTTGATAGGTGGTTGCCACCTACCTTATACAGTTCTGCTGGAATCTCGTCAACTCCCGGGGCTTTATTGTTTTTCTGGGCCTTAATAGCTTCGAGAACTTCCTCTATGGTTGGAGCTTCTACTTCAACTTCGTTCTCTTCTACATGGTTCGTACCCATTTCATCTTCCATATCTACTTGTGTTCCAAGTAGGGTCTGAAAATAATGCTTCCAGGTTTCTGTGACTTTCTGTTGGTCACTGATTATTTGCCCACTTTCATCTTTGCATAGGCTTGTTTGAGGTTTATATCCACTTTTTATCTTTTTTAGGTATTCGTAAGCTCCTCTAATTTCGTTTTTTTTTTGAAATTTTGTTCCATTTCTTCTATTTGTCCATTTTCATAAGCTCTCTTTTTGTTTCTGCATATCTTGTCTGCTTTCCGTCTTGCGACTTCAAATGATGTTCGTCTTTCCCGTGTTCTTCTTGTTATGTACATTTTGTGCGCTTCGTTTCTTTCTTCTATCGCTTGCCTGCACTCGTCATCAAACCATGTTCCTCTTCTCTTCTTTTTCTTGTTTCCCACGGTGGACGCTGCTGCTGTCAGCACTGCTGTTTTGATATTATTCCATTTGCTCTCTATGGAGTGCAGTTCTTGTGTCCTTAGCTCATTTGTGACTTCTTGCTCGAACTTCTCTCTACATTCCTGAGTCTTCAGTTTTTCCAGGTCTAGTTTGTTTGTTCTTTGTTGTCTTTCGTTTCTTTCTCTGTTAACTCTGCACCTAAATTTGGTTTGCAGTGAAAGATGGTCTGATCCACAGCATGCTCCTCGTCGTGTTCTCACATCAGAGATACTACTGGCTGCCCTTTTGTCTATCATCACATGGTCAATTTGATTGGTTGTGGTTCCATCTGGTGAGATCCACGTCATTTTGTGTATGTCTTTATGTGGGAAGCATGTGGAGCTTATAACCATGTTTTTACTGGTGGCAAAATTTATCAAAAACTCCCCATTCTCGCTTGTTTCATTGTGCAGTGAGTGTTTTCCTGTTGTGCCATAGAACTGCGGTTCCTTGCCTATTTTGGCATTCATATCACCCATTATAACCTTAATGTCATTTTTTGGCGCGTTGTCATATACTATCTCCAGCTGTTGGTAGAAGCTTTCCTTTGTATGTTGCTCTTGTTCATCTGTTGGGCAGTAGATGTTTATCATAGTAAGGTTGAAGAAGTGGGTGCGAATTCTTAGTTTGCATATCCTTTCATTCACTGCCTGGAAGTCTATGATTTTTGACTTAAAATCATTATCTACCACAAATGCAACTCCACATTCTTTGATTCCTTGTTCTTTGCCACTATATAGTTTTGGTGTCCCTGACACCTTTCCCCAGCCATCTTGTCTCCTGAAGAGCAGTGATCATAAGATTATATCTTTTTAGTTCTTGTAGAAGTGCAGTTTGAGCTCCTGGTCTATTTAGCGTCCTCACATTCCAACTTCCAAATGCATAGTCCATGTTTCGTAGCTTTAGTCGTTTCCGAAAGTTCCCCTTGTTCCGAGGCAAATGTTTAGGTTTCATAACAGTGTGTTTTTCCGGGAGTGGGTTGTTAGCCCACTGCCCAACCTTCCTCCTTTACCCGGGCTTAGGACCGGCAATGGTGACTCCTGAGCTATTCAATCCACCCATTAGTCACCACAGGCGGAGTTTTTTTTGTTTTTTCGCTCTATATAGTTAATTTCTTCTTTGTATCATTCCTTTTTTTTCTTTTTGTAACTTAATTTCTTTTATATTTTCTTTTATAGTAGTTTCTTGGTTTACGTCTATTATGATTTTTGTTAATTTTTCCGTCATATCGTTTATGTTTATATCTATCTTTTCTTTCTTTCAGTTTTTTTATGTAATCGGTCACTAGTAATACAAAAACACCAAAAAGATTTTAACAATCTCACTTAAAAACTAAAAAGAGCAAAATACGAAAACGACTTGATTATCTACCACAAAAGCAGAACTGTGGAATGTGCGACTGAAGTAATACAGAACTTTTTACACACGCTGGAAAAATGGTCACTTAAAACTGGTTTTAACTTTTCTCCTGATACACAGCACATAATATTCAGCAAACGGAAAAATATAAAGAACGTTAATCTAACTTTAAATGGACATACCTACTGTTACGATTTTAAATGTTATGGCATATAGAACTGTAAATATTTTATGACTAATTCTTTTTATTTATTCTCGTAATTTGTAGGTCAAAATATACCTGAGCTTAGCTACCAGTTGTTTACCAGAAATCTCTAGACACTAATTTTGGTGAGTCATCCACGTCTCGAGGTTGAAAAACGAGTCGAGCGCCTTCACCAAAATACGAGACTATTCAAGAAGTCCGCCGAATTCTCTGGATGACAACAGTTGTGTATATAAATGAAAGATTTTTATTTGGCAGTCAGATATAAGAAGCTCGCGAACCGCGATATTTAGATGTAACGAAACGTTAATAAATTATTTGTAATTAGGATTAATAAAGACTTTAATAAATTCGTAATTAGTTATCGTGAGTTTTAATAAATTAGAATATAGACAATAAATTAGAATAAAGACAAATAAATTAGAACAATATAAATAAACTTAACAGTGGTGCAGAAGTGGGACTGTAGATAAATTTAATTTGAATTTTTGAAAAGAAGTGAAATTGGTGAACAATGGCTACGATTTACGAGCTCACAGTTACGAATCTAAGAAGGCATCTTGAGGATAGAGAATTAGCTTCTACCGGAAAAAAAGCTGAGTTAGTCCAACGACTAAAGAAGGCTTTGGAAGAAGAAGGTTTAGATCCGGAAACTTATATATTTGAAGATGCTGTCATCTCATCGATTAACAAGGTTTCCTGTGATATCGCATCATTGGAGAATAAAGTTTCTAACGAGATCTCATCCTTAGAAAGCAAAGTTTCTAACGAGATTGCTTCTCTGGAAAGCAAGGTTTCTGCTAACATCTCTAAAGTCACCTCTGAGATGTCTGCCCTCGACGATAGAGTGTCTTCATTAAAAAACCAAGTTGCTGCCGATATGATGGCCTTCGAAGAGAAGATATGGAAAGAGTTGGAAAGGAAGATTGAGGGAACAGACACAACAGAGAGAGTAAACAATCCAATTACCATAGAGACACAAGAAGACGAGACGAAATGTAAGTTAGAAACACGGCCGAAATTTGAAGGAAGCGGAGGTTATGTTCATGTCAAGGTTCCAACTTTCGACGGAAAATCATCATGGAACAACTACATGAAACAGTTCGAATCAGCTGCAAGAGCGAATGGATGGTCTGAAAAAGAAAAGGCTGTAAACCTGACTATCGCTCTTCGAGGAGATGCCTTAGATGTGCTCCAGACCATAGCCGTAGAGGAGACGGATGATTTCGAACAACTGAAGAAGAGGTTAAATATGCGATATGGCCACGAACACTTGGAGCATGTATATCAGTCGCAGCTCAAAAATCGAAGACAAAAGAAAGATGAGGCCCTTCAAGAATATGAAGTAGATATCGCCAGATTAGTACGATATGCTTATCCAACAGCTCCCGAAGACATGATGGAAAAGTTGGCCGTTCAAACGTTTATTGATGGTCTTCGTGATCATGAGATGCAAAGAACACTACGATTAGCTCGTCACAAGACGCTGGTTGATGTCTTATCCGCCGCCCTCGAATACGAGTCAGCTACGCAGGCCTCTGGCGGTTACAGTAAAGTTAGGACTGTAAAAGAGGAAGAAGATGAAGATAAACTGGACCAGCTCTTTAATATGATAAAAAGCATGACACACAAGCAAACGAAGACCATAAGACCGAAGACAAAACCAGAACGCGTCGGCCTTAGGGGAGCAGCTTCGACCCAGAACTTTACCAAAGACCCTCTGATACTAATAGCTTCTTTGAAATGTCGTGAAGATAGTGTATATGTAGATGGAGAAATAAATGGTAAAAAGTATACGTTGTTGGTGGATACCGGAGCGACCAGAAGCATTATACGCCCGACAGTTACAAACAGCCGAAAGAAACTGTTACCAACGAGATTGCGACTTCGGACCGCCACAGGTGAAAATGCCAACATTCATGGAGAAATCCAGGTACAATTAGGAATTGGAGCAGAAAAGTTCGTCCATACTGTTATAGTTGCTGACATCGAAGAGGATGTTATATTAGGAATGGACGTAATGAATGCGCATGGATTCCAATTGGATTTTAAGAATAAGGTAATCAAAGTTGGTAACGAGGAGGTATTTCTCCATCCACATGATGACAACACTATGCAAGCAGCCGTTAAAGAAGATACAGTCGTGCCTGCGAGAAGTGAAACGATAATAGTAGCGCGGCTACAGGGAATTGTGGACGAAGGAACACCTGTTATGATGGAACCTTGGAATCATGACGACGAAGTTGGCCGTGGAATCATAATTGGAAAAGAATTAGTGACTTCGGCTAAAGAAATTCCTGTGAGACTTATTAATGTCAATGACTACCCAGTGACCATCAAGAAAGAGACAAAAGTAGGAACTTGTGTACCTGTCACATCCATAATCCGTCAGACAACAACGTCTGATAATTCCAACGATAAATTTGATCAAATGGTTGCAGTTGCTGGACAGTCTCTGAATCAGATTGAGAAAAGGAAATTAAGGGAATTTCTTCGGCAGTATCGTGATATTTTCGTACCGAAAGGAGGAAAGACGGGAAGAACTACCGTTGTTAAGCATAGAATTGATACTGGTAATGCTAAGCCAATTCGTCAAACAGCTCGACGATTACCACAGGCGAAAAGAGAGGAAGCTGAAACGATTGTTCAGGAAATGAAGAAAGACGGGGTGATAGAACCTTCTACGAGCCCATGGGTCTCTCCGGTAGTCCTGGTTAAGAAGAAAGACGGAACAACGAGGTTCTGTGTGGATTACCGTTTGCTGAACAACGTTACCAAGAAAGATAGTTATCCTCTGCCTCGGATTGATGACACATTAGACACATTGGCTGGAAGTAAATTATTTTCTACTTTGGATTTGAAGTCTGGATACTGGCAGGTAGAAATGGACCCGGTAGATAAAGAAAAGACAGCCTTCACCACAGGATCTGGATTATGGCAATTCAACGTTATGCCATTTGGACTTTGTAACGCTCCTGCGACATTTGAGAGACTTATGGAAAATGTGTTGAGAGGGTTATCTTGGAAAACGTGCCTAGTTTATCTAGACGACATAATCGTCTTGGGGGAGACATTTGAGGACCATCTGAAGAATTTAGAAAACGTTTTTAATCGACTTAAAGCTGCCCAATTGATGTTAAACCCCAAGAAGTGCCAGCTATTTCAAGGTAAAGTCAATTATCTGGGTCATATAGTCAGTAAAGAAGGAGTGGCCGTGGATAAGGGAAAAATCGATTCCATTAAGGAATGGCCAAAACCAACTGACAAACATCAAGTGAGAAGTTTTCTTGGACTATGTACTTATTACCGGAGGTTTATTAAGAAGTTTGCAGATATCGCTAAACCATTAACGCGACTTACAGAGGAAGCAAGAGAATACCGCTGGGATGTAGACTGCCAAAATGCCTTTGAGACCTTAAAAAAGCATTTAATCACAGCACCGATTTTAGGGTATCCACTGCCAGAAGGAGAGTTCATCTTAGATACAGATGCAAGTAATGTGGGAATTGGAGGAGTGCTGTCCCAGATTCAGGGAGGACAGGAAAGAGTCCTTGGATATTTCAGTAAAGTTCTCTCAAAACCTGAGCGGAATTATTGCGTCACGAGAAGAGAACTTCTGGCAGTAGTAAAATCAGTAGAGCACTTCTATCAATACCTCTATGGAAGGAAGTTTTTAATCCGAACCGACCATGCCGCCCTTAAGTGGTTGATGCAGTTTAAGAATCCAGAGGGTCAGATAGCCAGGTGGATCGAACGACTCCAAGAATATGATTTTAAGATTGAGCACCGGCCGGAGTTAGCCACCGAAACGCTGATTCTCTTTCCAGAAGGCCATGCCCAGCAGAGTGTTCTCACTGCAACAAAACGGAATCCAAGGAAGCAGCAGTGCTAAGAACGACGGTGGTCCACGACGACTGGACGCCTACCAAGATCAGGGAAGAACAAGAGAGAGATCCAGTTATACAGAAACTCCGAAAATGGAAAGAGGAAAACCGTCGACCACCTTGGCAAGAAATATCGAACCTAGGCTCAGTAGTTAAGACGTATTGGGCCCAGTGGGACTCATTTATCATGGAAGATGGCTTGCTCAAACGAGTCCTGGAAAATGATGACGGTTCAGAGAAGAGAAGACAGTTGGTGATTCCAAAGAGCAGAATAGCCGAAGTACTTCGTCAGTTACACGACAGTCCATCAGGAGGGCATTTTGGTGTGAAGAAGACCCTTCAGCGAATTCGGGAACGGTTTTATTGGATGAACAGTTCCGACGATGTAAAAGACTGGTGTAAGAAATGTACTATTTGTGCTACGAGTAACGGGCCTTATCGAAAAAGGAGAGCTCCTATGAGACAATATAACGTTGGAAGCCCGTTTGAAAGAATAGCTTTGGACATTGCTGGGCCGTTTCCAGAAAGTGATAATGGAGGCAAGTACATGTTGGTAGTAATGGATTACTTCACTAAGTGGGTCGAGATTTACGCACTTCCAGACCAGAAGGCGGCCACCGTTGCAGATAAGTTGATCCAAGAATATATCAGCCGATTTGGAGTGCCTTTGGAGATCCATAGTGACCAAGGCAGGAACTTCGAAAGCGATTTATTCCAAGGAATATGTGATAGACTAGGTATGAAGAAAACAAGGACTACGGCTTATCATCCGCAATCGGATGGTATGGTAGAACGAATGAATAGAACAGTTGGCAAGTATTTGACAAAGATGGTGTCCGATCATCAGCGAGACTGGGACCAATATCTCCCGTTCTTCACAATGGCCTACAGATCTGCTGTTAATGAATCAACAGGCCAGACACCAGCCAAAGTCCTATTCGGACGCGAGATGCGACTACCTTGTGATCTAGAGTTTGGGTGTCGACCTGGAGAAGATGTAGCAGGTGAAGATTATGTGATCGAATTACGAAGAAGAATGGACGATGTACACGAGTTGGTCCGTTCCCATCTCCAGATCGCTAGTGACCGAATGAAGAAACGGTACGATACGCAAGCCGAAAAGGGGTGTTTTAAGAAGAACGATAAAGTCTGGCTTTATAACCCCAAAAAGCGAAAAGGTTGTTCTCCCAAATTGCAGCAGTTTTGGGAAGGTCCATACCTCATTATGGAGAAGATCAATGATGTTATTTACCGAATAAGCAAGATTCCGAGAGGAAAGCCGATGATAGTACACCATAACCGGCTGGCGTCTTTCGAGGGTGACCACGACGTAGATGAAGAAGTGGAAGTAAACCAAGTCCAAGATGTGTCTGACCTCACGTTTGAGGAATTCATGGGTGCCTATGGAGGTACCGGTAAAGCAAGACATGGTGTTACCACTGAAGAAAGGCAAGATCTACTCGCGCTTCCCGATGACTACTCACTGGCCCTTACCATCCCGGCCAGTATCAAAGATGCACCAGGGTTGGCATCCGTCTTTCGAAGGAAGTTTGGTCGAGTTGCAGAACTTCAATGCCAAGTGCCAGCTCCTGGTAAAACCTTGAAACTTCAAGATGCATCACGTTACCTTTTCTACCTGGTAACAAAAGACACTGCCCGTGACCAACCTACCTACCGAGATGTATGGGAAGCCTTACTTTAGTTGAGAGAGCACGTACTAGAGTCCGACGTGCAAAAGTTAGCCATGCCAAAGTTGGAGTGCCGCCAATTAGATTGGAGGGTTATACGAAACATGGTGGAGGAAGTCTTTAAAGACACCGAAGTCCAGGTGTTAGTCTGTTGCAATCCGCATAGTTACTGCTGCGGAGAGAAAACCGTCCCTTGTCATTTCTATACAACTGGAAGTTGTAAAAGAGGGTCCAGTTGCCGATATCAGCATGTCGTTCCAGTTCCAGTCCCGACAAGGTTCCAGGAGGAACCATCTTTTAAGAGGGGGGCAATGTTACGATTTTAAATGTTATGGCATATAGAACTGTAAATATTTTATGACTAATTCTTTTTATTTATTCTCGTAATTTGTAGGTCAAAATATACCTGAGCTTAGCTACCAGTTGTTTACCAGAAATCTCTAGACACTAATTTTGGTGAGTCATCCACGTCTCGAGGTTGAAAAACGAGTCGAGCGCCTTCACCAAAATACGAGACTATTCAAGAAGTCCGCCGAATTCTCTGGATGACAACAGTTGTGTATATAAATGAAAGATTTTTATTTGGCAGTCAGATATAAGAAGCTCGCGAACCGCGATATTTAGATGTAACGAAACGTTAATAAATTATTTGTAATTAGGATTAATAAAGACTTTAATAAATTCGTAATTAGTTATCGTGAGTTTTAATAAATTAGAATATAGACAATAAATTAGAATAAAGACAAATAAATTAGAACAATATAAATAAACTTAACACTACTCTAAAAGAAACAAACGAAATAAATTGCCTGAGGTTAACTCTAGATTGCACCCTAAACTGGAAAAGCCAAATAAGTACATACCTTGCAAAAACAATGTCAATCTAGAAATAATTTCCTGAAAATTCTCTCAAACCGTACGTTTGGAGCAGATACAAGAACCCTATTAAACTTATACCAATCACTTATACGTAGCAAATTAGACTACGGCTCAATATCTTATAGTACTCCCAAAAAAACTACATTAAAAAAACTAAACTCAATTCAAACAACGTCCTAAGAATTGCTCTGTGCGCATTTAGAACCAGCCCAATCAATAGCCTTCAAGGATTAGCTAACGAATTACCTTTACACTTACGAAGGCAACAATTGTCACTAAATTATGCAACTAGTATATCATCAAATCATCAAAATCCCATGCATTGAAATATCTTAAAACCTAAATGTATCAATAATTACAAAAATAAATCTATGAATACACTCCGTTTTCATGAAAGAATCAAATTCAGTGGTTACGACTGTGAGCAGTTTAGTGCCACTATAAATCCAACCCAAAACTTTTCCTCTTCTATTATATCTTCTATATATCAAAATTCTGAACATATCTAAACTGATACATCAAAACTCTTTCAGGACTAGCAGCGGCTTACATACATGGAGCAGACCATTTTAAAATACGACTCCCTCTGAGTGGTAGCATATTTACTGGAGAAGTACTCGTTATTTTAGAGACACTGAAAGTTTGCAGAAGAAAATCCGTACCTCATTAAAATAATAATATCTGACTCATTAAGTACACTAAAACCTTTACAGCAATTGTATCCATCGAATGAAATTATAATGCTAATAAAAATGAACTCATACTACTATCAATAAAAAACATAGAAATAACCTTTTTATGGGTGCCATTACACGTGGGAATCAAGGGAAACGAAGCAGTGGACCAACATCCCTGTATCACACATGCTAACAAGAAACGGCCATAAAACCTCCATTAAAAAACATATTACCAACTTATGGCAGAGTAACTGGAATTCCACATTCAACAAATTAAATGATGTTATAGAAACTGTCGGCACCACCTTACCACTTCCACTCAAACGTTGTGAACAAGTGATAATAACTCGACTACGATTAGGACATACTATACCAACTCATATTCACTTAATAAATAAAGAAGCCATCCCTTTCTGCCACAACTGCAAGATCCAAATCACTGTGAAACATATTCTGTTAGAATGCAAAACATACACCCAAGAAAGAAGAAAAAATAACCTCTCTACCAACATAAAGGATCTACCAAGCTGCCAGTTCAACCAAGTGCTGAAATATTTGAAAGACATTAAATTTTACAGTATTTAATATAATATATTTAAGTTATATATACCTACACTGTGAGAAATTGAATACTTGTAATTTGTGTTTGTACCCCCTGCTAATAAGTTTTAGTAGTTGGTGCAGGGTCATCTTTGTTTAAATAAAAATAAATAAATAAATAAACGAATCCAAAAAGTAACCTGATGAAATGATGAAAATGATCAGAGGCCTAACATTGGCCCCACAGCCTAAAGCTTGCAGGGGAAAGGGGCAATATATCAGGGGCCCTGTGTTATCTAATATATGTAAAAATGTGTTATTCTTATATTATTTTACGCATTCATACGCAACGTTTTTAAGCAGTGCCTGGAAATCTTCAAAATCTTCCCTCGATTTAGCAAAAACGCGCCCCGTTCTCGTAACCCTAGGAGGTCTTATTATGCAATATAGCAGAGGAGGCCAACCCGTCGATCGCAGTCCCCTAGGTCAGTCGATCGCGGGCAAGGAAAAAGTATCGAAAAAATAAAATAAATATTACGAAAATTATTGAAGTGCAAGCAATCTTGCATCGATCATCGCGAGCGACTTATGAAGTGTCCACTGTGTACATGATACTATAAATGTTATACTATATAGTGACTATAAATGGTTAGCCGCATTCTTTCCCTTTTCATTCTGCTATTTTTATCCCGCTCGCGTATGAGCGAATCACATCATGGTAAATCATGGTAAAAGAAAATTTTTGCTGCTTAATCTGCAATACATCAATAGCAATACCGAAAAAAAGAATTTTAGAGCGTCACTGCAACACAATGCCAGGTAAATACCCATCAGAGTTTCCACGTAAGACTGAAGTGAGAAAAAATGAACTTCAAGCATTAAAATCTCTTTTGACTGCCCAAGAAAATATGTTCTGTGAGTCGAATGATTAGTCTAAGGTTAATACTGAAGCATCATTCTTAGTTTGTTATGAAATTGCGCAAAAGTGTAAGCCGTTTTCTGATGAGGAATATGTCAAAGAAATATTCAAAGATTTATCAGATTTACTTTTTGTTAATTTTAAAAAATAAAAATGAAATAATAAAAGTACCTATACATAATCTGCAGCTGTCAAGAAATACTGTGATGTATCGTATAGAATTATTAAGTAACAACCTTAATGAACAACTACAAAGAGATCTTCTCCTGTGCGTTGCTTTATCGTTACAGCTTGATGAGTCGTCGAATATCATGGATACTGCACAGTTACTTATTTTCATTCGGATGGTCTTTGATGATTTCTCAACAATGGAAGAGTTGCTAACAATAATATCCGTAAAAAAGTCAGAACACGTGGCATTGATTTATTCACGAGATTCAAACATTTTGTGGTAAGGTTAATTTACCTTTATTTAAGCTTGTTTCAATAACGACAGATGGAGCTCCGGTAATGATTGATGTTAATAATGGATTTATATCAGTATGTCACAAATATGAAGATTTCCCGGACTTCATTAATTAACACTGCCTTATTCATCAACAGGTCTTTACCAGTAATAGAGTAGTAAAGTTTTAACACAAAAGACGTGATTAATACTGCGTTTAAAATTGGCAATTCAATAAGAGGCAAATCCCTGCAAAGACGGCTGGTTAATCAACAACTGGATGACAAAGAACCAGATTTAATCTTACATACCGACGTAAGGTAGCTGGGTGATGATCATCAGCAATTACGTGATTTAGACTGGCTATGCGATTTGGCATTTCTTTCAGATTTCACTGGTAAACTGAGCACATTGAATCTGGAACTGCAAGGCAAGAACAAAACATTATCAGAAATGATAAGTTCCATTGCATCATTCAAACTTTAAGCAGTATCTTTGATAGTTGATATTGTAAAGAAAAGGTTTCTAAGATTTACGAACATTAAATATCACATAGAAAACACTCTACCTATGTTTTCAAGCCACAGAAGTATACAGCAGAAATTGAGTGAGTGGTATCAGGCTTTGAAATCCGTTTAAGAGATTTCGATAAAATTTGGTCTAATTTATCAGTTATCCATTCAATGATACTATTCATGAACATCTAAACCTAACGGGTCATTCCCAAAAGACGCCAATAACTGTTCTTTTTCGGAAAACTTTTATTATTAGTCCATTAGTAAAATTTGACAATAAGTCTGTGGTAATAGCCACTCCACTAAGTTGTTAGGTGTTTACCTGGATTGTAATTTGTCTTGGAGCTCTCACGTTGATTATATAGTGGAAAGATTGTCTATGTACTGTTATATTCTATGGCAACTTAGGAATTTTGTCTCCCTAGATATCTTAAAACTTTACTATTTTGCTCATGTGCAGTCAATTTTGCAATATTGCATAGTTTATTGGGGAAATTGTTCGCGAATTAATGAAGTGCTTGTTCTTCAAAAAAAAATTATTCGTACCATGACGTTTAAAAGGCGCTTGGATTCCTGTAGATCACTTTTTAAACAATTAAATATTTTAACTCTAATTTCGTTGTATATTTTCAGTTGTGTTGTGTATGTAGACACATAGATGCAATTTTATTTGTAGAAATGATGTTTCCTTAATGAGTGGATACAATTTTCGTTACAGAAATGATTTGGTGACCCCTGTTCGTCACTAGACCTTTGTGGGCAAGGGTTCTTATCCAACATGCGTACGTTTGTATAATAAATTACCTAATTATGTTAAAGAGTTAAATATTTATGTATTTAAAAGAACAGTTAAGGACTTACTTCTGGTAAACACTTTCTATTCGTTAGAGGAATAGCAGGCATCTTTTTTACAATTTGTATGTGTTTGTGTATATTTTATGTTTTTATGTTAACTGTTTTTATGTACTCATAGTTTTTACTGATCGATTGTATATTGACACATTTCAATACTTGTAAAAAATTCAGATGAAATAAAGAATATTGATGTATTGATTGATTGTTTTAAATCTACTGGAACTGAATTCACGTTCAAGTTTTAGGCGTGGGTAGCTTCCATGACGATTTGCCGATATCGTTCTCGATCTTGCGCTGCATGTAATAATTCATCTGCTGATAAGCCAGTCCATTGACGAAGGTTCGGAGCCATGAGTATTTCTTTCTGCCAATTCCTCTTCTTCCGTCGATCTTTCCGTTGAGTATCAACTGCATTATCCTGTATCTGCTTCCTCTCATTATATACCCCAGATATTCGAGTTTTCTCTTTTTTATAATCTTTATTAAGTCACCTTCACCTTGACCTACTCTGTTCAAGACTTCTCTGTTTGAAATGTGTTGAACCCATGATATTCTGAGCATTCTACGATGTAACCACATCTCGAAGGCTTATAATTTGTTCATCATGTTAACCTTCATAATCCAGGTTTCACATCCATACAGTAATACAGGATACACATAACATTTTAGGAACTTCATTCTCAGCTGTAAGTTCAGCTGAGAATTGCTCAGAATATAACTAAGTTTCATAAATGCTCCTCTTACAATTTCTATACGAGTTTTAATTTCTTCATCCGGATTTAGTGTCTCGTTTATCCAACATCCTAGATATTTAAAATGGTTAACTTTTGTTATCGGTTCATTATTGACAATTAGTTGTATAACGCAGAGGTCTTGTTTACTAACCACAAGTAACTTTGTCTTTGTTGTATTTATGCTTAGTCCGTTATTAGAGCATTCTCTAGTGACTCGATCTATAAGGAATTGAAGATCGTTGATACTTTCAGATATGATTGCTGTGTAATCTGCATATCTGATGTTATTGATAGAACAGCACAGTCATATAATTCCCGATTGGCAGTTTTTAAATAATCAAGGTTTATGAAAAATCTTTAATTCAACTAACATGAACAAAAATAACAAATCTTTAAATTATTGAACTTAGATTGAATTTAGAAGAAAAAAGTCTTTTTGGAGAAACATTATAATTAGGATAGTAGTATATAGGATAGTAGTATATATAACTTTTAATTTAGTGCTTATGAATACACTATTTAGAGGACATAAGGAAATAGTTGGCGATGCAAATAGTAGCAATTTTCTAGGAATAGTTAATTTATTGGCTAAATACGATAGTCTTTGGCGAATTAATACAAAAACCGAAATATCAAACAAGATATTTAAGTCCAAAAATTCAAAATGATTTATTAATTTTATTAGGAAATTCAATTAGAGATTCTCTTATAAGTAATATTTAAAAAACTTGTTTTTTTCTATATTATTGCATACAACACAGAACATTTCTAAAACAGTACAATTATCAGTGATACGTTTCTATTAAAAGAGATCCAATTACTGATGTTCCTAGTAATCTTATATAGGTACTAAAACGCTAAGCCCTTTTCTTGTCCACCACTTTACTCAAAAACCATATTAGATAATTAAAATATTTTTTCGGAATATTATTAGTATTACGTATGAGATTGTCAAGATATACTTTTGGTACAAAAATTCACTTCCGGTTTTGAGATGACCGGAAGTTAAAATTTACTTTAAGTTTTAGACCCCACAATGTAGATATGGATCGAAAAGTCTCGTCGAGACGAATCTAAATATGTACTTCCTTTTGCGATCCGACACCGGAAGTGACCCGAAACGCGCATAAAACGTCAAGATAGAGCAAATCTGACATCGGATTCGTGATCAGCATGCAAAATTAATTGCTAAATGATATCCATGTCGACATTTGATGAACTAAAAATTGCATTCCGGTTTTGAGGTCGACTTCAGGTTTCGTTTTTATTAAAAAGTAAAAGTTTACATAACTCCCGGTGCCAAGCAAAAGTTTTCAGAAAATGGAGACATTGTAACAAAAAACATTGTTTTCAACGAAATATTTCGTGATATTTAATACACTTTTTACTTGCATTATTATTGATGAATGTTATGTATATTCTTGCTTATATTGTTTGTATTGATCTCTTAATTTTTCTCGCAAAATAAAAATTTCATTTAAAAAACTCGATGTCAAGTTGGTCCGCTAGTATAAAAATTAATGAATCATTCTTAAGGTATGTACAAACCAGACAACAAAATGTTGTCAACTGTTGGAAACATGTTGACGAGTGTTGACAATCCATGGTTGACAACATATTTGTTGGACACAACAACTTGTATCTGGCTACATGTTGTCAACAGTGCTGTGCGTCCAAACCAAAACCAGTTGAACGTTGAAACTAAAAGCAGTGTTGGCGAAAATGGACCATTCTACGGCTGCCGGTGGTAGTGCTGCTTTTACAATAATAGCTTCTCATGCCCAGAGACGAAAAAAAGAAGATGGTGGCAGCGACAGTTCTTACAAAATGGGACAACCTATGGTGACAACCTAATGTCGGAGTTACTTCTGAACGATGGTAGTTCGTTCCGCAATTTTGTCAGACTTAGAAAATCTGATTTCGAAGAAGTCCTCTGTTTGGTTGTCCCTAAAATCATCAAAAAGTGATTCCACCATCAATAATGATGGTCGCTTTACGATATTTAGTCACAGGAGATTCGTTTAGGAGTTTAATGTACCTGTTTAAAATATCTAACCAATCCATCTCCTCAATTGTACCCGAAGTATGCGATGCGATCATCGATGTGCTCAAAGGATATTGTCAGGTAAGGAAAAATGAAACAAGGCAGTTATTTATTAATGTATTGTCAATACAGGTAGATGCCTAGTGGTTACAAAAAGGTTTAACGAGAAATGTTTTTGGGTAAAAGAAATTCGCTGCATTCTGCCAATAAGGTGGATTGAGACTTGCACATTCAAGTGCTGTTGTGGTTGCGGGTGTTAAGTTTCTGGTACGGCACTTAGTGAGTCTGATTGCCACGGTATATGAAAAGAATGTGTTGATGGGTTCGGTAATGGAGACGGGTGGGGTGATGGACTAGATAATGGGATTGAAACTGAAGACGATAAAGGCGACGCTTGCCAAGAATAGTAAGTGGTTGATTGATGTATAGCATCCCTATTATGAGCAAATTCTCCCATCTCTAGTTAAAAAAGTATGTTGTCTATGCGATTTTTTGCTATATATATATATAAATATATATATATATATATATATAAATATATATATATATGTATATATATATATATATATATATATATATATGTATATATATATATAATATATATATATATATATATATATATATATATATATGACTCGAGTATTTTTATTTGAGTTGCGCATTCTACTGGCTACATTTTCGCCATATGCGGCAAAGTCATCTTCCAGTTTCACAGCATCTTGGACACTTCGCATAAAATTATAAGCTTCGTCAAGCCTGCCATCACTTTTTAATGTTTTGAATCGCTTCTTGGATGCTGAAGCGTCCGTGTTCGCGTTCAGATGAGGTCTTATTGACTGAGAATTCTGGAAATGCGGCTTTGCCTTGGAAGTTGACTCTTCCGATAGAGGTCTTATTGGTTCAGAATTCGATGACTTCGTTGCTATAACAGGATCGCCGTCATCTTCAGTTTCATTTCCCTCGGCGTCTTCTGGGGATGATATATTCAGGTCGTTGTCATTATTGCTATTCTATTCTTCGTCGTTTACCTACAACAAATTTAAATGATAAAAAAACTTTTTTGTTTTAATTTAACCTTTAATTTAACAAACCATTCATTGGCCTTTAGGAAAAATTTGAATATTTTTCGTTTTATATAAACCACATATTTTTGTATTGGAGCAATTTAAATTCATTTGAGTGAAGATATTTGTTTTTCCTGAATATGCTCATAAACCTTTCGTATTAGATTTGTGCCTATACTTTGTATTTATGTTTACTGATACCGCAATCAGAGGACAAGTGGCGTCAAATTGCAAACGGTTTTCTATCAAAATGGAATTTTCCACACTGTATTTACGCGGTTGATGGGAAGCATGTGCAAAACGAAGCGCCAGAACACAGTGGAGGTATATATATTAACTATCATGGCACATTTAGTATCGCATTGATGGCTGTTGCTGATGGGGACTATCGTATTCGATATGCCGATGTCGGATGCCAGGGAAGTAGGGCGGTGTTTTTACCAATACAACATTTTATAAGAAGTTTACGAGGAATTAATTTCAACTCCCAAATCCAACACCCTTATTTAAGGTTATACCGTTTGTATTAGTGGCAGATGACGCATTTGCACTAAGCACAAACCTTATGAAACCCTTTCCAGGTACACACCCACAATGTTCCCAAAAACGTGTGTTTAATTATCGATTGAGAAGAGCTCGACGGATTATTGAGAACGTGTTTGGTTTGCTCGCCATTGTTTTTCGAGTATTTAGAAGACCTATTGCATTATATCCAAAAAAAGTTGAGAGTGTAGTACGTGCTTGCACTTCCTTACACAACTTTCTAAGACGAAATACAAAGTCGGCAGAGATAGTGCAAGCACTCCTGACCACGGCGCAGTAGACGAAATTTGGTTTAGTCCCCACTTCCATGCTAAATGCATTGTACTATGCACTGTATAATTCCACTTTCTATAGAACCTTTCTGTCTTTACGTTAATTTTGACTCTGTCTTCGCGCAGCTCCATGGTCAGGAGTGTTTGTACTATCTCTACAAACATATACACCACCTGGTACATTTGATAGTGAAGACTTAGACACTAATGCAATAATACCTGGTTCATGAAGACATGAAAATTAGGTAGGTTTTCTTAATTTACAGCGCATACCGAGGAGTTCGAAGGACGCAAAATTAAAAGTAAGAAACGAATTAACCCGATTCTTTATTTCAGACAAAAGGGAAAGTACCGTGGAAGAATAGATTTGCCTAAGTTTCTTTAGTGTTAATCTTAATTTTATGTTCTACTACCTTTCGAATATCAGTGATCATATATTCTGCAATATGTATTGTAAAATAAATTCTTATTTACGTGTATTTTTGGATTTCATTTTTTTTACATTGTAAGCAGACAATTAAAAAAACCAACAAAAACTACTAAAACGAAAAAATAACGGGGGATTTTCGAATCTTCTATAGGTACATAAATACATACATGCATGCATACATACAGTCCTACAGGCCAAACGTAGAACCTGTTTTTTAGCCGTTTATACATAGTATGAGCAATTGACATCGACAAAAGTAAATATAAAAAAAAAGAAATAAAAGTAAAAATTAATTCGTGTATAATGTATGGCCTGTCTTGAGACGCCATTTTTTTAAAGTGGGATATTAAAAATAAATACCTACCTCCATAGTGCTGCGACTACCTCTAGAGGTGTTGTTTTCACTTAAAAACATCATCATCTTGTATCCAAACCATATATTCTCTTCCCCTTCAAATGGTGCCTGCTCCACTTGTAGTTATGTCCTTAATTTTCTTTCGCTCCCTGCTAAACTGAGTTTTGAGAGATTTTATTTTCCTTGATATTTTATCCACATTTGTTTGAAAGTGAGAAGGCATCTTCGACATTTCATCCTATTTCAGATTTCTATCTCGATATTCTCGGCATGAAATGTCCCATAGCGAAGGGAAACATGTGTAACATTTCAATGAGTTCTAACACTTGCTCTTTGATCCACATGTTGGCTGTAAAGAGATAACAAGATAAATAACAGATAAATGTAAAAAAAACAGCGATATTGACCAGGCGATCGTCAAAAAACATGTCCACACATTATATGAATTGAACTATGAATTTAACATTAACGTACCTGCCAGTTGTAACAAATAACAAAATAAAGCTCCGATTACCGAATAGATGATACCTCACCAGTATTTTATCCGACGTTACTTGTTGGCCACACCGTCCAAACAGCGATGTTTTCCGTTTGAAATGGAAAATACGGATACATGCAACACTCGACAAAATTCTTTGATGTCTTGCCACACAACATCGCCGCTTTGTTGCCATGTATCTATCAACTTGTTGTATCTATCTATCTGTCAAGAATCAGAATTTTTACATGTTTGGTATAGGCATTTATCTTCCTTTTGTGAATCGCGCATATGGATGCATTTTTCCAACCTTCCTTTCCAACCTTCAACCCAAATTCGTTTTATAATGTTGCTTAGTCGGTTGAGTTTAATAGCTATCCAGATATTTTGCTGTAATACCTTTTCTCCTGGATTCTTTCTTGTCCTTGTATTCTTCAGCTGCTGTATTATTTCCTCTATCTCCTGATCTGATGGTTCGTTTATTTCGGCCTAATTGTTGTTTTGCTCAGGTCTAGCTTGTCACTGTATATCGTTGGTATTTTCCCCTGGGTTGTCTTCAAAGTATTCTGCCCACCTCTCTAGTTTGTTTGGTAAGACATCTATTAGCGTGCCTTCTTTACTTGTGTAGAATCACGCGATTCCGAGACCCGTAGCTTTATTGATTTTGTTGGTAAAAATTCTTAATCTCTTTTCTTTGCTTCTTCCTCGGCTTCCTCGTTTCTGTTATATTCAGTATACCTATTTATTTGTATTTTAGCTTTTCTTCTAACTTCTAATTCTCCTTTACATTCTGCATCAAACCAATCACTGTTCGATTTGTTTACTTTTTCTACTGTCTTTTCTGTCGCTTCAGTTATTAGGTATATTCTCTATGCATATCCATTCTTGGTCAGTATCTTCGTTTGGAATTGTGTCCTCTTATCCCTTTTGTTATTTCTCGTTTCTGGTTTTTTTTATTCTTGATATTCTCGTAATTTCTGTCTGGTATTCTCGATATTCTCGTTATTTCTGGTTTTTTTTTTGTTTGACCTTTTCGGTCCAACTTGTCTAGTCAGACAAATTACTTATTTCTGATAAGAATAATGAGAATATGCAATCGATTGTAGTTGATTAGCAGATGATTGTAATAGGTCCAATAATTCTGTGGTCGCAGGGTAAAAGTTCTTTAGTCAAGTTTTGGCCATTTTGAGTTTAATGGACCAACAGATAGGTGGCTATCTATATTTGTGGGTAAAAAAACCTGAGTCCTATATAACGATTCGTTTCTACAATACAATTGAGGAAATAATAACATAAGTCAAATATTGTTTGTTTGTATTTGGGTAAAACAACCTTAGTGACATAAGAACTAATTCGCTTATGAAACTTTGAGCAAAAGTTCCTATGACAATTTAGGAAGTTATACCCGGTTATAAAAATTGCTGGCAACCTTGAATTAGCATCACATAAGAATCAAATTTCTTACTGTGATTGACCGTTTATGTTTTAGAAGCTTGTTTATCACTGTGTTCTGTGTTACAAAAGTTTGTATTTTATCTAAACTATAATAGTTTATAACGAAATGGATAGTTTTTCAAGAGGAAAGAAACTAGCCCTAATGGGTTTATATAAACAATATAGCTTATTATTAAATTATTACTATGTAAAATGCTAGTGAGATTATGATTATATTTTATTAGTTTACAAAATTGCAACGTTTTTAACACGTACATTATTTTAAATTTGTTGCTAGTAAACTTATGATTTGTATTGATTTCATATAAATATAATTTGGTTTTGATTTTGACATATTTGTTTTATTTATCAGATAAAAACCAGGCAACCCCATGCACATCAGACAACAGTCAAACAACAGCC
Source organism: Diabrotica balteata (assembly GCA_918026665.1). Taxonomy (NCBI): domain Eukaryota; kingdom Metazoa; phylum Arthropoda; class Insecta; order Coleoptera; family Chrysomelidae; genus Diabrotica; species Diabrotica balteata. The sequence continues at coordinate 64,187,614 of OU898285.1, forward strand.
AGTACATTGGGTGGTAGTATACAGAGTGCCTCAAAAAATAAATGTAAGTAGAACTGAGTTTAACAAACATATTTTACTAGCTGCAGTTTGTTTTTTCATGTGTTCTTTTAATACCACTTCACATTTTTTCAGGGCAAACCGTAAATGAGTTTTCTTTTAATAGCGTTTCATATTTTTTTAGGGCAAATTTTAAATGAGTTTGAGGATCCTTTTCATAATAGTGATGATGAAGACAAGGACCCAGATTACATTCCAGATTTAGACGAATCAAATTTAGACATTTCAATGAACAATTTAGATAACAATGTTGCAGGACAGAAGAAAATTGAACTTACCACACCACAAGCTACTAGTGCCCCAAATGGAGACACAGGAGGAAGTACTACAGCAGTAAAAACAAAGAGAACCACAGACATAGTTCAAACAGTCCCTTCTAAACGATCAAGGATTGTTAGAGAAACAAGGAAGATTTGCAGAAATACTGGTCAACTATATGTCACAGAGAGTGGTAAAGAAGTACGGGGTAAATTTTGTCAAGATTTATTACCATGTCGATTGAATTGTAGTATTAGATTTGAGACGGCTAAACGACAAGAGCTGTTTTCTGGTTTTTGGTCTTTAGGAAGTCACGATCATCGAGCAGACTATATTGTTAGCTTGATTACGTCCAAGCTTAAGGCAACAACTCGTATACGCTCAGATACTAACAACCGCAAAAGAGAGTTGACATATACCTACAATATTAAAATTGATGGAGAATTCCATAAAATATGTAAAGTATGTTTTATGAAAACTTTTGATATCACAGAAGGGTTCATCAAAGTTCAACTTAACAAAATACTGAAAAATTCCGATGGAGCAACTATAAATACTGACAATCGAGGAAGATATTCACCAGTAACAAAAACTACACAGGAAAGAAAAGATAAAATCATCAATCATATAAATTCGTTCCCAAGATATGAAAGCCATTACAGCAGAAGAAATACTGAAAAAAAGTATCTTCCATCTCATTTAAATATTTCTGTAATGTATTTACTTTACAAAGAATTAGTAACGGATCACCCAGTATCCTACAATGTGTATAGAAATATTTTTAAGGAAGTTTCAAAGTGCCCCATAATGATACATGCAATACGTGCGATACATTCAAACTAAAAGTGAAATTATGTAAAGATGAACTAGAAAAACAAGATCTCGTAATTGAATGGAACAGACATAAAACTGCAGCTGACAAACATTTTGAAGCAAAATCAAAGGATAAAGCTGACGCAATAAAAAATCCTTCAATTAAAATGGTAACTTTTGATTTGCAACAAGTCTTACAAACTCCTTATCTACGTTCATCTATAATATTTTATAAACGTCAATTGGCTGTATATAATTTAACAGTCCATGAAGGTGACACAGGAGTAGCTTGGAATTTTATCTGGAATGAAACAATCGCAGGACGAGGTGGTAACCAGATTGGTTCATGCGTGTATAGATATATTTCTCAACTTTCACCAGATATAACTGATTTGATCATGTATTCTGACACATGTACAGGTCAAAATAGAAATTCACATATAGCTGCAATGTGTTTTTCAGCGTTACAAAACTCTTCTACTTTGCAGTCTATAGATCACAAATTTATGGTAAGTGGACATTCACATATGGAGTGTGACACAGTGCATGCAAATATAGAAAAGAATAAAAAGAAGACATCCATGGATATTCATCATCCACGTGATTGGTCTCAGTTAATCCGATCAATGGGACCGAAATATGTAGATATGGACCAACCAGATTTCTTAGATTTTAAGCAATTATATGCCAAAGAACTGCAATTAAAAACAATAGATAACGAGAATAATAAATTTGTGTGGCATGATATACAATGGATGCGATTTTTAAAAGAAGAAAATAGGTGTACTTTGTTATATAAAATGTCTCTAGAATTAGATGAGCCTATTAAAAAAAATTCTTTTCTAAGAAGAGGACAAAATATTACAGATTTAAGGCCTGCAATTCAGTATACTGAGTATTTACCTATAAGTAAAGAGAAACAAGCAGACTTGGTCAGCATTTTACATTTAATAAATCCAGTGTTCCATGACTATTATAAAAACCTAAAAATCTCTGGGTCTAGAACAAAGGATAGCGTCACCTCTGATGATGAGTAATATTAATTTATTTTTTAAGATTTTTTTCCTTAGTGATCAAAAAATGTTTAGTTTGTATGATTTTATTAAATATTTACTATATAATACGTTTTTGTTATTTATTTTTAATATGTAAGACAATAAATAACGACTACAGATGCCATTTTTTCATAAAACATGTATTGAGATCAGTGAACTAAAAAACTTAAGTCATATAACCCATTGGGACATAACTACTTAAGTCATTTTTTTTATGAATTAAAAAAAAATTGAACTAGTTAGCTATGCAACTCCTAGATAAACAATAAACTAAAACTGATAAGTATACAGTTAAACTCTTACATTTAGTAACGATTTTAAAGTTAAGGTCGTGGCATATTATCATACACTTTGCGTTTCCGGTACATAGCGTTTCGGGTCGAGCAAACGGACTGCTCGTTCACATTTTCATATATAGAACGTTTCAGTTTGATGCGGTTTGGACTGCGCGTTCACATTTTCATACATACAACGTTCAGTTTGATGCGGTAAAGATGCGTGTTATCGCTTTTCGCGTCAAAAATTATATGCAATTGTGCTTCTACTTGATGATGAAGAAAGAAAAACTGTAGTAAAAAGAAGGTTTGGAGTACATCCAAAGTTAAGAGAAAGGAAAAAGGACGGTGAATACTGGACTTTATACAAAGAATTAATTCATGACGATGAAAAATATTATAGATATTTTAGAATGGATAGGGTTCAGTTTGAATATATTTTAAATTTAATTACACCTTTAGTTAAAAAACAAAATACTACATTTAAAGAAGCCATAACACCTAAAGAAAAATTAGCTGTGTGTTTAAGATAAGTTAAAGCAAAACTTTCTATTAACAAAATTAACTCATTTATTTCTTAAAAATAAAGTATGAACAAACGAATCCTACTTAAAAAAATTAATATTAGCAACATAAATTTTTATATACAGGGTGTCCCAAAAGTAGCGGACCGGTCGAATATTTCGCGAAATGAACATCGGATCGAAAAACTGAAAAATATGTTATTCAATCATTTTCAACAATCTATCGAATAAGACCAAAAAATGACTCCACACTCCACCCCTAGAGGTGAGGTGAGGACTACCTTTAAAATCTTAAAGAGGAACCCCCATTCGTTATTGCAGATTTGGATTCCTCATGAAATATAAGTAACATTTATTCGAAAAATTTTTTAGAATTGTTTATAAATGGCGCTATAATCGACAATTCATCAGCGCCATCAATCAACAATTCTAAACAATATTTCGAATAAATGATAATTAATCTTTCACAAGGAATCCAAAACTACAATAAAAAACGGGGGTTGATACTTAAGAATTAAGAGCCCACCTCCAGCGTCTGGAGTGGGGTTTGGTGTCATTCGATAGATTTTTGAAAATTATTGAAAACGTTTTTTTCAGTTTTTCGATCAAATGTTCATTTCGCGTAATATTGGACCGTTCCGCTGCTTTTGGGACACCCTCTGTAATTAAAAAAACATCAGTCGTTTTGAGAGGGGGGGGGTCGATTGCCTCCATCGCCGTTTCCTGGATCCGCCACCTCATGCTTTCGTTATCAAAAACCAAATTCTCTGAAACATATTCATTAGAATTTCTGATATTGGATGCTGCAGATGTCTTTGTTGATGTTGAACATTCCGATGTCTGAGGTGAATGCATTGGCGTAATCGGGGCTGAATTATTTTTGTTAAGCTGGTCACTATAGGCAGGATAGTTACCCGGATAGATGTATGGATTTCTTATCGCAGCTGGATTAGGATGAGTAATAGATTGTAGTTCTATCTCCGCGACAATTGAAGAAACTCTTGCTTTTGCCAGTGTTCTGTAATATGGTGGCATCTTTCTTACAGTTTGGGCCAAACCATAAAAAAGCGCTTCAACGTCGTCTTTTTCTTCGGATTTTAGGAGATAATCCATAACCACAGATGCAGCAGTACTTTCATCATTTTTTTTTCTTTGGCAATTGCGGAGTTTCAAATACACTTCTTTTTGGGACTTGTTTTTCGTAGGACACCTCAACATTTAAAGATTTTTCTTCAGTCTCTACTATCTCTGAGTCGGCCTCAGCTTCAACTTGCGACTCTTCTTGTTCGGGAATTTCGATTGTAGAAATGGTAGACCTATCTTGAAGGAAAGGAAGAAGGAAGTTCATTTTTTATTCAAACTTCCATTTTTTTGTTATAATTGCGGCCTGGTCACTCTTTGTTTTTCGCTTTTTTTGCTGTCGCCTAAACGCATCTCTAAGGGAATTCCATTGCTTTTTACAATCCTTAGCTGAAAAAAAAACATTAAAAATAAAATTTTATTTTAGGTTCCTAGCTACTGGGGATTCATTCTGGTGGTACTAACTACGTGCATATTACATAATTATATTGGGGCCCATTCAGAACATTTATTAACTAATGACAACAAAAATGACAAGGAATTTACTAATCTGCCTAGACAGGGTGGAAATAATTCATTATTAGGATTCACAGTAAGGGGCAACTTTAAAATTTTTTCAATCTGCTGCTGGAAAACTTGACTGGCAACAATAATTCCTATGTATTTCGTGTAATTAATACATTTAAGACGGATTAAATATTTGTGGTTTAATTTAATACCTACTTACCATTTTGTCCTAATTTGCGTGCGATTTCCCTCCAAATATTTTCTTTTTTATTGGCATCATGATAGCATTTATCATTGTAATTATATAAAATTTCTTCACCGCGTACAAGTTCAATTAATTTTTCTAAATCCATTTTAACACAAAGAATGTCACAAGGCAATGAAAACACATGTATAAATGACAAAATAGTCTCGAAAATTATTTTTTCAAATATTCTGTATCAAAATCAAACAAATTTCTAAATAAACAGCGAGGGGAAAACGGACGGACCCCTAATTCACATGATCCGTACCAACTGAACGTACTGAACGGTAACGTTAGGTGTCTGTAACGGTACCTTCCGGACAGTGTGAGTTGTTCATATTAAAACCATTTAAATGATATTTTTCGGAAACTAAACGCTACAGGCTGGAAACGGAAAGTGTATGATAATATGCCACGACCTTTATGATTCTGGAGAAATGAAAATAGTTCAACCTCGTATATCTCGATACACTGATTTCTTTCTGACTTAAGAACTTTTACCCTGCGACCACAGAATTTAAACAATTTAGGAGGCTAATAATATTGAAGAAAGATGCAGGCTTTAAAGCCTACAACAAGAAGGAAGAAGAAGAAGAAGATATTATTTTTAAATTGTGCACAATTGATAAATAAATATTTAAAGGAAATAAATTAAAATGCTAATTAATTTAAATAATAACCACAAAATTAGAGCGGTAGTTAGTTTGGGAGAGAACCGACAACGACTGTCTACTCGATTTCGTAATAGGATAACAGAAATGCGGAGAGATGGTAGTTTTGCTTTTAGTCAGAAGCCTCAGTCGGTAGTAAAATACTTTGTACACGCCCACCATAACTATTCAAATTTTTAAGAAAATATAAAGCTAGAAGTATTTTGTATAAAAATATTAGTATAATAATAACCATATCGCATGATAAAGTAGTAAAATCATTTTAAACAATTTAATTATTATGTGTTATTAAAATAATTCAATAAATTATTTTGTTCGCTACTAACGCTCCCTACTAACAGATAGATCAACAAAGATTTGCTGCTTATTACTTTTCCACTGTTGCCAAGCATACACGGTTTACTTCTGACATCTCGCGATGCATTATTAAACTTTTTTAATAAATTAATTCCAGATACTAGACATTTATTAAAAAAAATTATATATAGGCAAATAACACCAGTGGTATTTTTTGTTCTAGATTTTTATCACTTCTGATTTTGATAAAATTTATAACTACAGTTTTGGTAACAAATTACAAATATTTTGTGAAATTGGCAACACTAAGAGATGTATATTTTTATTGGTTACCCACGTTACAGTTTTCTTCTTCGTCAGTTTGGCAGCTTTGACAAAGACAGGTGGCGTTGGTAGTCATTATTAAAATTCGTTTAATATTTAAATAAAATACTGTTTTAAATATATTTACTACGTTGAAATTATATTAGAGTCATTATTAAATACAAATATTTTATATAAAAGACTTCCAGCTTTAAATATTCGTGAAAATATTAGTACATATTTACAATGTTGTGGGCAGGGCTACTCAAGCTACCATTTTGTGGGCGTATACAAAGTCTAGATATTGGTAGACGGAACTATCAACGATCTTCACGCGTTTCTGTTATCCTGATACGAATCTTACATTGAAGCAAAATTCCTAAAGACTTGTTTACACGGGTAGAGTTGTGAGGAGAGTAGAGTAGCGAGTAGAGTCGACTCTACTCGCTACTCTACCAAAAATGGCTTGATACCGTTCACACGACGAGAGTTACAAGTATAGTATTGATGCTAGTCATGGACGTATAAGCTAGTATATTGTGGAGTAGGTGTTTGTTTAGTGAATGAAAGTAGTCAAAATGGATTCAAGAAAAAGAAAATTTATTCAAAATTGTTTAGCTACTGTTGCAAATGCATTTGTAACTGAGGGCGCTGAAGCTATCGACGATAAAATAAATAACCTACACACTTTTATATGAATGCTATTATGTATGTTTACTCTAGTTTTTAACGTTTGTAGTATAAATTTACAAATTTCCAAATACCATATCTGAGAACATTAAATATAATGGGTAAACATATTATGATCTTATCTGCACTTTTAAAAATGCTTATTTTCTTATACATACAATTTCATTTATTATATACATTCTCACAGTTCCCTCGCGTACATTGTAAAAATTTGCCAGCTTCCGATAATATTATATAATAGGATAGGATAGGAAACGCTGACATCCGATTAATATACGGATCTGACACACGACAGGTGGGAACGGGTATAATACTCAGTTTCCATTTGTTAACTCTATAAACAAACAAAATAAACGTGGCATTAAATTTGTAATTATTGATGGACAATTTTATATAGCAGCCAACCGGTTTACTTTCAAATCTGATATAGAATCTTTCACTTTTATCTTGATAAGAATACATTTTTTATTTCTTATTGTATTGTATTTTTGTATTGTATATTGTATTTTTCATTAACAAGTAATTTTATTTCTGTAGTATACACTACCTTAATTCCATAAACACTAGTATTCGCCATACATCTCTACAAGTTTTAAAGTTTCATCTTCGGTGAACTTCATTTTTAATTTTTACATAAAACACAACTCCATCTGGAATGACAGCGTCCCTATGCACTCTCCTACCTACTCTACCCTAACAGAATTCACCGCGTTCCATGAGTAGAGTGCACGGGCGAGTGAAAATTTTGGCGGTGGTGGTGGTAGTAGAGTAGAGTTACTTTGCCACATGTTGCTAGTCACTCGACTCTACTACCTACTATGCACTCTACTTGCTACTTTACTATGCTGAACGTTTTTTCGGGTTTTTACGGGTAGAGTTACTCTACTCTACCAAGTACTTGCTTCATTACTCTACCCGTGTAAACGGGTCTTAAATGTCACAACTATTGTCGATAGAGAAGGGACGACGAATTTGTTCTTTTAAATTTTTTTTTATTTATTTATTGTTAATGAAATGATAGATAGGTTTATTGTAAAAAATACTTGCTTTTTAGGCCCCTAGTGTAGAGAAAACGACACGGAATAGATTACCATAGAAGGGGAAGTTGTCCAGGGAGGCACATCCCACTATTATTATTATCCAGATTTGGCCGTACGGCTCATTCAGCCATTCCAGATACCAGATTTCATTAGGTAATAGGTTTTTTATCTTGTTTTTAATAAATTTGAACACTTGAATTTAAAAGTAAAAAAATAAAGAGTACGAAAATTAACAAAAAATGTCAACCTTTTACTAATTGTAGGTATTATTAACAAATAGTGTATTTAATTTTTTTTATTATTAATTATTAACTTCAAGCTAATACAAAAGTTCTTCTGTAAAATATCACTTACTTTATTTAGGTATTCTTTCTATCATCTGCTATGTAATGTTCTAGAAACTGAAAATCCTGCTTCACCTACTGCTGCTAAGATATCATTTCAAATTGTCAATTCTCTTGTGGTTTCATTAATATCCTTCACTGTCACTGTAGAATATTTCTATTTATATAATGTCTTTTATTTACACATTTTTCCCAAAGAATTGGAAGTTTTTTAATTCCACGTAACTAATTATATATAAAGGTTTGTCTTCGCCTTCGTCCTTCTTTGAATGACGCAAAGATGTGGTAGTCACACAGTGACAGATCGGGTTTAAAGGGCGTATGTTTCAGTATTTTCAAGCTGTAAGTGTACTCAATGAACTATCAGAATGAACCCATCAGAAAACAGTAATAGCTAGAGTAAAGATAAACTTATAAAAAGAAAGAGCAAAGATGATAAACAGTTTGCAAGAGCATGCAAACGCATAATTTATATATAATCCACCGAAACAGTACACAATACATTAATAGCAGACGTATTGCTCAAATTTTGCAAGAAAAATGACACCAAAAGCGGAAATATTAACGAAGATACAAAAGCTTTTAATGGAAATACGACGAAACCTAAGCGAGAAAGAAAAGGGAAACAAAAAATATAAAAAAACTAAATAAAAGAATTTCATTAGCAATTAGAAACTATCTAGGAAGATACAATACTGATTGTAATTTGTATTATTTTTGGATTGGAATTGTTTGAGTAATTACTCAAACAGTAGAAGAGAACAAAAAGTTTAAAGATAATAAAGAGAACTTACTCAAAGTAAAATAGAAATATAAAAGCTGAGAGATGAAGACGGTAAAGCAACAACAGACAAACATGACATTCTGAAAGTAACTAGAGTTTTGCCACTCGATGCCAGCCTAAGATCACAAGACAATTTGCCGACAAGAATAAGGATCCATTAGAGGGTCAAAAGTAAAAACAGCTTTAGAGAAAATGAAGAACCATTGATTGCCTGATCATGATGAACTCGTTTTGAGGCTATAAAAGCCTGAGGTGAAATCCTGCTAAAATCAGTAAGCAAACTGTTTTACATGAGGGTATGATTCCAAAAGTCTGGAATAATGATAGTCCTGTTACACAAAAAAGGTAATAATAAAAACGTGACTTAAGATAATATTTGTACATCCCTTAGTTATTAGCTGCTTTGTTTTAGACGATTTTGCAATGAAAATATTTATATATTTGCAACAGTTAAAAAAAAAGCAAATTTGGTCCAGTATAACCCGAGATATGTCATCTTTCCTATCGCTCTATTTTGAAAATGTGTTGGATTTTTTTTACCTCTATACTGTTCAATCTGGCTCTGCAAATGCCTATGCTGATGATATCAATATTGTTGTGTAGTGCAGAACGCAAAACGCTGTACGAGAGGCGTACGTAGCATTAAAAGAATAAGCTAGAAAAATGGATTTAATAATAAACAAAACGAAGTATATGAAAATAAGCACGCAACCACAAATCTTACGACCACTTGTTATAGAAAACGAAGTCATCGAATCAGTGAACGAATTTGTATACCTAGACACGCAGAATTTGCACGCTCAGCATGCTATTGTTAACTCAATCTCCTCCTTAAATTCACAATTACAAGTTCTGGCTTTTAAATTAGAGAAGAATATATGATAAACTTGAGTCAAATATTGAGAGATCGCAGTTTGGTTTTAGGAAAGCACTTGGAACTAGAGAAGCAGTTTTCGCTCTCTAGGTGCTTATACAGCGGTGTAGAGACGTTGATAAGGACGTGTATTTGTGCTTTGTAGATTTTAGAAAAGCATTTGACAATGTCAATCATGAACAATTGATAGATATTCTGCGAAAGACAGGTATTGACATTTGAATTGTGCCAAACCTATACTGGGGTCAAACAGCAAGAACAAAAATTGGCAACGAACTTACTGGAAGTGTGCAGATCAAGAGAGGTGTCCGTCAGGAGTGTATCTTATCCCCACTCCTATTCAATATTTATTCCGAGGAAATATTTAACAAATGTATGGAAAATGCAAATGAGGGCATAAAAATAAACGGCGAGTTAACGAACAATATAAGAGATGCCGACGACACGGTGATCCTTGACAGTACCATAGACGAATTACAACAGGTAATGGAAAGAGTTTATTCAGCTAGTGAGGAATACGGACTGATCCTCAACTTCAAGAAGACAAAGTGGATGCTTATAATCAAAAAGCAACAACCTGCTTGACAATTACGGATAATTAACATACTAATTGACCATGTTAGTAGTTTGACTACTAACTTGACTCGTCTATTAATAAATCCAGTGTTCCATGACTATTATAAAAACCTAAAAATCTCTGGGTCTAGAACAAAGGATAGCGTCACCTCTGATGATGAGTAATATTAATTTATTTTTTAAGATTTTTTTCCTTAGTGATCAAAAAATGTTTTTAGTTTGTATGATTTTATTTAAATATTTACTATATAATACCTACGTTTTTGTTATTTATTTTTAATATGTAAGACAATAAATAACGACTACAGATGCCATTTTTTCATAAAACATGTATCAGTGAATTATTTATTACCCCTGCGACCACAGAATTGTTGTAGACGACGACGCTAGTAGCCGCAACCAAAACCGGTAAACCATTCCATTCTGCGAATATGCGTCTGTCTGCAAAATTTAGTAGCCGGATAACAGAAACGCGAGGAGATCATCCGAATACAAGTCGGTTGATAATGTACTTTGGTCACGCCCATAAAATGGTGGCCCGATAACATGGCATGACAATGTATTAAAATTATTAAGAAAAGATAAAACTAGAAATGTGTTATATACAAATATATTTTATAAATACTAATACATTTTTATAATGTGGTAAATATATTTTGAACAGTTTATTTAGATTATATTAAAATGATCAAATAATTTCTCATAGTTAATATATATTTACTAGCGCCACGTGATGGCAAATAGACAAAGTTTTATGGTGTTATTACCGCATTGTTGCCGGAACTACATTTTTTCCCGTGAATAGCATACTGGGATACAATAGATCTTAATATCAAATTGATTTGTTGATTGCTAGATAAAAATTAGTTATTCAAAAATTCTGCTACAAGTAAATATAAAGTAATAACATATTAGTATATTATATCTATAAATTCTTTATAAAAATTTATTTGTTCACGACGTCTAACGCAAGCCGGAAAACATCTAAGCTAGGCAACATCGTTGGCAGAGTGACTGCAAATGTATGGTGTCACTCAACTGTTAGAGAACCGAACGATCTTCTCGCATTCCTATTATCCTGTTACAAAATCTTGAAAACTTGTTGGATTTGAACAGTTCATCATTTTGTCGAGCGAGCGAGCCATGGTGGCATAAAAATCGTTTTAGATCGATTTCTCCAGAAAATCGACTTGTTTTGTTTATTTTCTTTTGATTTTAGAATTTCGTCAAAAATGCTATTCATTCAAATGAATTTTCATAATACAGACAGAACGAAAATTAAGTCCTTGTGTTTGAAAAAATGATAAGTATGATTTATTTTATCAAGAAAATTTTGAAATGATCTTTTGTGAAAAAATGTAGTAGATAGATATAATTAAGTAATTATGGATGAATTAACATTATTTACTTATTTTTTACATTGTGTTTCGTATATTCGTAACTATAAAACTTAGATAGGGTTATGGATTACCACAATGTCTATAATAATTTAAATAGCAAAAGCAGTTTTATAGTTTTTATTAAAAATTCCGTAATTTACTTAGGGAAAGAACGTGAATATACCTAAAGGCTAACTTATAGGTTTGCCTTATGTTAAGCTAAGGTAATCAAAATGATCAATACATCATTTTCTAATGAAATAGGGAAATTAAGAAGAGCAACAATACCAAAACTAGCACACCCCAAATGATTTATAATTTCAATAGATAAGGTAAAGCAGATAGGTAAATCATAAATAAAGATATTGAAGAAAAAACAATATAAATTATTTAAAAGAAATAGAACAAAAGGCTTAATGTATCTATTAAAAAAATACCTATAGTAAAAGCATTGATTATAAAACCACCTACATGGTGGTGGTTTATAATCAATGGTAAAAGTAAAGGTATCTAACTAAATAATGAGAAAAAATTGTAGAAAAAGTTATATGAGGTTATGATTACTGGGATGAATGCCGTTAATGGCTTTAAAAAGACCGAAATAATTCCTCTAAATCGCCATGTCTGTAAAGAAAGCGATTTCCTTAAGTACAGAACAAGAAAATAAATTTACTGAATGATGGAACTTTGTCTGATCTCCAACAATTATTGTTGGGGGAAAAGCAATGGACTGATAAAGAGTTTCCTTCAATATACTTATGTAAGCCGACTTCACGACGATGATTCTTTATGTGTTTGGTTTGATCGAGTTGTACTTAGAGAAAAATAAAGCGTAACCAATCGATACTACACATTTAATAACTATAGAATATTTACAAAACCACTATTACTAATTAAAGAGTGTGCTTTAACACATTGTTCATTGTTATACCGACGTTTTTGGAGAGCGCGAATATAGCAGAAACTAACACAGTTCCGTACCGTACCGAGTGCCGCACACAGTCGACACGTTCGGCTATCAACTTGAGACACACAATCACATCTGATCTGCGATAGTTTTTGCTTGAATTTTTATCTAAAAGTATCGACATGCCGTCGTCAGTGGTTACAACCCAAGACCCAACACTAAAAAAGAAACAACTACTGTAGTTTAAAATATTGCCATTAGCATTATGACAATATTAGCGTAGACTAAACGGAATTTACTGGACCCGAAAAAACATTACACGGGTGCCAACCTTTCAAACATATAAAGGATCTCGAAGGAGTAGCTCACCTGGAAAAACAGCAATTATTACCTCGTCTCTATACAAAGACAATTTAGAAAATGTAATAAAATCTTTAAAACAAGAGAAAACAGTAAAGCAGAAGAAATTAAGAAAATCATTAGAATCAACGACCATTCTGTAGTGACCAGCATCTACTTAAGACCACGAAGAAGGCAATCTTTTAAGAATTCTCTTCAGAATTCGAATCAGTAAGTTTTAATACGATTCTTCTGATCATGATGACAGGATAGATAGCAGCAGGCAATCCTGAGCAGAGAAAGATGCTATTACGTATACCTACTTGTTTTTATTGCGGTGGAAAATTCATGAAAGACAGAAAAGGAGAGAAGTAGATATAATGCATTGAGTGCATAGAATGGTGCCATACAGATTGTTTCCGAGTGTGGTGAAACTGATATCTTGATTTGCGAGCTTTTCAAAGACACTTAATATGTTTTGTCAAGGGGTAAACAGTATCTAAATTCTAATTTTTAAAGTACCTACTTATAAAAATAAATAATGTCGTAAAATGTACCTACAAGTAAAACTTTTAAAATTATTTTTTTAATTTAAGTATATGCATTGTACCGTGTTCCATATTATATTCATATCATAATTATATTCCTTATTATGTAATATATTCTAAGTATATTAAGTACAAAATACCTATCTACATACAACATTAACCTAAGTATTTGTAAATAAAGAATCACACATTGTTTTAAGAAACACAAAAATTACTATCCAAATAAGTACTAAACATTCAAAAGGTACCTAACACGGCTTATTTATCTATCTGCTCTATAACCTAGTAAAATAAATATTTTCTGTCAAAATTAAATAGACATTAAAATTACATGAACGTATATGAACGGCAATACCCACCCATTGCCCTAGGTTCCAACGACTGTATACTCAATCGAGTATTAGGATAACAGATATGCGAAGAGATGGTTCGATTGGTTTTTGGTCTGTAGCCTTGTAGGTAGTTTGTACACGCCCCTCGTAGAGCTATGGGATGTTGGCACCTCATTGATCGAATTTCGTAAAAATAATTATACCGTCTGAATGGTCACGTTTTGGTCACAAATGGTCAGTTGGTTTCAGCTTTTGGTCAGGTCTGGTTAATTTTTTATTAAGGGTTGAAAATTTTCAAGGACAAAAAAAGATGTTGGCACCTCATTGAACGAAATCGATAAAAAAAATGACTGCATTCGATAGAGATTAAAACGCTGACAAATGGTCAGCTATATTGAGAGTTTGGTCAGGTTGTTTTAGGGGTGAAAATAATTAATAAAGTTGCAATCACCTTAGCACGCAAGCGCAGTCCATTAATAATTTTAAAAATACCAGGATTGCAGTGCCTTGCCGCAATAAACATTTTAAAAATACTAGGAGAACAGTAGGTTCCCGCGTTTCCCTAAATCTAAATCACTATGTTACAGCTAGTATTTCTGAAATATAATTATACCACCTGAAAGATCACAAATTAATCTCCAATGGTCAGATATATCCAGAAATTGGTCAGTTCTAATTAATTTTTTATTAATTATTAAAAAAATTTCAAGGACAATTGATGTTAGTTTCACATCTAAATCTTAACATTTTTACAAGACACCAAGTCTTACAGTGTTGCGCGATTTTGAATATTTGATGAATTGTAAGTTTTCAACCAGACACATTCTTTAAATTTTAATCATAGGAAGCGGTTATAGTAAAACTTGTTGATATCTAGATAGTGTAACAGTTGTTAATGATACTAGGAATTGTAATATATTTCTTTGTTTTGGATATTGGGAAGCGATTAATACAAATATATTCGAACGAGATTAACTTCGCTGATAGGTTTGGCAAATATGGATCTTAATACACATGCTCTCAAATATACACCGTTGTCGCTTCTAAAAATTAGTTTTTCTCGTCTAATATCATTGTTATATTTTTGTAGAATATCCAATTTATAATTCTTAAATCTGATCTGATTTTTATGCAGTCATTTTACTTATTCTTTTATTAGAATAAATGTAAAAAAATATTACTTAGACGCACAAATTCATAGCAGTTGTAATTAAGAAAACTGCTAAGAGTCATTAAAGATTCTGGAAATTCTCAATTATTTTTGAGACATACTGTGTTCTGACTCAAGTATTCTGTGACTGTTTTCTGTTAAAATATTGATATGAAGTAAACAAAATTTAAATATTAGCGCCATATGTCATTTACAGGAAGTTATTGGTACAATATAAACTGTCAATTGTATTCACTTTTGGAACAAAATAAAGTATTCTTAACCGTATACTCAACTGGTTCGTTTCATTTGTAAGTTTTAACAGGTTATAGTGACTCAGACCATTTTTTGAAACATTGAAATTGAAACGTCAATAAACGTATTTTTATCTTTAATTGTGGCTTAATCCCAGTTAAATAGTACTTAATTTATGAAAAGTGATGTTGGTAAGTGCGTTTACAAGTGGTACTAGTAACCGAACCAATCACAACAGACAGTTTGAAAATCACAGAAGTGATGACAGATAAATAACAAGAGAGACAGAGATCTGTCGAAAATTAGATGTTATCGTTGTAAATAAACCGGTTACTATGAAAATGAATGTCGGAAGGTTAAAACATCCGAAAAACGTGCGTTTAGTGCCGCTCTTCTCAATGGATACTTAAAAAAAACTGAATTCACAAATGAGGGTTTCAGTTACAGAAATAAAAAACACCAGTCGCTCAACGCTACTAGTTTAAAGCGTCAGTTGTGTTAGATTTTAAAGCATGCGTCGTTAGATAAAATAATATACACATTATCACTTGTCAAACCAGTGTCATTGCGACTTTACTTTATTTTACTTTATTTTTGATAATTCGCGTTATTAACAGCTGGTAATTAATGTGTGACCATTTTTCTCAGCCAACCTTATATCAATCTCAAATTAAACATATTTGCGGCTACCTTTTTAAGGGTGACTATTATCAATGTATTCTCTTAATTTTTTTTTTTTTTTTTTTTCGAACATATGTGTCTCGACAGCTAATGGTCATTGACACAGGTACAATTTACATTTATATTTACATGATTAATATTTTACATGCAGTACAAATTAGTTACAATACACTTTTTTAATACATTTTGTTTTAAATTAAATTGTATAACTTTGTGTTTTTTAAAAAGTTTAATATATTTTCGTAGTTACTGTCGTTTGAAGTAAGAATGTCTTTTAGGTTGTTACCAAGATTAAATTTTCTTCTGGCCGCTAGGTAGTGTTGACAGTCAAGAAGTACATGTGCTACGGAAGTCGTGGTGTTGCAATACTGGCACAAAATCGGATTACTGGAATTCATTAGGTGTCCATGTGTAAGGCGTGTGTGTCCTATTCTCAATCTTCGAGTGATTGATTTGTCCTTTCTTTTCATTGGTGAGAGCTTGTGGTAGAAAATGTTTGGTTGTAGAACGCTTAACTTGGTATTGCTTTTTTTCCATTGATCATTCCAAAGGTCCATTATTTTATGTTTGATTGTTCTTTTTAGATCTAATGATGTTTGAATGTCTGTTGTAACGTTAAGAGAACATGCTTGTTTTGCTGCTTGATCGGCTTTTTCGTTACCTGGAATACCAACGTGTGATGGGACCCACAATATCGTTACTGCTACTCCATTAGTTTGAAGACGATTACATATGCTCTGGATTTCTTGAACTATTGGGTGGATAGAATGTACGTTTCTTATGGACTGCATGGAGGACAGAGAGTCTGTACAGATTGCTATAGTTTTTACATCATTCTCTTAATTTTAAATGTATGTAAAAATGTGAATTTGATGAAATAGGTTATGAATGTAGTGATCCTTGTACTATAAGTTAGTGTTTAAGTTAAAGTTTAAGTACAATAGCGAAATAAAATTACATATCGTGCAAGACTAGTAGCTAGTATTAATGAAAGAGAATATATTAGACTATTGAGAAAATTGCGCAAGTAATTGGGCAAGTAAGACATTTTTCATTAAGGTTGCTTTTTTACTTTCTATAAAATTAGGTTTGGATATTACTCATTTAGATGTTAAAACAGCATTTCTAAATGGTCATTTGAAATAGAAAATATACAGGCAATCGCCGGAAGGTTTTGATTTAGCAGGTAACAAATGTTTAAAATTAAATAAGACTATGGGCTTAAACACTCTTCAAGGATCTGGAATTATGAAGTAAATAATGTTTTGGCAAATATTAATTATAAGAAATCAAAACATGAGCCTTGTATCTATAAAAAAGAGAAAACAATAAAATTACGGTTGTAGTATAAATGATTTTTGTGTGTTTTCGAATCATCAAAGTGAAACAAGTAGACTAAAAAAATGACCTAAAAAGTAAATTTGTTATTAAAGGTTTTGATAGAATTAAGGAATGGTTATTTATGCGAATAGACTTTGATCCAAATAAAGGGTATATTTCTTTGAATCAGAAAAACTATATTATTCGGTTGTTAAAGAGATTTAATATGAGTTATGCCAAAGGAATTAAAACTCCAATTGAACCAAAATTATCTTTAACAATTGATGATATTAAAATTGTATTAGAGATTTTTTTATAAGTTTTCTTATCAGATGGTAATTGGTAGTTTGATGTATTTATCTGTTTTGGTCAGAACAGATATATCATTTCCAGTCAGTTTCTTGAGCCAATTTAACAATGTATATACTAAGTCTTATTTGAAATGTGCAAAAAGAGTATTGAGGTATTTAAAAGATACTTTAGATACTATTAATTATTCTCTGATTGACTCAAAAAAATGATTCAGAATAGCAAGGTTTTGTAGATGCCAATTGGGCAAGCAATACATTAGATCGTAAAATCCTTTACTGGATATGTATTTAAGCTTTGTAGCTCTACAATATCTTGGCAAACTACAAGGCAAACTACGAGGCGGAATATACGGCCCTCTCAGAGGCTGTTTTTCTTAGAGGTTTGCTAAGTAACTTAATTGAAAAAACTGAATATATTACTTTATTTAATGACAATCAAAGTGCATTAAATTTATCAGAAAATCCAATTTATCATAAAAGAAGTAAGCATATTGATGTATGATGTCATTTTTTTGAAAGACCTAATATCTGACACAATAATTAATGTAAAATATATGCCTACTGATGTTATTCCAGCCAACGTGTTGACTGGTAAAGGTCTAATTGCTAAAAATATTGCATAGATTATTGAAACTGTTTGGTATAGGTAACCTATAAATTGTGTTTTATTCATAAATGGGGGTGTTAAAATATTGATATTAACTAAAAAAATTTTAAATATTAGCACAATTATCATTTAGAGGAAGTTAAGATTTGTACAATGTAAACTGTCAATTATTGTATTCACTTTTAGAACAAAATAAAGTGAATCTTAACTAACTGGTTTCTTAACCGTTTTAACATTTTCTACTTGGATTTTCAGTTAAAAATTGCCGCCCATAAACAGCATTATAAGGGAGTGCAATATAATTCAAAATAATAGCAACATAGATATCTTTAACACCAACACCAAAGCCATTAAATTTAGCTTTCTACCTGCTTCGACCTCTATATCATAGTGTGTATGTCTAGTATAGATACGTGAATGTTTTATAATTCCTACTTTTTTTATTCTCTAAAATACGTTTGTTCTAAAATATAGATAAATAGTTTACCTACTATTTATGTTGGGAACAAGCCACAATTTACTTTAAAATAAGTTTATTTAATATTTCGAATTCCACTTCGAAAATCGTTAAAATCATTATTAAATGTTGAAGTTGTATGTAAAATGAATAAAACATTAATCGAAGCCACGAGATATGTTATTATATAATGTTTAAATATTTACTTAAAAATGTAATTTATGTTAAGCAATTTAATTTTGGTTTAAAGAAATATTGAAAAACATGCAACAAAGCCAAATATCAGCTGTTACTATCTTAGTATCAAAGAGTATGCGCATGCGTCTATCCATTTTCATTACGGAACACTACACAGATGATATTAGGGTAGGGGTAGTGTTCCGAAATGAGGTTGAGAACGATGAGCTGAAATCAGCTGTGCGTACAGCGTTGCTCGTCTTTCAATATTTCTTTAAACTTAAAGATTAAAAACTAAACTAAAACTAAAATTACATTTTTAAGTAAATATTATATAATAGTATATCTCGATGGCTTCCATTATTGTTTTATTCATTTTACATACAACTTTAACATTAATTAATGATTTTAATGTTTGTTAAATATATTTACGTACATGCTATCAAAAACGTGCCTTTGATCTCATATACCTTGCATAGTATTATGATAAGAATATTGTTTTGAAGCTATTTTCTTGTCGCATATGAATGTAATTTACTATTTTTGTTGGGAATAAGCCATAATTGTACTTTATTTCTACTTAGGAAACCATATTTTAAGAACGGTGTTCGAAGTGGAAATCAAAACATCAAATAAACTTATTTTAAAGTAAAATTGTATATACTTTACAACAAATTCATTTTACAGAATAAAAACAAGTAGAAATTTTAGATACACATATTTCGAAAAATATATATATATAGGTACAGATTCACACATATATGTGTATAGGTATATACATATACACATACATAAAGACATCCATATATCTATGCTAGACACACACACACTATTATATAGAGGTCGAAGATGGTTTAGATAGCTAGATTTATAATGGCTGTGGTGTTGGTGTTGAAGATATCTATGTTGCTATTTTTTAGAATTATGCATCATCATGCTGTTTATGGGCGAGCAATCTGTCTCACAAATACAAAAGAGCCCTCTATGGCTTAACCTCAAGCTAATCTTAGATACCAAGAACTTAATACAGTCAATGAAGAATAAATAATCTTTAATTTTACTTTATTCACAATAACATATACAAACAGCATTACATACCTGCATTCTCCGTCTCTGTTCCAGTGTTACAAATTTAAAAGTTTCAAGCAGACTTCTGTAAAGGAGCGGTCTCACAAAACGTGAAGTGGCGTTCTCCATCAGCAAAGAGAAATAGAAAATACGTAATAGAAAAAGACAAAATATAAAGAAGAGAACCAACAGAACATAGAGTACCGTATTTTTTCTCAATATTTGTGGTTTATGAACCCAGTGATAGGGCAAAACTGTCTATTTATTGCTGGCGGATGCTATACCGTTGTTTATCGTTAAATCGATCCAGTTTAAAAAAATCTGAAGCTGCGGCACCACATTACCAAACCTAGGGAGGCAGTTAGGAGAGGTACGGTTATTGCCGACATAATTTTACCATAGAGTGGTCCAACGAAGTTGATAAAATTTTTCAGAGAGGACAAAAAGGATGATAGAAACAGCAGAGATGAAAACACTTAAAAAATTAATGGTAAGACACTATGGGACAGAACTAGAAGTAAAGATATACTACAAAGGTGCAAGGTGGAGAACATAAAAAGCTGGGTAAAAAATAGAAGAGTATACTTTAACGATCATATAAGCCGAATGACAACAAATAGAGTAGTAAAGACGACAAGAGACGGTTCTCCAATAGGAAGACGATCAGTAGGAAGACCACGAAAACGATGGAATGACAACTTACTGGAGGCACATTGAAAAACAGACAGAGTCATGTCTATATATAAAAAAGAAAAAGAATCAAATTTTTACCACTAACACTGATATTGTTCTGAAGCTATTTTCTTGTGGCATTTTAAATTAATTACTATTTAACTGGGAATAAGCCACAATTAAAGGTAAAAATACGTATATTTTTACCTTTAATTGTGGCTTTTTCCCAGTTAAATAGTAATTAATACCAACACTGATGGCGTACAACAGAGTTAATCCTCGATAACGATCATCGGAATGGTCCTACTACTGGACTACTGGAATGGACTACTGTTTAGGATATGTCGATTGCATTTACCAAAAAGTAAATATTTACTAATTTCACAGTAACGTGGGTGCCAACCGTTGTCTCTTTTCTGATCGCTAATATCGATTTTTTGTTTCTCTTTGCCGAAGCGAAGAGCATCATTCCACGAGCTATCTGATTCCGGCTTAAGACACGCCTGTTATGATATGGATCACAACTGCACAACCTAACGTAAGAGAATCTAGGGAGACCTTAGCTAATGTGAATTTTCAACTGAAATTCCAAGTTGAAAACAGTCGCAGAACACTTGAATCAGAACATAGTATCTCGCAGGACACTTGATTTCAAGGATCTTGAGTAACTCTTCGTAATTTTCTTAATTACAACTGTTGTGAAATTGTGCGTCTGAGTAATATTTTTTACATTTTTCTAATAAAAGAATAAATAAAATGATTGCATAAAAATCGGATTTAAGAATCATAAATTTGATATTTTACAAAAAAAAATGAGAGGTAAAAAAACTATCTTTTAGACGCGACAACGGTGTAAATTTGAGAACATGTGAGTTAGCATGCGTATTTGCCAAACCTATCAGCCAAGTTATTCCCGTTGGAATATATTAGTATTAATCTCGTCCAATATCCAAAACAAAGAAATATATTACAATTTGTATTATCACTAACAACTGTTACACTGTCGAGATATCAACGAATTTTACTATAACCGCTTGCTGTGATTAGAATCTAAAGAATATTTCTGGATGAAAACTTACAATTCCTCACTTATTTTAAATCGCGCAACACTGCACGACTTGGTGTCTTGTAAAAATTTTACTATTTGGATGAGAAGCCAATATCAGACTGTCCTTGAAAAATTTTCAATAATTAATAAAAAACTACTTAGAACTGACCAATTTCTGGAAATATCTGACCATTGGAGATTAATTTGTGATCTTTCAGGTGGTATAATTATATTTCAGAAATACTAGCTGTAACATAGTGAACTAGGAAAACGCGGGAATCTACTGTTCTCCTAGTATTTTTAAAATGTTTATTGCGGCAAGGTACTGCAATCCTGGTATTTTTAAAATTTTTAATGGACTGCGCTTGCGTGCTAAGGTGATTGCAACTTTATTAATTATTTTCACCCCTAAAACAACCTGACCAAACTCTCAATATATCTGACCATTTGTCAGCGTTTTAATCTCTATCGAATGCAGTCATTTTTTTTATAGATTTCATTCAATGAGGTGCCAACATCTTTTTTTGTCCTTGAAAATTTTCAACCCTTAATAAAAAATTAACCAGAACTGACCAAAAGCTGAAACCAACTGACCATTTGTGACCAAAACGTGACCATTCAGACGGTATAATTATTTTTACGAAATTCGATCAATGAGGTGCCAACATCCCATAGCTCCCTCATTGCTCTCGAATTGATAGCTGGACTTCATTATTAACTATTCAAATTTTTAAGAAAATTTAAAACTAGAAGTGGTTTATTTAAAAATATTAGTACAATAATAATGCTACTTTATATTAATGTAGTAACTATATTATAAATAACTTTATTCGTTATATTAAAATAATTCAATAAATGTTTCCTACTAGCTCCACCTGCTAACACATCGACCAAGTTACGCTAGAATGTCTGCATTGTTGCCAAGCATATATTTGTTTACCTCTGACCTCCCAGCGTGCATTAAACTTTGAACTTTGTTAACAAATTAATTCCACGCAAAAGATATTTATTAAAAAATTATATTAATGAGTAGCCCGTACTATTATTTATTATAGCAAATTTTTATTACTTTCTAATTCTGATAAAATGTTTTGGTTACAAACTATAAATATTTTTTGAGATCGGCAACACTGTCGGTTGCTGGTTGCTTTATCGGCCCTCAGAATTGGACGATCTTCACGCGTTTCTGTTATCCTGTTAGGAAATCTTGAAATTTCTAAAAGTATGAGTGATTTGAATGATCTTGAGTGAATAAGAAATTATTGTAAAAATTAATTGAAGACAATGTAAAATGTATATATCGTATATATACGATAAATGTATTTATTAAAAAAAAAAAAAAATTAATCAACAATAAAATTTGATAATTGATTGATTGATTGAAAATTTTTTGTTGTAAATCTCCCGTAGTAAATCATGTAATAAGGTCTTTTCGCAATATGAATTTGCCCTTGCATCGCACAGGAACGACATCTCAGTGTGAGCTTATGCTATAGGTACATTGTCTAACTATACATTCAGTCCTGTTTTAGTTGAACAGAAACCTCATCTTTTGAGGGCTTCCCCCATTCTTCCTGGAATTGTCTTGCCTTGCTTGAAGAGCACTTCCCCTACCACCATTCCGAAGAGCACTCTACTTAGTTGTTTTTTCGCTAAGCGATCAATTAATTGGCAATCTTGTCTGTACTCTGACCAAGAATTTATAAGTACCATATACTCTCTCCAATGGCGCTACAGCCCAAATCGAGTCTTGGCCTCCTCCAACGCTGCTGGTCACGCGCCGATCTTCTCCGGATCTCACGTCTAGCAAATTTTGCGCGTCCGCTACCACTTCATTCACCCACCTTTTCCGTGACCTTTCTTTTTGTCTTGCGCCCTGCATTTTACTATCTAGGGCTCTTTGTGGCAATCTTTCAGTCTCCATTCTCACTATATGACCAGCCCATCGAAGTCTCTAAAGTGAGATCGGTGCCTCTTGTTGGAACAGTTGGTAAAGTTCATGGTTGTATACCTGGATGTGCATACTCCGTTTTCTTAATACGTTCAAATATCTTACTTAGGACTTTTCTTTCACCACACACTGCATGAAATATCATTCTCGGTGTTCATTATTGGAGCGAATTTTTCTTCGGTATGATATAAGAACGTCAGCTTTGTCGATTTCGCCCGTTATAGTCGATATGACTTCACTATTTAAGTCGCTTCACTTCAATTCTTTCTTTTGTAGTTTTATCCAACGTTTTACTTTGTCTTGGTCTCCCATTCCTACATAGTTTGAATCTAATGCTACTGTCTTATTTATGCAGCAAGTAGATCACAACAATTCCACCATTTGATATCAGTTTATCAGGAAATCCCGTTACTTTCCTTCTCAGCATGTCCAACAAGTGTGGGCGTCTCTGTATAAGCAGTATCTATTCTAAGAGAAGAGATTTTATGTATCTGACTATATTTTCTCCCTATAATCGTTCATCAATTTCAGTATTTGGTTTCATTCTTCCTCTCTTGTTATCGGTACGTAGTTGGGGCCTAGTATCGTTCTCATTATTTTTCTTTCAAATTTCAGTAGGCACATTTCGTATTAAGGCTGTTTTAGCAGTTCAAGCACATTGTGATTTGAAATGGGCATATCACTTACTTTTCTACACTGCTTACGCGAGACTATCTTTACTCAGTGGCGCAGCCGACGGCTAATTTAAATAACAAATGCATTACTCTCCATTCAAATTAGTTTTAACACGAACTAACGGACCGTACGTTCATGAGATTTGACGTCACGAAGGCGATAACGGTGAAAATAAACGACAATGATGAGTAACACGTTTTACTATTAGATTTCAGTATTTTTTAGCAATTTTCTTAAAAGTTGGAACACGCTTTTCTCGATTATTACTGGACACAGAAAGGTCAAAAAAATCAACGATTACAGAAAAAAAAACTCTTTCAAGTGATGGGCGTAAAAAGTTGGGTTATAATAGAAAGTTAAACCGTATAATCCAATTTTTCAACAGAAGTTTCAAAAAAATAAAACCATCATTTTAAAAGCAACATAATTTCGAATATTGTGTCCAAATTTCGAGACATTTTGTCGGTAAATAACAGTCACTAAGTTTTGGTGCACCGATAAAACAGCCTTAATCGTCGTTGTTTCCATCTCATATGTAACACGTTTCATCTTTGTTTTTGTTAGCTTCTGAACAGGTTTCCATTCATTCCATATGTTTTTTTTACCTTTCAGAATTTAATAGAAATAAAACAACAAAATTACAAAAATACAAAACAGTTTTATTTTTTTTTTACAAAATCTACAATCTTTGACAGCCATTGAAATAGCACTGACCACACTACATTTTTTAAAGCAATTTTCGTAATTTACAAATTTAATAAGTTTCTTATTTTGCGGATAATTTGTTTATTAAAGTGGAAGCTAGCCATTTGTTTTTAAATTGAAATGGTTGATGATCAATGTAGAAATGACTAGAAAAATTAAAAAAAGTTAACTTTACAATTTACAATTTTCAAAGAGTGTCGATGTTTTAGAACGAAACATTGCTTTCCAGGCTTATATAACCACAAACATTATTAAAGGCATATACAACGAGGACGGAATTGCCTGGTTATATCAGTACCTATAAGCATGTAAAACAATGTATCAACACTTGTTACACTTTAAACATAGACATACAATGTATCACATACAATGGAAAATAAATACGACAGAGTAAACAAGAAATGAGTTTCCTATTTTCGGATAATTTGTTTAATAAAGTGAAAGCTAGCAATTCATTTAAAAATTAACAAACCAAAGTGCTTCCACTTTTATCGGCTCATATTTGCAGAAAAAATATAAGAACCCAAGATACATTTAAAGAAATCGTTGACGATCAATGTATAAATGACTAGAAAATTTACCTTTAAAATTTACAATTTTCAAAGAGTCCATATTTTAGAACGAAACATTGCTTTCCAGGCTTATATAACCGCAAACATTTTTAAGGGCATATACAACGTACGACGGAATTACCTGGTTAGATCAGTACCTATAAGCATGTAAAGCAATGTATCATTACTCCTTAAACTGTAAATATAGACATACAATGTATCACATACAATGTAAAATAAATACTGCAGAGTCAGAAAGAATGGTTTATGATCAATGTAGAAATGACTAGAAAAATTAAACAAAAGTTAACTTTACAATTTACAATTTTCAAAGTGTGTCGATGTTTTAAAATGAAACATTGCTTTCCAGGCTTATATAACCGCAAACATTATTAAAGGCATATACAATGTAGGACGGAATCGCCTGGTTAGATCAGTACCTATTAGCATGTAAAGCAATGTATCAACACTCCTTACATTTTAAACATAGACATACAATGTATCACATAAAATGGAAAATAAATACGACAGAGTAAACAAGGAATGAGTTTCCTATTTTCGGATAATTTGTTTAATAAAATGAAAGCTTGCAATGCATTTAAAAGTTAACAAACCAAAGTGATTTCACTTTTAGCGACTCTTATTTGCAGAAAAAATATGAGAACCCAAGAAATATCTGTAGACTGAAAAAATAGTGGTGTCTAATGCAATTAGTTAACAAGTGTATCAAAAGTTCAGTTCATGTACTTTTATCAAATGTGTGTGGTATTTACTTAACTAAACTAATAAAATAGCTAACTCAAATAAATAAAATGGATAACTGTAGTACAGGTACAGTAGGTAAAATAAAACTGGCAGTTAATACTTTAACAATGTTCTGAATTGTTTTCAGTAAAAGTTTTACACTAACCGAATATTGAAATATTACAAGCACTTTAAGTTCCAGTAACTACTAAACATGAAACAGATAGAAAAATGCAACCTGAAACAATACCTCTTTTCTGTTGATGACTATGACTTTATTAAAAAAAATAATAATAAATGAAACTTTAAAGATTATTACCTATATTTCGAAGAGATTATCTTGTGTTATTCAACACATATTGTAAAATTGATTTGTCATTAAAATGCTGTATTATCACATTGATGACATTCTAGGTTATTCAGAAGTAACTGAACAGAAGTAAAGCAGTAATATTTCAGATTCGTAGTAACTTCGTTATATGTCAATAGTATCAGTACTTTTCTGTATCACAAAGGTCTATCGTAGCTGCTATGAGTAATAGTTACAGAACAAATTATGTCTCAATAATATTTCTTTTGGCAAGTTTTTAAACTTTTAAAACTATAAATGAACCAAAACAGATAGACACAACTTTAAGAAATCTCTTTTAAACTTAAGTACTTTAGAAAATGTTTTAAGGAGAAACGAAATCTCAAAACTTTAGCTACCTACCATTGCCAGTTTCTAAAACTACATTTCTAAAACTATAGGAACAAAATATAATAAACATACATTTTACAACTTTTTTAAGACTTTTTTTTTTAGAAAATTTAAAAATGGTTACAGTAGAAACCAAGTCACCATTACTGTGATGGCGAAGAGAATGATCTGAAGCAAGTTACAGAAATATCACATTACCAGTTACTAAAACTACATTTCTAAAACTATACAAACAAAATATAATAAACATACATTTTTTTTAATTTTAAACTTTAGGTTTTTACTTTTTTAGAAAAATTTAAAAATGGTTACAGTAGAAACCAAGTCACCATTACTGTGATGGTGAAGAGAATGATCTGAAGCAAGTGACACAAATATCACCTTCGGTCGTTTCAATCATACAGATCTTGCAGAATGAAATAAATCTTTGTGTCTCGCTGGAGGTACCCAGTTGTAAGTGAGGTGGTGTCTCTGTCAAGTTCATTCCAGCTAATTGTTGTTCAAGGTCATCACAGCTCATGTCCTCTATACGTCCAGGGGAACTTTCTACTTCATTGCCGGAGTTATCATCTTCAAAAACGGTCTCTAAACCGGCCACGCTTGGTTCATCGCCGAGACTGCGAGAGAGACTAAAACTATTGCGGCGGCTTGTTCTCACGCGTTTGAAAAATTCCTGAAACAAATATATCACTATTAAATTTAAAATAACAACCTATTAATAGTCAACTACATAATAACGTATTATATAACGAGCGTGATTGGATTAAAACAAGGATTGAAAGGATGTTTTTATTTAAAATTCATGTGTACATCAAAGGTTGATACATTACAGGTATGTAACAATATCATATGGACTAAATTTGATTATAAAATTATTGCGAAGTCGTTCGGATAGTTTTTTTTATGAGGAAGTCTTTGATAGCGAAAGAAACATGACTTATATAGTCCAGGTAAATAAGATTTTTCTCGTAACACTGACTCGTCAGGCAAACTAGTTGTTTTGAGTAGTATTATAGACCTATAATATATGTTTCTTGCAGTCGATTTTTTGTAACATTTAACATTATAACATTATTGATATTCTTAACATTATTAAAATTTCTTTAAATGTACCTGTACGTGAGAGTTTAATTGTGTGCAAAAGATGGGACAGATTGGTTAAATAGTTTTCGCAAAATGTAATTTGCTGAAAGATTTATTCTATTAATATTATTAAAAAAAAAAATAAAGAAAAACAATTTTAAAAATGCAAAATCATTTTGCAAAAACATGTCGAGTTTTTTTCTTATAAACAATTATAATAAATTTTTAATCATTGTCTGCAGGAAAATGTTTACTATTTTTCTTATAGATTGATAGAGGGAGGAGTATAAAGACCTTATTATTTCCATCATAATGATCTTGTGAAAGTAGTGGATATGTCTTTAAACATGTTTACGAGCAAAGCAATACCAAACTGGATATTTGGAAACTTTATAGTCCTGATTTAAGAGAGTTTACCACAAAAATTAGTAAGTCAAACAATCACTTCCAATGCTTTTACAATATTGAATAAAAGTGTTCCTACAAAGACTACACACCACTGAGCTACTTGAATTGATTACGTAGTAACCAACATCTTAACTTATGATGTTAAGTTGAATATAGTGGATGATCAATAAATGGGTTTAGGTGATCACCAAACCCAAGTTAACATTGGTAAACTATTCACATAAGTCCACCAAGAAATATGATATGGTCAATATGATATGGACCATATAAGACAATAAATATAAACAGAGAGCACTTTAAAAGTCAAATAAACCCTGTGGGAAATCTGGAGTAAACCTAATTCCTTGTGAGACAAAATCATAATCAACTGATCACACTGATTTAATTATCAATACTTTGCATGTGAAGGAACATATCTAGTAAATAACATACCCCCTATATCAAATCCTCCAGTAAATATAGATCAGGAAAATACATAATTTGAATACAAGTCTCTGAAAACCCTATTAGAGAGGTCATAAGACTAAAAAACGTAAATCTCCAGGGTGTAATGGCTTTAGTGTAAAAATTATTAGAGAGTTTGTAGAGGAGCTGTTTCTATTTATAACTAAATTAGGTAGATGTAATGGATTTTGGGAACAGCTATGACCTTGAACATTTCACATAAACTTGTGTACTAAATAGGCATAATGCATAGCTCTTGTCAAAATCCAATACATTAATAATATAATTACATATCTTCGATTCTAAAATATTGTAAAAGACTTTAAAGAGTCTGAGTAAGAAAAGAGATATTTAGTTATATTCTTTGTGGCATTTTCAAGGTCATAGCTGTTCCCAAAATCCATTACCTATAACCTCTCTCTTATCGCTAAATTAATGCCTGTGAAATATATACTAACATAATACTGTATGAAAATGGCGATAGTGGTACCACTGTCTAAAGGAGGGGACTCAAAGCAGCCTGGAAATTATGGACCAGTAAATATCTCTTTTAACAGCCATGTCGGAGATCTTGGAATCATGAGTAAATAAACAAATTGTACAATTCTTTGATTCGTACAACTACTGGTTTAACAGGCAATATGGTTTTAGACATTATTTAAGCACAGTCTTTGCTGCTACTGACTTAATTACATAAATATACAGTAATTTAGACAGGGGATTAAATTGTGTAATTGTATCATTGGATTTGGATTTGCAAAAAGCTTTTGATACAGTTGAACCATGACATACTTAATTTAATGCTTTAACAATATGGAATAATTGGAGTGGCCTTATTTTTTTGATTGACTGTTTAAGTGGCAGAATACAAAAAGTGCTATGAAACAATGTGCTAAGGACAGCAGAAGATATTGCATGTGGAGTTACTCAAGGGTCACACTTTTCCTAACTTTACGAATTCAATATCCAATTTACTGCTGTAGTCCATGTTGTATACATATGCTGATGACTCTGGTCTTCTGTATGGCAATAAAGACCCCAGAAACTAAGAAACTGATGCAGAAAAGGACTTGGGGAAAAAGATGGGTGGCTTACGTATCACAAAATTTCACTTAATATGAATAAGTGAAGTTATATGATAATTTCAAATGTAGATGAACATAGGGAGATGCAGTTCAACTGGAAAATTCAAATTTATATGGTATATAGAAAAACCCCTTTCTTAGGAACAACACATACTACCGATATGTCATAAAATAGCTATCAGCAGTAGGCATGCTAGGAAGAATTGCTAAATTTTAAGTCTCCCTCATCATAAAATGCTGTATTATTCTCTAATAAACTCAGATCTGCCTAATTTGCCATCATTTGGGGTAATACTAGTCACAAACAGTTTCATCCTCTTACAGTACTACAGAAAAAGGCAAACAGAAGAGCTGTACTGACCAATAAAAATAGTCAATATTGAATAAATGTATACTATCAAGTTTTTGTATTAATTCATGAATGTAAGGTTTCTTAAGTATTTACAAATATTGCCCTAACACTGACCAAAGATGTACATCACTATCATACTAAGCAAAGAGGTACTTTTCATACTCAAATAGTCTGATCTTGTTAATATGTTGCCCACTAATATGAAGTCAAATAGAAAATTAATAGAAAATTTGAACTAAAACAATTACTTTGAAACATTTAGACCAATCAGATTTAAGTCATTTAAATTTCTTATTGTATATTTTGAATTATTGGAAAAAATGTTTTGTATTAACATAATTACTTAAATTTTGTAACTGAAAATATTTTATTTAAACTTTGTAAAACTATTGTTATTGCAGTATTTATAAAACCATCATAGTTACAGCTCTTGGTTTATTAATGTGTATTTGAATTAAACCTGTATATTGTGAAATTAATAAACTAGAAAGTAATACTCTTGTCGAGATCTGACTACTATACACAGGGACAGAGTAGCGCAACAAAACGATTCGTAGCAGTACCACCAGACAAGACTTGACAGACCCAGTTGATGACCTGATTGATATAGTTACCATGCAAAAGACGCACGTGGATAACGAGGACGTCCTGCGTGTGGATACTGAGCAAAACGCCGATACCCACTTCGAAAATTTGATTTAAAATTCAAATTGAAAACTCAAATTTAGTTAACTTGACTTACCTCTCTTTCATGTCTTATAAGATCCGCTGATGAAAGGTTCATCCTTCTCATGCGCTGCTAAAAATTTAATAAAGTTTAAAGTTGTAGTTGTGCTACTTTAAGTGTTCAAAGCTTATAATTAATTAATAATTAAATTAATTTTTACAATTGAGGTAATTTATTGGAAACTAAGGCAGATAACTGTTTTTTTTTTTGGTAAGTAACATCACCATAAAGCTCTGAAATAGAACTTTTTAGTAAGAAAAACTTCAATTAAATTATAATATAATTATGATTTTAAGATATCAGATTATGTTGCCATCAACAGTTATTTATGTGGAGTCAATTGTGATTTGTTATTAAATTCAAATGCAGCAATTAGTAGTAGTATGAAAGATTTGGCTACATTTTTTTTTGTTTCTTTAAAAACACAAAAGTCTAATTTTTGTTCAAATTTTAGAACTAGCTGGGTCAGACAGCCAATCGGGGCATGCAGTAGCATTCGGTTCACTGTCGAAATGTTCTAGTAGAGATTGGTTCGAATCTTGGCCCGGACAGAAAAGGCTACCGTAATCATTTGATATCCATAGAGAAAAGACGATATTGCCCCGCTCTCTATAACTACCTAACAATAATAATTAAAAAAGATTTAATGTTAATTAGTGATAATAAAAAGATATAAATAGTAATAAAAAATACAAATAGGAGCTGAAATGTTTTACGAAAGCAGCGGAAGCTCGGTATCGGAAGAAGAAATGGAAATAGAGGACAACGGACACTGAAAAGGAATCGCATTTGCAAGTCCAACAACAAAAAAAAAAGGTACACAACTATCCCAACAACAAATTCGAAATATAATTATTACACATTGCACTACTCTGGGCATGAAAAACAAGGTCAATAAGGAGTTGCATTTATAACTACGGGAAAATACAAAACAATATTATGCAATTTAAACCAATAAATGAGCGCATGGCTTACCTGAGAATTAACGCCAAACCATTTAATATATTCATCATAAACATATATGCACCAACTGAAAGTGCTCTGAAGCAGAGGAAAAAGATAACATTTATGAGAAACTAGAACAAGAAATTGAATCTTTACCCAAAGAAGACACAATTCTGGTAATGGGAGATTTTAAAGCCCAGAGAGACAAGGAAGACTACATTAACCAAGTTGCAGGTAAATATACATTACATGAAAAACAAATGATAATGGTCAAAAATTATGTAACTTAGCAACTAACACCAATATGATTGTTAGTAGTACAAAATTTGCACACACTGTATACCACAAAGTAACATGATCTCATTAGACCAAAAAACATGGTCCCAAATAGATCATATACTGACCACAAAGAGAAATAAAACATCGATAACAGACGTGAGAACATACAGAGGTGTACATGCAGACACAGACCATTTCATGGTTACCGCAACGTTAAGACAAAAAGTTAAAAGAACGCTAAAAAACAAGACAACAAATGACAAATGGCACACAGAAAAACTGAATGCTACAGATAGAAGAATTAAATATGCAGAAGATATAAGCAAAAAACTGAAGGAATACTGTAAACATACAGAGGATGATGAAACAGAATGGAGAAATATCAAAAAATGTATAAATGAAACAGCTTTTGAACATGTAGGGATACGAGAGAAAGAACAAAAAAGAAGAATGGTATCATCAAGACTGTCATAACATGTAAAAAAAGAGGATAGAAATAAGACAAAAGTGAATCAGAACAAATAGACAAGAATATAAAGAAGAATACAACAAATTAAGGATAGAATGTAAGAAACAAATAAGGAAAATTAAACGAACCTGGTTAAATGATAAGATAAATGAAATAGAAAAACAAAACACAAAAGCATTTTATAAGAAAATTAGCGAGAAGACAGAAAAATGACACAAAGACTTTAAAGGAATCTGGACTGATTATTTTAAAGAATTATTAACAGTACAAGAAGACCAAGACTTAAATGAAAACGTGGAAGAAGAGACCACGATGATAGAAACCAAGCTAGAAAAACCAAAAAAAAAAGATGAAGTTGAGGAAATTATAAACAGTAGTCGCAACGGTAAAGCACCAGGTATAGACGGTATAAACATGGAACTTATAAAATATGGTGGACATGAACTCAGAGAAAAAATATACCAATTAATAAAAGTCATATGGGACAAAGAAAAGATGCCAGAAGAATGGTACAAAGGACAAATTATCACAGTCCATAAAAAAGGAGACCAACAAATGTGTAATAATTATAGAGGACTCACATTATTAAACACAGTGTATAAAATCATGTCATCCTTAATACAATGAAGACTGGCCGAAGCAACTACAAATATCATGGGACAGTATCAATGCGGATTTATTAGGGGAAAGTCAACAACAGATGCCATACATACAGTAAAGCAAATTATGGAGAAAGCTTATGGATATAAAATAGAAATTGAACTGCTTTTTATAGACTTCCAACAAGCATTTGATTCAATAAACAGAGTGAAATGACTTACAGCTATGAGAGAAATGAGAGTACACAACAAATTAAGATGATTAATAAAAATGACAATGAGCAAAACTGTAGTAACTGTAAAAACACAAGGAGATACAGAAGAATTTGTTATAAATAAAGGTGTAGGCGTCAAGG
Source organism: Diabrotica balteata (assembly GCA_918026665.1). Classification (NCBI taxonomy): domain Eukaryota; kingdom Metazoa; phylum Arthropoda; class Insecta; order Coleoptera; family Chrysomelidae; genus Diabrotica; species Diabrotica balteata. Next base: position 64,221,330 of record OU898285.1, read on the forward strand.
AGATTCATTGTCTGCAACTCTGTGTAATATTGCCATGGAATATATAGCCAGAAAAATCAACAAAGGTACACTTAGAAAGAGAGAGGTACAAATAATAGCATATGCTGACGATATTGTGTTAATAACAAAGAACAGAAAAACAATGGAAAGTATGTTAAAAGAATTGGTAGCAGAAAGGAAAGTAATGGGCTTAGTAATAAATCAAGAAAAAACAAAAATAAAGAGATTTGACAAGGAATATGAAAACAAAAAGATTAGACTGGGAGAATATATATTAGAAGAAGTAGAAAAGTTCAAGTATTTGGGAATATTATTAACAAACAATGGAGAAAGGGAAACAGAAATTAAAGAAAGGATAATTACAGCAAATAAGACATACTATGTAAATAAAAAACTCCTAAAAAATAAATTACTGAGCAAGAAATCGAAAATGAAGATATATAAAACAATAATTCAAGCGACTATGATGTTGTAAATTTTGTATATTATATAGTATGCTTCTTGTGTAATCTGTATTTTTGATAACTGTTTGTTTAAGACAAAAAAAAAAAAAATAAATAATAAACGTTTGATTTGTTTCTCTGGTCCATTTGTGTTTTAATTTAGAAAAGTCTCCTAACCCTTGTGTGTATTTTTGATTTTAGGAAATAAGAATTTTTTCTTTCCTTCAGCAAACTAGGATCCTTCGAAGCGGCGCCCGTATCTTAAATTGCTAGAAGCTTCTTTTTTTGTTGTATTAATTGCCCAGGAGATTTATGTAAGCATACCTTTGTTTTCATTTTGTAGATACCCCAATCCGATCCATTTATTTCAACTTATCCACGACCCAGCTCTCCAACAACCCCCTGAGTGCCATATGCACTAGTTTTGATTATTTTGTTTGCCCTATCTCTACCCCAGTAGTTTCTGTCCCCAATCTTCTACTCCCATGTACTTACCCTGAGGTAAGCAATATAGGTTGTTACAATGTATGCTGCCGAAACCCTTAGTATGACAAAAAAACAAGAGGAAGATCTTAGAATACTAGAAAGGAAAATACTAAGAGTAATATTAGGACCAATAAAAATTAATGAAAACCAATATAGACAAAGAACGAATCATAAACTACTAAACGAAATTAAAGGAGATATAGTTTGTAAAATAAAACAGCAAAGGACAAAATGGCTAGGACATATATGGAGATCAGGACCATCTACTACAATATTTTCAATATTGGAATGGACACCAGCTGGTAAAAGAAGACATGGAAGACCAAGATCTACATGCCTACAAGAAAAAAAAATGATCTCAGGATCAGAAAAATAAAAGGAAAAATTAAATAAGAAAATGAGGACGGATCTACCTCGTAACATAGATCCAGAGAGCTTAAGCGACGTAACCCCATGTAGGGTGTTTAGACACAATATATATATATATATATATAGTATATATATATATATATATATATATATATATATATATATATATATATATATAAACCCCATGTAGGGTGTTAGACACAATATATATATATATAATATATATATATATATATATATATATATATATATAAATTCTTCTGAAATCCCAATAAACCAATCCAAACCAAATTCCCAATAAACCAATCCAAACCAAATTCCCAATAAACCAATCCAAACCAAATTCCCAATAAACCAATCCAAACCAAATTCCCAAAAAAACCTCAACCTCAAAAAAACATCAAAATTCAAAACCATTAAAAAAACGTAATTAACCACACACACACAACTACTCACTACAAATGAAAAACATTATGAATCAAAACTATAAACAACTTTTTTTATAACATCAAGAATTATCAAGAGTATACAGCTCCTATGTTTATCCTGGCAGGCAACCCACACAGAACTCCGGATATATTACTATGTTTTAAAATATAGTAAATATCACAAATGTACCTGTAACTCCAGATCTGGGCAGTGATCAACTGCTCTGCAATTTGATTTTAATCTACAGCTTGATCCAGTAGAATGAAGGAATTTTTAAATGCAAGAGATGCATTTCTCCATTCAAAAATTTAACATATGTCTAAATTGAAAACACAAAACTCACCTAAACCTTTCAAACAAAAAGAAATCACCTTTCAATTACAATTCACCACCCTTAATGTTTTATCTAATTAAACTAAAGAGACAGTTACTCAGGCAGATTCAAATCAATGATGCATATTAATTAAAATCACAATGTAACAAACCAATCAAAGATATCCACAAACTTATATCACAATTTAAGCAACATAAATAGATAAATAACATCAGAAACTGTCCAAATATAAATCATTTAGACATAAAATTTCAGAACTAGTATATAATGGCCAGTCAGTCATATAATATGGATGCAGAAAAATGTAATGGTTTTGTAAAGTACCTTGCAAAACCTATGAATTTAGCAAGGACAATAATTTTGATAGAGATACCTTAGATGAGGTGGATAATTGGTTTGTTGAGAACAATCATAATCCAAATGCTCTTCAGTTTATCACAGAAAATGAATATGAAGAAGCTTTACATAAGGGAAAAACACAGCTCCGGCAAAGTTTCCATCAACCGTAAAATCCTTGGACAACTAGAACTTCTTATTCATTAGGGAATAAGGAGCATATATGACTATTGTATTATAAATTATTTCTTCCCTGACGAATGGAATACAGGTATTGTAATAATTATTCCTAAACCTTATACTAACCACAAATTACCTCAAAATTATTGTTTAATCACTCTTCTCCCACTAATACAAAAATTTTTTGAGAAAATTATCCAAGGAAGATTATATAAAGAATTAAACCAACATATTATAGCACACCAGTTTGGACTTCAAATCATCAACAATCCATCCTCTTTCAATAGTAATATCCAATGTACAGGCAACAAGATTACAAGGACTGAAAACTGCCAGAGTTTTCTTGGGTATTAAGAAGGCTCCGTTTGGCATAAAGGATTATATTATATAAATTTCACAACATGAACTACTCCCCTTCCCTACTTTGATTGTTGGTGATTTTCTTTAAAGATACATGTGTATAGTCAAAATTAATGAAATATTGTATAACCTCTACTGCAGTGACATGTGAAAAAACTAACCAATAGTAATTTGTTACAATTAACGGATATGTGACATATATCATATATGAACAGTGATATCTTTTGGTAAAAATTTAATAAGTACAATAATTAAATCATTAATTTAAGTAGATCTTGTGAATATCAGACAATGGCAAAGAAACTATCTGACAGGGAAGAATGGAAGAATGTTGTTAAGCAGACCAAATTTTATAAAATGATTTGCAGACTCATGGTGGAATATGGTTGTACAATTTTCTATAATTGAAAAGGTCCTGCTAAAAATAATATATAAGTGGAACTAAACATTTTGACATTTAAACATATTCAAAGCCATTTTTCTGACTCCATATTTTTAATTAAATTAAAAATTATACATAAAGAGACATTGTGTCACTGGAAATAAGTGTGAATTACTAATATCTATTAATAATGACCTAGTAAATTACTGTTATTTAATTAATAGTAATAATTAAAGATGATTAACTTTTAAAACTCAAGTTAACTTAGTTCTTACCTCACGTTGATATCTTATCACTTCGGGCGATAATTTGTTTCTCTTGCCGGATGGCTAAAAATTGTGTTTAATTAATACTAATAATTAGTAAATTACTGTTATTTAATAAATAGTAGCAATTAAAGATGATTAACATTTAAAACCCAAATTTAGTGAACTTAGTACCTAATCTTACCTCTCTTTGATGTCGTGAAAATTCAGGTGATTGAACATTGCTTCCCTTGCTGCATGACTAGAAGTTTTATAAGGTTTACATTAGTTCCATTATTGCTAGTTTATATTTTATGTAAGATATAATAGGAATCAATAAAAGTCTCATTTTTCTACAGTTAATTTAAATATAAAATTAATGTTAAAACACATATACACACATAATTCTTAATATTCTTATAATAATTCTTATTATATCTTACATAAAATATAATACATATATACAATAAAATATAAATAATAAAATAACATTTAACATAGGATAAAGTTACTTTCTGGAAAGGTAGAACGGTGAAAGGTAACATATGCAGGTAAGTAACGATGAAAGCAAATATTAATGTGATGTCTGGATTTCTAGTCTACCTGTACTCATTACGCTATAGGAATTCATTGATAGCACTTACATTCCTATTACCCAAGAATATCGACTCATAGAACTATATTTCAAATGAGCGATTTGGTCATGGTTATTATACTTCAAAAATGTTCAAAACGCTCCTGAAAAGAGTATGAATGGACCTATTTAATTAATGTATACACGCTTGACACAACGAGACTAAAAAGTGGCAGTGAAAGATCCTTCTACAGGCATCTATATTCTTTGCTATTACTAATAAAGAAATCTAATAATACTTGTTTTATAACTATGTTCAATTATAAGATATTTATGAGTATAATTCTGAAAATTTGATAAATCATGCGAATGTTATGTTGTCAAATGCAGATTGTATCTAATAGGGTAGTTTAAATTAAATCATTAAGATTAAGGTTTATTGATAGCATACCCTGAAATGTTCTGTGGTGGGCACACAGCAAGAAAGAAGGTCCCAGTAAGTATATGAAGATTGTGAATGATATGTATGAGTGAGTAACAAATTGTGTGAGTCAGGTGTACAAAACTATCTCAAGATTGCATTAATTGTTCAAGAAATAATATTAAACAATGAAAAGCACAGTACATATTGAATATGTTAGAATGCAAACAAAAAAGCTTTGGTTATATGGTTTAAACACACATCAAATGAAAAGAAACAATTCACAAAGGAATGGGGAAAATATGAGTGGAAATAGGTAAGAAACACTAAATTACAATAACTCTTACCTACCTTTCTTGTCTTACAATTGAGACACTGCTTCTCCTGTATTACAAAAACTTAATACAGGTTGCTTTTTGTTAGCTTTTGCCCTTTATATAATGTAGTTCAAAGAACCATGTCTAACCAAACCTAAAAATATCCTCATCCATCATAAAAAATTTTAAATCCATATATCTCAGCACTCCTGTCTAAATATGTCTCTATTTCTATGCTGGCATAGCACAAAAGATTTGAGATAATAATCCACAGAATAATAAAATGAATAAATACAGGAGATCCAACTGAATTGATAAAATATCATAACATTAATTTTTTATTTGGATGATGAAACATTTGGTGATAAAAATAACATTCTTTTGATATTAAATCCAAAAACTGTAGGGCTTATAATATATGAACGACAGGGTAGACAACGATTTCTATATACGAAGAATAATCAAATTATGGTCTGCCTATAATAAGCTATATAAATTCATGGTCGACACTAAAGGCTTACTATGAACTGGGTATTACGAATAAAAAATAAGTACTTGTTCATCTAAGATGTTTTCAATTCGTAAGGTATTTTGAGGCTACAATATGTTGACGAAGTACCCCTACAATTACGGAAGACAAGGTGTTCCATCTTAAAACTAAAGTAGGTAAATTTTATGTTATGATACAAAAATATATATCAGAAAATAAATATTGGAATTGAGCATAACTTCCTGTGCTAAAAATCGTATCTTGCAGTAAATATAAAGAATGGGGTTTATTATGAGATTAATAAAGTAATTCTTACAGAACTTTCGGCGGGTAAAGATGCAGTTGTGTCGGTTTGGATTTCAGATGCTTGAAACAGTTTACTAACTGGTTTATTTTTCTTGTCGGAACTTTCAAACTGATTCGATTCCTCGTCTGACATTTTTTTTTTTTTCGATTTGTATACACTATTACTTATTTTCAAAATTTTTAATTGCAAAAGTGCAAATCATGTACAAACTGAAAACAATAAAACCGTTGACCGTTTAATTACTGGTTTAACTACTCCTACACAGTTCTACCAACGAAAACGAATATAGCCGAATATATATTCGTTGTTCTCCTATTGGTCTCCTTTAACTAAACTCGAGGCAGTGATGCCACATGAAGTCAAAGAGAAATCATGAGATCGAATCGAGAGAAATTAAATCATTAGAAATCGTGACATACACTACAGTTAAATTCTGAAGAGAGTGGGGACTTTTAAATGATAAATAATTAGACAAAACAGTATAATCGGTACACATAAAGCTAATTTTGTTTTCTAGAGATATAACATTTTATCGGCACTTGCTGGATTTCAAGGTTATTGAAGATAAAAAGTCATTATTATATGAAATTGCCGATTTGATTCATGTCTCATACACATATAGTTCATCTTGAGATTTAGCAACATCTTAAAAATTTTAAAAATTAATTTATTTGATATTACGTCAAACGTGAGAGATCAAGATAAATCATGAGAAGTGGCATCAGTGCCTAGAGATCGTCTTTTAAAACCGAACATAATGGACGCCGGTTAGGTGGCGCTATTTGCGCCAAGAATTTGAAATTTAAACTTAACTGAATATAAGAAAATTTGAAAGATCTCGCTTATATTAGCTTTATTTATGATTTTTATAATGGAATCATGGATTTTGGGACTTCTGTATCAACTTAAACTTATATGCAATCAAAACGATTGTTTTATATAAAAAAAGGATCATATTCCGCGGGTTTAATATTACACTTAGATCTACAAGGATTGAACGCCTTTTAGGAACTTAACAACTGAAAGTTCTTGTGCATGATTACATTAACAAGGAATGAAGAGTATATCCCTCCAATTATTCTTTAATTTTCCACAAACATGATTGAAACCTAAATTCAAAACTCAAAGCAATGACAGAAACTCAATTTTGTAATTCGACAGACAGATCGCGACTCAAGTTTCAAAGCTTTCATCAAGCAGCTTTTCAGCTTTTTTAAAATTCATTTTACAACACAATTTAGTAAATAAATTTTAAGAAAAAGAAGAAATAAAGAATTGTTGTTGGCTGAATTAGTATATTTATTATTTGTATTATAGATTACAATATATTGTAAAAAAACATTAATTGCTTTTTAATATACCTACATTATAATGTAGGTATATTAACAAAGCAATTAATGTTTTTTTACACAAAGTTCAAGATAGAATAAGATATATTTAGTTACTTCGAGTTTCGAGTCAGATAGTAAGGAGAAAAACTGGTGTGACGGACGCAGTTGAAAGAATTACAACCCTGAAATGGAACTGGGCAGGACATGTTGCTAGGGTCAGAGATGGAAGATGGACTAAGAAAATTTTAGAGTGGAGGCCTAGACACGATGCTTATTGTAGTCGAGGACGTCCTCCAACAAGGTGGTCGGACGATTTAAAGCGCATCCAGTCTAACTGGATTCAAGTTGCTCAAGATCGGATGCAATGGAATTATTTACGGGAGGCCTATGTTCAGCAGTGGACGCAAAATGGCTAATGATGATGAGTTAGTTGAGGCCTTTTTGAAGAAGCATTTACTTTTTCAGTCCTCTGTTTTCCCAGTGCATATAATCTAACTCTAAGGTGCTACTGATTTAGGATTGCATTGATGGGGATACATAGTCTCTGCAAGAGGACTTTTTTGTTTTATAATAAACCGGGAGTTGGTTCTAGTTTTTTTAATTCAATGAGATTCTCCAGATTTTTGTTTCCTCAGTATTTTTTAAGAGCCAATTTTTGTTGTTCTACAGCAGATTGACAGGATGTATTCCTAAGGCACTGTATTTTGTTTATGTGAAAATGTATTTTTGCTTATGTGATGATGATAGGTGATGCTTATATTGTCAGATAGAGGAGGTAAGGTGGATCTGTTTGGGATGTGTAACCTATCCAATTAGCATTTGTTAATCGCCGGTAGTTTCTGAATATAGTTTGGTTATCCAAGGTTTTCCAAAATAGTCAAATAGTTGTTTTAAGGTCACTAAAGCAGAGATCTATAAAAGAAAAATTCAAATGTGTACTAGTGCCTAATAGGTAGAAGCAATTCCTTTGAATATAATAATATTCTTCAAAGTTTTTTAGTCTAGGAAGCTTGCATATTTTTTAATCGGTTTCTTGTAAGCGTATGATCTTAGGTTGTTGTTGTTGTTACGATACTAGTAGTTAGATTCTTCCTAAGCGGAGAAGGAAACCATCCCATTCCACTGAGCTAGCAGGAGGTAGGGATAATTGAGTAGGTAAACAAAGTACTTCGATTCCAAGTGGCTTTTTTGAAGTCTATGTTATTGTTTGGTTGCAGTGAACGGCGGTTTTGCCCATTATATAAAGGTGATAAATAGATTCTAAGACTTTGCATAAAATAAAAGAAAGTATTTTTTGTAAATCTTCCCATATTGCTCTCAAAATTTCTGGATCGATGCGATTTCCATGGTTTTTACCTCATCATTTTGTTAGCTAATTTATTCAGATGACCTTTAATCAATTTTTTAGTAGCAATTAAATTTTACTGGACCTTCACGATTCCTAGCTACCTTATTTTACATTTCCCCAATTTTCTATCAATTATTCTCTTCTCTTGTTTTTAAATAATTTATGTTATTATAATGATCCTTCATTTTTGTTTATTGTTTGTTTTTATTCTAAAAGCTAAAATAGTTACAACTAGCTACATTTTCACAGCAAACTTACCCATGTACCAGAGGATTCTAGTGAATAGTCCTGATGTATTAGTAGATATAAGTCCACTATACTTCCTAGTACATCATCACTCCAATATAACAACTTGTCTTATATCCTAAACAGTTTATAATAAGCAATATTGTATTTTAGACGCAGGATTTACAATTAAATACAATGAGACGTAATTTCTAGCTTGCAAAATGGCCACTGACGAGTTCATCAAATTTGTGGCAGTAAGATATTCATAGATATTATAAGTATCAAAAAGACCAAATTTATGATCATCTCCAGAAACTTAGATGCACTTGAAAACTCCACCATAACACTAAATACTAAGTCCATTGAAAGAGTGAGTAAATTTAAATACCTGGGATCGTGGCTTTTTGAAGACTGGGCATCGGGCAGGGAAGTAAAATGTCGCATTCAGCAAGCTCGACAAGCATTCGTAAAATTCAAGAAAGTACTGACTTGTTCAGAGTTTGATCTTCAACTGAGACTAAGGTTTACTAAGTGCTACGTATGGTCAGTGCTGCTATATGGCGTAGAGGGCTGGACACTCAAAACGAGGGATATAAACAGATTAGAAGCTTTCGAAATGTGGCTTTATCGCCGTATCCTAAAAATACCATGGACAGCGAAAATCACAAATATAGATGTCCTTAGAAGAATAAACCAAGAACGCCAACTATTCGAAACCATCAAGAAAAGGAAAACGGCGTATCTAGGTCACATCATGCGAAATGAAAAATATCAGTTCCTCCAACTTATAATCGAGGGTAAAATTGAAGGCAAGAGAGGAATGGGACGCAAGAAAATGTCCTGGCTTCGAAACATAAGGCAATGGACAGGGATTAACGACATACAATCTCTGATACATATTGCAAGAAATAGAGAATTAATGGAAAATGTGATCGCTAACATCCATTAGTGGATTTGCATCTGAAGAAGAAGAGAAATAAGATATTAATTGTTTTTAATCAATTGGAAATTAATTGTTACATCGTATTTAGGAGAAATGTTTTTATCATCTTTAAGAGTTGAAAAGGATTTCTCTGCTTCAACTGTTGTCATAGGAGTTGTGCATTCAATGTTAATTAAATTTTATGGACTCTGAATGAAAACAAATTTGTAAGATTGTTTTCAACAAAGACCTCAAGCAATGGCACCAGACCATTCCCCGTTCCAAAGTCAGTCCTAGCAAATAGTACACATTACTCGGATTTTAATTTGGTAGCATCTACAAATGGATAATGTGCAAAGCAATCTTCAGTTTTCTTTGGAAAAGTAATACTGTATCCAGGAAATCATTTGGGATCGAATAGTGCCGCACGAGTTAAATGGGCCGTGAATGAAAGGCGATCCTCAATAGTGACCCTTATTAGACCACAAATTTCCTTCGCCGTGTTATTTTTCTGGGTTCGTTTCCTTTTTCCAGTCGAAAAGCTTGGACTATTGTCAATTATTATCTTATCTCTGATAATTTAAATTTGATTTTTAAAATTTTTTATAAATATTTAAATTCTTGCAGGGTCTACAGCTCATATTTGCAGTTGATTACAAAGAATCTCAACGTGCGGCATGTTATTTAAGAAATTTAGCAAGTATAAAAACATTTCGTTTTCAATAACATAAGTAAGCCCGAAGCTTGTTAAACGGTTTGAGTATCTCGTTCCGTTTCAATGATTTCTTCAAAACATTGCCTGAGATCAACTTTGTGACTGAAGATGGTAATTACAGTTAGGCTGTCGAATGTCCAACGAGTATCCGATCAATTGTTCAATACAGTGGATTTCAAAATGGTGTAGTTAGTAGTAACTAACTACACCGTTATAGATATAATATAGAATCATTTGTACCACGTCTTATGATTAAGTTAATAAAATAAAACTCAGAACAAACTAACAAAAAATTAGTGTTTGTAGGAATATAATAAAAGAACAAAATTACAAAACAGTTTTATTTTCGAAATAATATCACATATTGTTTGTAAACAAAACACAAAATAGTTATGCCATTGACCACACATTTTAGAATACTGAAGCTTATGTACATGTATACACTGTGTTCAATTAAGTCGGCATCATATGGAAAACTTTTTTTATTTTTAGTTTTATGAAAAAAAGATTAACGTTTATAAAAAGTTCTGAATGATCTAATACCTAGATTGTAATGATTAGATATTCAATTTTTTTAGTCATATGAGATTTGTAAAAAAAATATGAATTTTATGTAAGAGTTAACAATATCCACAATTATTATTTTTTGACAAACCGTGTATATAACTGAAAAAATTGAATATTTGATGATTGTATTTTAGGGTTTAGAAAATGTAGAACTTTTTATAAAGATTACTTTTTTTCATAATGTTAAAAATAAAAATTTCCTGTATGGTCCAGACTTAATTGAATAGTATAAAAAAAACGAAAGCTGCATTCAACTTTGACTACTCAGAATTTTAGAAACAAAGATTAAAGTAATTAAGCAACCACGTTCAAGTAAAGAGAGAATATCGGCGTCAGTAAAAGCAAGAAACATTGACAGTAAACAAAAATTATCAGTACTAGCCAATGCTAGAAAAATTAAAGAAAAGATTATCTTTTTATAAAATGTGTGAGACAAACTTTGCTTAACCAAAATAATAAAATTTATAGAACCGGTAGGTAACAGGTTAACAATGTTCTAAATATTTATTTTCAGGTAATGTTTTATTCTACCACACCAAGGGCTAAAATTTATGAAAAAATACCGCAGAAAGTGGAAACATGAAATTTTTATTATACACTGAATAATATTTAAATTAAAGTTCCTTTCTGTAGTAACTTTTTATCTGCTGAGTTTTTGATATTATATTCGTCACATATGAGTCAAATGAAATAGTAATGAATTAGAAACAAAGAGTTTGTGGTAAACAATTTCAAATTATATCTTTATACTTGATATTTTTAATGCATTATCTAAATATTTGTAATATTATGTAAGGAAAGTCATCAATACGCTTTGCTCGACCATATAATTAAATCCAGAATGAAAAAGGTTACAACTGTGAAAGTAGAATTTTGAAGACTTTTAAAGATGTAATTATATATTTGAGACCATTTTATTTTGTAGTTCAGTTGATTTTCTTCTTATTAACTACATAGTTCGCTCAGATAATTTCATAAGAATCCCCAAACACAGTGGACAAAATCATTTTTTCTGAAACGGCTTGTGATTAGTTCCGAAGTGGTGCAAATGGTAAGGAAAATGAAATAAACCAAGCAACAAAAGTTTAAATAAAAGAAAATACCTTTTATGGGACCGGAACTCTTTTTCGGAATTGGTAAAACAGCTTAATGATGGAAAACATGAAAGAGATGTATCAGGCAAAATGTCCAGACATTGTGAAGATTTACATGGAATGAGATTACCATAAAAGGATCACATTAGTTTAAACAAAAAGGGGCCACTTATACGTTTTAAAAGAAAACTTACACTGGCTCATAAAGGCACAGTGAACTGAAAAAAACCCTGGAAACATTAAATGTAGTAGATGTGACAGAATGGAGATTATATAATGTGGAGGATAAAACTGTTGCACCTTAGGAAACTTCAAATAACGTTATCTATAAGCCAGAGTAGAGGAGTTACCTAAAATAAAACCTGGAGATATACTAAACTTTCTGTGAGGAATAGGTCTGCGTGAGCTGCTCTTATAACTGAGAAGTTTTTAGATAAATCAAGAAAAAGAGGTCACCGTAGATCGTATACGTTGCAGTGTGACTTTTCACCCAAAAATCCTACGTAACTGACTATTAAAATTATTAAATAGTACATATCTACTATTTCATTAAGCACATTGTAAAATTCATACATTTATTGAAACACAAATTTTCCATGTCGATTTATAAGTCATCATTACAAATACGATGTATTACCACATCACTTATGATAGGTGGAGTTACACAAAAACCAACTAAACTGAACTAAACCAGTCATTTTTTTATTTAAAAAGATTAAGAAATTTAGTTAAGCAATTGTCATTTTAAAAAATTACAATTCAGTTATTAGAAACTGCATTGTATCTAGACCAAATATTATCATTCTTCAAATTTGGAGAACAATAATACGCAGAAATATTTCATCAGACCGGTACCGCGCAGAATAAGAAATAAAGTATATCAGAACTCGTTTGTACAATAATAATTAAAATAAAAATGAAGTTGGTAATACTTTAGCTACCTTAGCCAGTTCTCTAAATTTTTATAAATAGTAACATTACATACTAATAGTCTACACAGTAAGAAAACAAATTGAAAAGATAATATGTTAATAAGCCTAGAAATCACATTTACTTCGCAAACTCTGACTCGAGAGATGTAGCACAAACTCCGCAAATGTCACCTTCGGCATTTTCACGCAGGCATACTTTGCAGACAGGCAACAGTCTATTTACAATGTCTTGAGTTTGACTCTGCACCTCCAATTCGTACTTAGCTGCTTCATCTTGCAAATTTATTTGAGCTAATTCCCTTTCGATGTCATTGAGCACGTCATTTACGTCAACATCTGTCATAAGACTGGCTGCTTCGAGGTCAGATTCTAAAATTGTTTTTAGATGTGATATAGATGTATAATTCATGAGTTCTCCGTAGTTTTCGACTATCTGGCGAAAACGATCAACACTTCTACTGCGGTTAATTCTAAGGCGTTTGTAAAATGTCTAAAACACACAAAATTAAAAATTAATTTTAAAATATTAACATATCTACAATTTTCTATAATTATAAAGGTCCTGCTAAAAATAATTTAAAAGTGGGTAAAATAATCAGCCTTCGGCAAATTACTAGAATGCATCAACCTGATAACTCACTTCATAATCCATCAAATAGAACATTTTACAATAAAATTGGAATAGAACTTAAATACTGGAATAAATGATAGACTCAATCATTTGTTGAAATCTTTCTTTATTAAAGAAAAAACATGCAATTGATGGAGCCTCACATTATGAAGAAATCTTCTAAACATCAAGACAATTTCATGACTGTAACTTAATAGTCTGACAATATTGTAATTACCACTATTTTTTTTTAATTATTGTATTATATTTAGCCTTAAAGAGTTTTATTTCTAGCAGCCACAGAGTTCACACAGTTGAATATTGGCTCGTGAATTTAAGCAATAAACGTGTACACAATAAACGATATTAAACGTATTTAACAATTAAACGTTGAACGGTTTTTACAGTAAACACAACTGTAAGTAGACACATTTATTTTTAAACAAATACAAATTGCATTTCAAAAACAAAAAATGAAATTAATCATCCAATTCAGTTGTAACTGGTCGAAAATACTCGAAATCACGTATCAATCCTGGATTCTCAAAAATTTTGAATTCGATCATTCGATCAAGAAAATGTTTATTTGCTGATGACTTTATATTGTAACAATAGAATATAATATTTCTGTTTATAATAATAAAAATAGATCTAGTTTATAAACAGTAAACAGAAAGAAAGGCAATTATCAAGATTCGAGGTTTATTTATGAGAAAAATTTAATTATCTTGAGTGTCAAAATAACCGAGTTGGAATTTTTGATGCTCTAATTTAAAAAATGTCCTTTTCATAGTATTTTTTTTTAAAATCACCAGACTGACAGTAAACGATCAGATAATCATTTAGATCAGGTTATTGTAGACTCAAGACACCAATTGAATATAATAAACGTCTGCTGCAGGAAGAAGAGGAGCAAATGGGGATTCTGATCATTACTGGAGAAGCAGCTGAACAATTACTAGGCATGGAAGGTAAACAAAGAATAACAATAACGAATAACTGGTTTGAGGAGGAATGTCAGATTATAACAGAAAGAAAAATCAGAGTATATTTACTGACGCAACAGGGGCACAGAATCCGACAAGCAGAGGAGGAATATAAATTACTATATAACAAAGAAAAAAAATCCAGCGCAGAAAGAAATACAAACAAAAAACTTTGAGAACTAAGTAATCCAACAGAGACAAGAAAATTTTACCAGAAACGGAACAAAAGCAGAAAAGAATTCAAACAAAAGATGTGAAGAGATAAGGAGGGTAATATATTGACAGAACAGCAAGAAAATCTAAGATGGAATTCCTGAATGCGACTGAAAATGTTTTAGATCATATTTAATATTTATATTATATTTAATTAATATATTAGATGTTCGTTTGTAATACTCCATTTAACGTTTATTATTGCTTTTAATTATGTGTTATTAGTATGCCATACGCTAAATAAAAAATAAATTCTTCGAAACTTTTTTTAAAATACTTTGATATCTTAGTATCAAACACCAATTTTTTTTTCATTATTTTTAAGCTTAATTTAAATTGGTTCATCAAACTATCGCAAATGCATGATTCAAGACTTCCCTTTTATTTCTTTTCTCTGTCAGCTTCAACTTACTTCAGTAAATAAGAACAGATACAACCGGGTCTTACAAATTAAAGAATATTTTCAAATATTGCAACTGTCAAATCTCTTGGTAGAGAAACATTTCTGATTGGCTATTGAAAAGCATGTTAAAAAATATGTGGATATACTTCACCAAGAAGACATGCAAGCAGTTGCTCTATTAACATTCAAAACATATTTACATACATTTGTCTGCAGATACCACAGTACAGCAATATCTAGAATTTCAAATTCCGATAAAAATACATTTGTACCATCTTAGAACATCTAATCGCTATGTGTATTTGCAACACAAACAAGTTGGAAACTCTTGAACATTTACTATATAAATGCCCCATTTACAGTTCAATGAAGCCAGTTAATACAACCCTTCTTAACAATTGTACTGACCTTACTGGTTGCCTTAATAATGTCACTATAATATTTGTAAAAGCAATTTCAATATATATTTGGAATTAGCATTTAACAAATTGCAAAATCATCTCAATGAACTAGAAGACTGGCTTAAATGCTGGAAAATAAATGTCAACACAAACAAGTCTTGTCAAGTAAATTTCACAAATCGAAGAATTAGATGTCCACAACTACACCTAAATAATTCAGCTATACCAATAAAAACAGAAGTAAGGTACCTGGGCCTTCATCTAGACGAAAAACTTACTTGGAAATCACATATTGCAGCCAAACGATGACACCTCGACCTAAAAGTTAAAAATGTGAGCTGGCTAATCAACAGAAGATCGCAACTTTCATTAGAAAACAAACTAACCATCTATAAAACAATACTCAAACCAGTGTGGACATACGGAATTGAGCTGTGGGGTTGTAGCAAACCATCTAACACCAAAATACTGCAGACATTCCAGTCAAAAACTATTCGTATGTTAGCTAAAGCCCCATGGTATGTGTCAAACCAAACCCTGCATGCAGACCTTAACATCCCCTTCATCAATGATGTGATTGCTGACCACTCCAGAAGATACATGAATCGCAGCACAGACCATCCAAACCATCTCATAGACGAATTATTCAAACCCCCACTGGTTGACAGACGTCTAAAAAGACTTTGGCCAGAAGACCTAGCTGCTAGGTAAATTCCAGAGAGTCGTCAATGGACGACACCTGCCACAAGCCAAGAACATACATCATATTTACTTATTACTGTATTGAAGTAAATTGTAAATTAGCAATAAATAAATAAAACAAATAATATATATATATATATATATATATATATATATATATATATTTGGAATATTCTAAAGTGTTTTCAACAATATTGAAAAATAATACAAATATAGTTACTGAGTAATCAATTAATGATAGCTATTAAGTTAGACTCATTAAAACACCATAGCCTTGTCATGTCTTAAAACTGTTTTTAAAAGTAATTCACAATAAAATACATAAGAAATTAGATAAAGGCATGAGTAATACACAAATGGGATTTAGGAAAGGTCTGGAAACAACGGATGCACTGTTTGCAGTGAATGTCCTTTGGCAGATATGCCTAGATATGAATCAGGAAGTCCATGCCTGTCTCATTGATTTTGAAAAGGTATTTGGTAAAGTGCAGCATAGTCGGGCCAAAGGAATTTTGTTAAATAAAAACATAGACAGTAGAGACATTAGAATTATATATAAACTATACTGGAATCACGCAGCAAAAGTGAAAGTTGAAAATGAACTGACTGAGATGTCAAGATTCGCTGTGGGGTGTGCGAAGGGTGTATTTTAACACCATTGTTTTTTTTATTTATACAGTGAAGCCTTCTCAGAATTAGCATTGGCTGAAGTCAATGAGGGCATACTAAACAGTGAGCCACTTAATAACATATAAGATATGTTAATGATACCATCCTTCTGGCTAGAACAATAGAAGAACTTCAACACATAGTATACAAGGTTAGGTTATCAAAACAAACAAAATTTTGTTGCTTTATTTTTATAAAAACTTTTAAAGTTTTGAAAGCATATTAAAAATAATATTGTGCGTAATAGTTAAGTCGGTTATTGCTTTTTATATTTCATAAATAATAGACTGCAAAAAGCCGAGGATTACTAAAATATTTTAAGATAAAATTTTAAGGTTATAATGACCAATAATTGTAGCAATGTTCCCAAGATCTTGGTACTGATGAAAAGCAAATAATAGCATGCGACAGTTGCCGTTCAAGGATACACATTTAAGAAAAATGTTCTGGATTGTTCACATCCGAGATACGGGCAATTATTTTGCAGAAACGTTTAGAAGTAATGGATATTGACAAGAGCTATGAGTCATGCCGATTTAGTACACAAGTTTACCTGTTATTTACAAGGTCAAAGCTCTTGTTAAAATCCATTACCTATACTTATGTACTTTTGTGCTACCTGTTGTGATGCATTTAAGAGTGTAGATATATATATATATATATATATATATATATATATATATATATATATATATATATATATATATAAAATTCCTGAATATAACTCTGTTATAGCTGATCGCATTAATCATGACAAATCTCAGGTGTGTGAGGTCTTTCGTTTACTTGGCTTACAGCAAGAGAAATGCACCATATCACATGTTATCCGAGTTGGCAAAGTGTCCAGTTACAATCAAGCTAGACCAGTCAAAGTTATATGCAATGCCAACACGGTGAAATTGGCTCTTAAGTCTAGTAATAAGCTTCGAAATACAGTTTATAGAATATCAAAGGATCAAACTAAGATGGAGCAATACGCTTTCAAGACGGCTAACAAATAACTAGAGGAAAGAAAATCTGCTGGCGATGAAAATTTAAGCATTAGATACTGCAGTGGTGATCCTACAGTTTGTGAAGTTAAACTACAAAAAACTAGTATCCTTCCCAGTTTTTTTATCAAAATGTTGGAGGCATTTGTACAAAGATTTCGGAGATCCTAAAGTATTTCCTGCTGCTTGTACAATATAATTATTTTAGTGGAGAGTAAGTTGAATGATAACATAACTGATTGTAAAATTAAATGTGATGGTTTTAGTATCTACAGATGTGATAGATCCCAGAGAACCAGTGCAAAGTTGAGCGGCGGTGGTGTACTAGTGTTTGTTAACAACAAGCTAAAATCACAAACCAATTAGTATTCATGAAGATCGGGTTGAGCAAATATGTATCTTATGTCAACTTAATGAAGTCAAGTTTGTGGTCGGTGGTATTTACATACCTCCACAATCACCTCATGAAGTATACAACTGGCATTGTCAAACTGTGGAAAATGTTGTACTGCAATACTCAGCACATGATATCTATGTTTTGGTGATTACAATCTTCCCAATGCATCATGGGAGAATGATGAGTTTGGTGTAATGGTGCATTGTCCTGCAGATGATCCAGCTGTGAATATTGCTCAAGGCTTTGGTTTTTTAAAATTGTATCAACATAATAATACTCCCAATAATCGTAATGTATTTTTGGATTTCGTTTTTTCTAATGTAGGGAGCTAAATATCTTAAAAGCAAGTGATCCCCTTGTAGATCCTAGCATCCATCATGTGGGTTATGAATGTTGCTTAAACCTCGACGTTAAAGAAACATATAGAAATAAGTTGGTTTATGATGAGTAATGATGTTGAAGTTGCTACAAAATTATTGTATGAAGTTATCTCCATAGGAATTGCTTACTTTGTGCCATTGAAAAAATATAGAACTTCAACTTTTCCCAAGTGGTTCTATACTGATCTTAGAAGACTGACTCTGGAGAAAAAATATGCTCACTATATTTATGTTAATATACTGATGATGACTATATTAGATTTTCCCACCTAAGAGCTGAATGTAAACAACTGTCTGAAATTTGCTTCAGCACCTATATTAAAGGTATAGATACTGGCCTAAGAAATTATCCAAAATCATTTTGGAAGTATGTCAATGACAAGTGGTCTAGTCATAACCTACCTAACTCCTTATTTTATCAAGTCCAATCTGCAACAAATGGCTAATTTATTTATGAACTTCATCCAAACTGTGTATTTACCAAATTACAACAACCTTTATATACCTATCCATCCATTAAATAGCAACTTTAGTACAAATACTTGTCCTTCTAAGATTACCATGACTGATATTTTTAATGGCATAAATGAGCTGCCCAATAAGCTTACTGCTGGTCCAAATGGTGTGCCTAATTTTTTATTAAAAAAGTGTGTCTGTACCCTTGTAATACCCTTTCTTGGTTATGTAAAGGCTTAATGTCACAATCACAACATGGTTTTCATAGCAAAAAATCCACTGCAACAAATTTGGTTTGCTATCAATCTGATTTATTATCTCATATGGAAGGCTGTAAACAGGTAGATGCAATATACACAGATTTTTCCAGAGCATTTAATCGTGTACATCACCAAATGCTTTTGGGCAAATTAATTAATGTAGGTTTTCATGGCAGGTTTGTTGAATAGATTAAAAACTCTACATCTGGGAGAAGTCAAAGAGTCAAGATAGGTTGTCATCTATCTGACAGTATCACAGTAACATCTGGAGTTGCTCAAGGAGGCCACACTTCTCCACTTCTTTTTAATTAATATCTTCGTTAACAACATCACTTCCTGTTTCTTAAATAGCAAATGTCTAATTTTGGCAGATGACTTGAAATTTTGGAAAGTTATACACAGTTTAAAATATTAAGCCTTGCTACAAGATGACTTGTATATGACTTAAATGTAAAAAAATGTTTTATAAGTTTTTCTCGTAAAGTCAATAGAATTGGAACAAGCTATACTATTAATAATCAGTCACTGAATTTTTTTCTTCTATTCGGGATTTGGGTGTTATTTTCGATGAAAAGCTTACTTTCTGTGACCACATAAACTGTATTTAAATAAAGGCATCTAAACTTGATACCATAGAAAGAGTCCAGCATAAATTTTTGAGATATTGTGCTTACACTATTATTGAAAATCATGATTATTTCTGTATCAAACAACAATTATCTTTACCCTCACTCAGGAACCATCGTGACATGTCAGGAGCTATATTTATATATAAGATCATACATGGATTTATTGATTGTCCAAACCTGTTAAGCCAGATTAACTTTAATGTTCCCCATCAAGCTCTATGTTACCACAATGTTTTCAATATTCCTTTCCACAGAACAACCTATGGTATTCACAACCCATTGGATAGATACATGGGACTATTAAATGATCACGATTTTGATATTTTCAATATAACTTTAACTCATTTAAAAAGATCTCTTGCTTTGTGATATGTATATTGGTAGCATTGAATTTTGTTCTTGTTATACTTTATTTGTTTTTTTTTGTATGTAAGATTTTTACTCTCATTTGTTTAAACTTTTTATTATTGATTTTATATTATAAGTAATTTCAAGTTTTGAATCCTAACTGTGATATTGTATTATTGTAATTTAAACTGTTAATGGGGTTATTCCGTGTATTAAATAAATGAAATAAATAAACACTGTAATTTGAAGAAATCCAAGTTCATTTATTACATTTATTTACATAAGCACAAAACATCAAATTTAAGCTAGTACTAGACACTAGACAACACAGAAATTGAACAAATATCCTCATACAAATATCTTGGAGTATGGATTACAGAATATACTAATCAAACAAAAGAAATAAGATGCCATATTGAAATTGCATGAACTTTAAATATAACAAGTAAACTTTTCTATAATTGCAATATCAATATAACACTACAGACAAGAATGCTACAATTTTATATTTTCTCTACTGTTTTGTATGGGGTTGAGGCCATGATACTGAAACAAACAAATATTAAAAACATGGAACCATTAGAAATGTGGTGTTACCAGCTATTCTGAAAATAATATAGATGGATCATAAAACAAATGCACAAGTTCTCTAACAACAAGGAAAACAATGCGAAGTTTTAAATTCCATAAAAATCAGGCAGTTGGAATACTTGGGCAACATCATGAGTGGTGAACAATACGAACTATTAAGGAATATAATGCAGTTTAAAATGAAAAGCTGTAGAACAGTAGAAAGATGTAAAATCTGGTGGCTCCACAATCTCTGTAAATGGTTCTAATGCAGTTTAATTGAACTGTTTAGGCAAATAATGAACAAACTAATTGCCAGAATTATTTCCATTCTCTGATAGGAGCGGAACTAGAAGAAGAAGAAGATTAAGTTATATATTGACAATATCAAATTTTAATATTTAATAATGTCCAATTTTTTGCAGTTCCAGTAAAATTGAAAATTTATTGGAAACTCAGAACCTCAATTGTGTAACTGACAATACTGTTTTTATTGTTCTGGGTTATCATAAAAATCTCTCTGTCTCTCTAGTTCCATCCTTCCTTATGGAGTATTAGGTGCTTATGCATTTCTTGGCCAAAAGTGTAAGATTGCTGACTGGCTGGGACAACTCATATCATAAATATATGTATCATCAAATTAATTTTTAATATTGTATGCCCATAAAATTCATGTAAAAACAACTAATTTTTAAAATTCAGTTATGATTCTTACCTCTCTTGATTGTCTGATTACAATATCCGGTGGTACTCGGAGCCTCATATTCATGCATTTCTAAAAAAGGAATAAAGTTTAAATTAGTTTATTATTATTTAAAATATTTTTAGATTTATACCGACAGTCACTTTCAATACTCACATAATAAATTATAAAAACATATTAAGTAACCACAATAAAACTGAGTTGGTGGAGTTTTATTTTATTATATTATAAGAAAAGAATGTACCTACGCCTGCGAGAGCTATTTCAGGGAACTAAAGAAAAGAACTCAGATTCTCTTGTTACAGTATATAGAAAGTATGTAGTTTTAAAATTTTATATGCCTAGTAGTAGTTACAGTTTACTTTTAACATTTAACTGGTTTTGCAAACTGTACATTTCAAAATTAGCAATCAATTTTCTATATTTTTCAAAAACTATGAATATAAATTTATTGGTAATTGCAAAATTATACCTATGCACTTCTTATGCAGTTTTCAATGTTAGAAATTATGTTTATAGTTGTGACTATAATGACTTTATATTGGTCTCACGGTATTTAATTGTATATATAAAGTATCCCAATTTGTTAATAGTCGTTATATTGGAGATTTATTGTCGCTAACCGGTAAATCGGAGAATAAACTAGAATGTTTGTGTGAGGGAGGAACAGCAAACCGGAAAGCCAGTGAAAAAGTGGGCACCGAGAAATATACGTGGATATAACATTCTTATTATTTTAAAATAGCATGTTGAAACGACAAAAATCTCTGTAATGCTGGTATAGTAGTTTTGAATTAAATTGTTTGTTTATTTGTGTATGAGGTTAGAAAATAAATCTTACGCTTCTCTCTTCTAGTGATGAAATCAACGATGGAGTAGAACCAGTCAATTTATTATGTCTTTGAAACAGCCTAAAGGCTTTGTCTGCCTGATTATCGCACATTACTTGTTTTATAAGCTAAAGGATAATAAATTTCAAAAAATACTTCTACCTACTTTCATATAATAATCTTTAATGCTCATTTGACATGTTGTCAACTGTCATTATGTGCTAGTGGTCAAATCTGTATAGCTTTTACAGACAGCTTTTAACCCATTAACTGCCAATTTTTCTTTTCTTGCTAATATCGATTTTTTGAATACTGATGTATAATTATTTGACAAAAATAGACTCCATTGGTATGTATTTATAAAATCTGTCATTTTTTGACGTTTTTTATCGTGGATCCCCAATTGGGGATCATGGCATATACTATGCTTAATAATAACATAAGTACAAGGTTAGTGCAAGGTATATTTTTATTACAAAATATTGACAAAAAGCAATTAGTTTGAATGCCAAGCAACTACACATTCTACATGTAAACCAACATTACATTTAGAACACTGTTTTCTTACATTCGATTTGCAGACCGCACATTTCCTTTGCTTGCCTTCGGAGTCCTTTCAAGATAATGTCCAACTGGATCTCGTCTCACTGGTTCAGGCACACGTTTTTGAGATTTCATTTTTAAAGATGGTCTTCCAAGCTTTTTTTGGGTCTGAAAGTGAATTCACCCTTAAAAGAGCTTTGGCTACAGCTCTCCTGAAATCAAGTAATGGAACACTACCATTTGCAATAGAGTAGACTGCGTGAGCATTTACTAGAGCCATATCAATAACGTTTGTAAATAAGGGGAAATACCATCGCTTTGCTCTAATTTTAATTCTATATTTTTGGATATTCCAATCTAATTTGTCTACTCCCCCCATATATTTATTGTACTTAGCTATAACATTGGGCTGAGGCAAAAGTATTTCTTTTTTTTCCGTTCGCGACCATCTAGCGACTTTGGCTATTGGCAGGACCTCTTCATGATTTGACAGGAGTTTGACACAGCTATTGTCTTTCCACACTACCGCAAATATATTGTTTGTTTGGTCAAAACGGTAATCAAAAAATCCCCGCTTCTCTTTTTTTACCTCATTGTCAGATGTCAAAGGACAACGGCCCATTCGGTTACTGCGCACTGTTCCAGAAGCGCAGACCTTCTTATCAGATAGCTCTCTCATAAGTTCATAGCTGGTAAAAAAGTTATCAAAGTAGAAACAATGCTCAGAGGGATTTTCGATAACCTCCATTTTTTTCAAGATTACAGAAGATCCTAGACTAACACTGGCAGCAGTATCGGCTTTTTTACCTTCGTATACCTCGGTATCGAAACAGAAACCTGTCTCTGAGCAGCACATCGCCCATTGTTTGAAACCAAATCGAATGGGCTTTCCCCTGATAAATTGTTTCAGGTAATGATGACCAAAATACCGCACCATTTGCTCATCAATACTCAGGTTGCTACTGAAAACTCCAAATCTCATGCATAATTTATTGAACCTGTCTATGATGGGTCTTATTTTATAGAGCTTATCATGCTCTTCCGGCTTGACAGGTATAAGTGAATTGTCATTGAAATGTATGTTTCGTTTTATTTCTAGGTAGCGATTTCTAGACATACATGTTCTTACAATTTGGACATTTAAATCTTCGTCTTCTGACCAATACATTTGTTCTTGTGGGAGAGAATGATATCCAGTCAATATGAGTATGCCTAGAAACTTTCTCAGACAATTTACAGAAAAAGTGAACTCATGCCTGTTGTTCTGGGCTGCATAAATCACACTTTGCCTAACAATATAGGTCATTAGTTCTTCATCAAAGAATAACTCAAAAACTTCGGCTGGTGATTTACCGCGAATTTCATCTTTAATTTTTTGCCGACGGATATCGCATGCCGATTGAGCTTCATTTGGATCAGCTAATACACTAAAATTGGCTTTTTCTACCTTTTTTCCAGGCTGGAGGTTGACTGGTAGCAATTTTAGATCTCTTGGGCGCTTGGGCAGTTGTTTTCGATCTTACCCGTTTTGAAGTAGAACAGCTGGGCTGCGGCTGATCAGATTGGGGTATCTTTTTAACATCCGTGAGGCCGTGAAGCTCAATATCTCCTGGAAGGTCTAGGGGAACGGAATCACCTAAGACATCCTCATCTAGATCCTCAGAATCTGTCACGCAGTCTACGCGGTCTGGTGGAAGTTCAACGATGTCGATATGGGTATATTCACTTTCATCAATGTAGACATGATTTTCTGGATCATCTATGTAAGCCTCAAGCTCTTTCAAGGAGCGGAAAGGTTTGGAACTCATAATCTAAAAAAAAAGAAAAAAATATTACATGTGCCATGGTCCCCATTTGGGTATCGGAACACAAAAGGACCCTACAGCCACATTTTTATTATTTTTTGTGTGGCTGTATCTTTTTTGTATGCTTAAGACTCTAGTCTATCCACACTTTATAAACAAAAAACTCTTGTCAAAACTTATCTATCAAAAAATAATAATGAAAATATAGGTATGTAAAAAGGTCAACTTACCAGCCACAAATTTTCACAAAAAGCTAAATATTTCAATATTTACGCCACCAAAATATCGTAAACCAACAAAACCACACACGTGAATGTTCAAGGAACAAAACATAACCTAAACTAACAGAGTTTCATAATATGCGTAGTTGCCAAACGGTACAAAAAGCGAAATCCCCAAATGGGGATCATGGCAGCTAATGGGTTAATAAAAATTAGTACATTTTTAAAATATTGCATATTCATCTGAAATGTCAGTTCATGTAATGGTATATTGTTTCCGGGAATCCGGGCTTATAAACCATGATCTATAATTTTTTCACCCTGTTCCTTTCGTCTGTAATCATGATATAGTTTCCGAACTTATAGATATTGATCTGGAATTATTTCTTTCTAGAGGTGTCGTTTGCCGCTGCGATCGACATTTTCAAAGTGATGGTCGAGTTATCTTCTTCATTGAAGCTAATTAAGTTAGAAACAATTATAGGCTATATAAGCCCGGAAAAGAATTTATCACTAAAATATCCTGCACTCGAGTTCAATCTGTCTTCTTACGATGCCTATCCATTTCGTATGTTGGCGATTTTTAACATGGGCATTACCCTGAAGATGCGTTTATAACAACACATCTCGAAGGCTTCTAGCTTTCCTAAAGATGTTTTAGAAAAGGCCTAAGTATCTACTCGGTATAATAATGAGATATTAATAGATAATAAGGAGATTTTAGGTTTGGAGTAAACTAGGTATAGAACAAGCTTGAAGAGAACCATGTCATGCAAAATAAATATAAACTAAAACACATAAAATATTGCAAAGCGTATATAAGTAAGAATATAACAAAAGAAGACTGATCAATGCAGAAAAAACAAGACAAGTTGCCAATGAAGAAATAATTAAGGGTAAACGTGTTAAAATAATACATAATGAATTAAAAATAGGTGGAAAAACACACCAATGGAATAAATACAGTAACCAGCTAGAAGAAAACCAAGGAAACTAAGAAAACTCAAACGAAAAGGAATTCAGCAAGGCTAAAAATAAGAAAAGAGTGGTAACGGAAGATAAACCCGAAATAGTTAGGTACAAGAGAGAACATATTCATAGGAGTAGAGAATGTAAGAATCCTTTACAAATCTGGCAAATTGGAGCAAGTAAGCCAAGAGATTGATAAGTACAAGTTAGACATTGTTGGAGTAAGCGAAATACGACGGAATGGCAGTGGATCAACTAAGCGAGTTGGAGATCAACAACTACTGAGAAATTCAGGCAATACTGTTAACGCAAAAGGGAAGAAATGCTTAGATATAGTGGGAGCCAGTATCAGAAAGGATTATTCAAACGAGATTGAAGGTGAGATGAGATATAATGGTAATAATTGTAGAAATGAGAAGACAATTTTTATTAACAACTGCAAACAACGTATAATAGGATTAATAATGAATATAGAAGAGATATGAAAATCATAATCGGAGACTTTGATGCTAAAATGGGCAATGATAATACACGACATAAACGAGTGATTGGAAAGGAGGTAATAGAGGAGATAAACAACAATGGAAGTCAATTAATCGAATGTTACGACAAAATGAATTTGTAATAGGTGGAAATATTTTTAAACATAAGCGGATTATAAGGAAACATGGAAATCACCGGGAGAGAGGTACAAGAACCAAATAGACTACATAACAATTGAATATACGTGGAGAAGCCGGTTGCAAAATATCAGGAGCGTATGTATCGATATGGGGTCAGAACACATGCTAGTCAGAGTGGGATTAAGACTGAAATTAGCCCGAAAGGGCTAATTTCAATATTAATCTAACACTTGAAAAGAAATACAAGGCAAAAAGCGCAGCAGTAAAAAACATGCCAGAAACGATAAAAGAAACTATATCAGAGAAAGTAGAGCAACAAAACGACTTACAAATGCAATATACAATCATACGAAACCTAACAGGAAAAGCTCAAAGAAATATACGAGAAGTAAAGGACAAACAAGGAAACAGAAACCAAATGAGAAAAAAAAAATCTTTTGTTGTTAAGGTTTCACATTCATAGAACAAAGCGGACCGGACGTAGCACTTCAATACTCTTCAATACTTCAATACACGTGTGGTCGATGACAGACTTCTACTGCAGACAATAAACTTCTACACAATACAGAACGCCAGTTAATACAGATTTTTCGTGCAAGTCTTATTCTTGTCGAAATTTCCTCGCCACTTTCAACCATCAAGTCAATCCAACTACCCAGATATCTAAAGTGTTTCAACCTTTCCAGGATTTTGTTATCTAATTTTAGTACCGAGTCTTCGATATTAATTTTTTTGACCACAATTCATTTTCTTTTCTTTGCGTTGATTGTTAAGCCCTTTTCAGTGCATTCGTCGTTTACAGCGTTCAACAGGGTTTGAAGGTATTCTGGATTCTCTGACATTATGGCGGTGTCATCTGCGTATCTGATGTTATTAATAATTTCTCCAAACTACAAACTGGTTCAATGTAGGCATTAAACAACACCGGTGACATAATACATCCCTGTCTGACACTACACTTGGTAGAAACTTTAGCTGAAACCTCTTCATTCACCTTAATACATGCGATCTGATTGTAGTAAAGATTTTTGAACAATCTAATGCCATACGTGTCATTGACACGTGTGACATTAGATTAGTAGTACACAAATTTTTAAAACATACGTAAATCTTTTTTCTAAATGCTTTCTCAATGCTTTAGTCAGAGTATTCACATGCAAAAAAGAACCTCCCGATTACCCGTGCCGTTTCGGAAACCAAACTGTTCACCACCAGTTATCCCTTCACAAAGTTTATGTATGCGACAATGCAATATTTTCATAAAAATTTTGAGCCTGTGATTCATTAAACTGATTACTCGATAGTCGCATTGTCTGGCATTTCTTTTCTTGGAAATAGTTATAAATATTGATTCTTTCTAACCAGTTGCCTGGTAATTTACCGCTGCTGTACATCTTGTTAAAGAAGGAGGTGATAATCGCGAGCAGGGCCGGCGATAACGGGCATGCAAGGGATGCACAGTAGTTGGGCGCCCCCGTTTGGAGGGCGCCAAAATGATATTTTTTTCTGCTAGTGTTATTCAAAATAGTAAAATAGAAAAATTTATTTTTTGGAGTGGTTCCAATTACAGCCATAATAATATGCTAATCTGTGTTTGGTATTTTTGTATCCCACAAAGGTAAAATATAAAACGCATACAATTGGCATACAATTTCTACCGAACAGCGCGTAGTAATATAATTTATTGGTAAATATATTGATTATGTTAAAAAAAAACAACTTTGCACTTACTCGAAATGTTTTGTTTATTTTCTACAAAGTTCTTTTGAAGTTTCTTATAGGTTTTGTGTCAGCAGTTACATAGGAGCGTAGATAAATGATTTGTAGTAGAATAAAATAATAATAAAAAATTACATGAAACTGTAATAAATTAGATATTAATAATCTTATTGATAATTTTATTATGTAAAAATTAAAACAAGCAGAATAAAATTTTTTGAACCTTTTTATATCATGTGTTACTAAATTTTGTACGATTTCCAAATAAATAAATATAATTAAATTTAGAATAACCTAAGGGCGCCCATGCTAGTTTTTCAGGCGAGCATACTATATCTTAGGGACTGATCGCAACACTCTCATCATCTAATAGTTGACTACTAATAGTAACAATTCTGCAGGTATTTCATCAGGACCAGGAACCTTCCTTATTTTCACTTGGTCGATGGCTTTCTGAACTTCTGAGATTAGAATCGTTGGGCCAGTATCTCAGTTATATGTTATTTTCTGGTGTAGATTCTTTGGTCATCTTTAAATAATTCTATTATGTAATTTCCCCATTCGGTACAGCGCTCCTTAGTATCACTTGAAATTCTACCACCAGAGCCTTGTAAATATACTTTGCCTGTAAATACTGCTTTTGCGTGTTAACTCTTTTAGTTTTTTTTATGCAAATGGCAGCTGTTGTGTCATTGCTCCAGTTTCTCAATTTCTTAACAGGATTCTTGTAACCATCGGTCTTTTGCTACTTTAATTATTTTTCGGATTTTTTTATGTATTTCATTGTATTTTTCTCTGTTTACGGATTTGTACTGCCTCCTAACGTCCATTAGATCTAAGATATCTTGTATCATCCAACCATTTTTAACTGTTTGTTGCCTTAAAAGATTTTCTCGAGATGCAATGATTATTTTCGTTTTCATTTGTCCCAGCAATCATCTATGTGGTCTAATTTCGTAGAACTTGTTAATTTCTTGAAAACCCTTATTTAAAATCTATGGGTCTTGGAGTGCATTTAATAACATTTTGGAGGTTTTCTGATTTTTACAGACTTTCTTTACCCTGGCTGTGATTGTAGATGAGAGTAAAGTATGGTCTAATCGAGAATCGGCACCTGGTAAGTCCTGACCGTTTTTATGCAGTTTTTAAAAAATCATTGATGGATTCGACCGTTACTTGATGGAAATTCATTTTATGTAACAATAAAACACTCAAAACTTTGTTTTCAAACTTCCACAAAATTTATTTTAAATCTTATCACTACAGCTGTTTCGGCTGATTGCCTTTCTCAAGTGATCTATTTTTGGCTTGGGTTTACAAATTTATAGTCTCTAATGAAATAGGTTGAGGAGGGGAGAACTGTTTGTCTCAAGTTGGTCATTCAGAATTATATCTGTGTTTTTTAATTTATTGATTTCCATAGATTCTAACAGAGATAGCTTAAGGCCTTTATTTTAAATGTGAAGAATTTTAAATTTGTCATTAAAAGAATGATTATAATCTAGAAGGTGTAATTTCAGATGTAATTATTGGATTTGTACTATTTTGGTCTAAAAGGTTTTTTACTAGAATAAAAGTTTCTGTAGGAGGGATACTAGAAAAAAAGATTTTTTACGACAAATGAAATTAATCTGGAGTTGTTAGGTAATTGAAAATGTTGTATTTTTTTTAACTAGTTCTATTGTAATTGTGTTCTAAAATAATCTCTAACAGTTTTTTTGAAAGTTTATATGACGGAGCTATATAAAAAGAAACTACAGGTCTTATTGGTGATCCGGTTTGTGTAGTTTAATGAAAGAGTATAATTTAGGAGGCTGTGGGTTCATGATATTGAGGTATTTCTGTTCTATTGGATTTAGTATTGATTTTGAATTTTCTAACGCTAGCTTAATTTGTTTTTGATATTTTTCTGTCGGATCTTTGTGTAAAGTTTCAATAGTTTGATTATTTAAGAACTGTTTTTGTTATTATAATCTATTTTATCTATAGCAATAGTAGTGTTACCTTTGTCTGCTTTGTAAACACAATGTTGTTTTGTATTGATTTATTTTTAATTGAAATTGCTGTTTTATTCTCTTTGTAACAGGAATTCTTAGTTTCACTACACACATTTGTAATAGATTTGACAATTATACTTTTATAGCCTATAATATACAATAATTACATCTGAAATTTTACATTTTCTTCAAGTAGTTTGCATAAACCAGGACTACTTTGAATTTAATAATAAAATATATACAAATAACAGTGCAGGACGTATAATGGGTAATCCTCTAAGCCCATTGCTATCAGATATTTTTATGGATCATCTAGAGACAAAGATTTCAAAACATCCCGTATTCAAACAGTTTTTATATTGGTGGAGATAAGTAGACGACGTACTGGTATGTTTCACAGAACTAACAGACAACTCGACCAATTTTTATCGTATATTAATTCATTTCATAGTCATATTGAATTTACAATAGAAACAGAACAAAATCAATCCATAAATTTTTTAGATATAAAAATTAGCAGACTTCAAAACAAACATGACTTCTCCATATTTGATAAACCTACCCATACTGACAAGACTATACTCAATTCATCATCCCACCCAACACAACACAAACTGGCAGCTTATCATAGTATGTTACATAGATTAACAGAAATTCCGATGTCAAAATACAACTTTGAGACAGAATTAAATATAATTAAGCAAATAGCAGTAAACAACGGATACAACGAACAAACAATTAATAAAATGTTTAATCAAAAACTACACAAGAAAGCCCTGAAATTAGTATTTCCACCAACAGAGAAAAAACCCAGTACCTTCTGCTCGAATACATATACAGGCAAAATAACAACAAAAATTGCCAAACATATAAAAAAGAAAGGAATAACACCAGCTTTCCGAACAAATAACAACCTAGCCAAATATATTAAAAATAACAAGAGCCAAAATAAAAAACACTTAAACAGTGGTGTGTACAAACTTCAATGTGGCGACTGCTCAAAAACTTACATCGTCAAACTGGTAGAAACTTTGATAAACGAATAGCAGAACATAAAAGGGCTTTCAAGAATAGAAAAACAGATTCGACATACGCACTTCACCTTCTAGATCATAATCATTCTTTTAATGACAAATTAAAAATTCTTCACATTCAAAATAAAGGCCTTAAGCTATCTCTGTTAGAATCTATGGAAATCAATAAATTAAAAAACACAGATATAATTCTGAATGACCAACTTGAGACAAAACAGTTCTCCCTCCTCAACCTATTTCATTAGAGACTATAAATTTGTAAACCCAAGCCAAAAGTAGATCACTTGAGAAGGGCAATCAGCCGAAACAGCTGTAGTGATAAGATTTAAAATAAATTTTGTGGAAGTTTGAAAACAAAGTTTTCAGTGTTTTATTGTTAGAGTTTTTAAATCGTTCATCGATTGTTATATAATCAGTTTGATCTCTTCCAATAGTGCCTCCTCGATCACTTGGAGACTTCCAAGTATAAAGTCTACGTTTTGGTAGACAATACCATGTCTACCAAAATAATCTAATTCGACAAGGACAAGGTGTTTTTCGGAGCACTGGCAAAGTAAAAAAAAAAAAAATAAATAAATAAAATTAACTAGCATCTCCGGCTTTTCATTAGTTAATTTCTTATGTAGGTTAAAAAAGAAACAAAGTGGAGTTGCAATTAATGTAGCAGAAGATCTTATGTCTTCTTCACTTAATCTAAATAAATATAATGAGCAAATTTCAAAGTTTTGTGCAATTTATGTATCTTTAATAAAAACCAATATTTTAACTGTATACAGATCGGGTAATTGTGACTGACTTGTTTTTGGAAAATTTTGAGAATGTCATAACGTCCTTGCTTAGTAAAGCAGACAAACTGATCATACTTGGTGATTTTAATAAATTTTTAAAATTAAATCTGACCCTAATTTGAACGTTGTGTCACTCAGTAGATTGCTATATTTTTTGCAATTCCCATTTGCGAGCCCCAATGAAGTGACAATCAGTTCTTGTTTCTGTTAAAGTTAAATATCAAATGATATAAAACATATGGCATGTTGTCATATTTTTGACAGATTTCAATAAAAAAGAAATGAGTTCAAGTTTAACCATAACAATACAAAAACATTATAAAAAATGTACAGGTTGCCTAGTTAAGTTGCCGAGAAATGTATAACTTTTTATGGTTCAGAAAATAGTTGAGAAGGGGACGTACTGTATACTGTAAAAATTATAAATGACAACAAAAATCTAATTATTTCTTCTGTTATAGTTCTTTAATAACTTATCTCAGCGGACAATAAGTAAAATAAAATAATGCAGTTGTTCGTATAATTTATTAAAAGTCAGATTCCATACCTAAGGACCGTGAACATTACTTCAAAAATTTGAAATTCAGAGCATTCCAACACATTTCCAGATTACTCGCCGTCAGACCAAACTAATGGTGTGTTTATTTTCAACTTTGGAAATAATACTCACTCCCTATTTGAATATGTGTTCCTACCCGTTTTAACTCAGACTTTTCCGTACTCTGGAAGCATCTGTGAATTTTTGACAAACTTTCTAGATCGCTAGCCATTAAGGAAAGCAGGTGATAACTTTCTAGAGTTTTTGGTGGTGATTTAAGGCCGTAAAGTAAACGAATGGTGCAGTCGTGGATGTAAAATATCAAACTTTATATGATACTATAGGGTGTTTTTGATTGGAAAAACTACTACTCTCAAATAATTCTCTTAATAATAAATTTGCATGCAGTAAATTCTTATTTCTTCATATTTTTCCCACGCTATTTTCGTTGTCAGGTTTAGATACCATTAGATATTTGAATCCTAGAAAATGCATAAACTAATCTGCCGCATATTGACACTGCAAGTCATCCCTGGGGATTGGAAAATAGGAATCATATTTTCTATATACAAGAGGAGAGACAAACAACTCTGCGAAAATTATAGAGAAATAATAGTGCTAAATGTTGCCTACAAGATATTACATACAGCCGCCTTGAATAATTTTCAGAAGAATTAATTGGTGAATACCATTGTGGTTAAGGTTTAGAACCTTAAAAAAGGTTTTAGGTCAACTATAGATCAAATACATATGTTAAGAGGTATACATGAAAAATGTGCTGAATATAACATACCAATTTACAACTTGTATTTTGATTTCAAACATGGGTTTGATGGAGTAGATAGACAAGGAATGTTAAAAAAACTATCGATTTTAGAAATACCCAAAAGGTTAATTAAACTAAATTTGGAGGATTCCAAAACCATGGTGAGAATAGATGGAAATATGGTATAGGCTTTTGATATTGAAAATGGAGTTAGGTAAGGTGATGCCTTATCAATAACAGTTTTTTTTATTCTAACTTTGGAAGTTATGATCAGAAAACTAGGTATAAATGGCTATATTAATACAAGATCCACCCAAATATGCACATATGCTGACGATGTTGCCATGATAAGCCGTAATAGAAGGGTATTAAGTATAAAAGCTATACATTTAAAACGGG
Source organism: Diabrotica balteata (assembly GCA_918026665.1). Classification (NCBI taxonomy): domain Eukaryota; kingdom Metazoa; phylum Arthropoda; class Insecta; order Coleoptera; family Chrysomelidae; genus Diabrotica; species Diabrotica balteata. The sequence continues at coordinate 64,255,088 of OU898285.1, forward strand.
AAGCCGCAGCATTTGATATAAATACAAATGAAAGAAAAACAAAAAATTATGGATTGCACAAAGTCGAATCGACATGAGAATCTAAAGGTAGACAACTATACCTACGAATATGCCTTTAACTTTCCCTACATAAGCTCAATAACAAATGACAGCAACAACGTCTGTCAAGAAATACAAGCACGGATTCTTAGGGGCAATAAGTGCTTTTAGGCCTATAAAGACTTAACGAAAAGTAAGTTACTGAATTGTGAGTCTAAGCTACAAAACAATAATTAGACCAGTGGTCACATATGAATGTGAAACGTGAATCCTTTCAACCATTGATGAAAATCAATTAAGAATATTTGACCACAAATATCAAGAAAGATATTTGGACCAACCCATTGTAGAGATGGTTCGTGGAGAATAAAACTGAACTATGTGCTGGATGAATTAATGGTTAGATTTGTAAAGTCACAAAGACTAAACTGAATGAGTATGAGTGAAAAAAAAGAACATGTTTTTGTAGAGGTGATGTTAAAAAATTAAAAGAGAGAAATACATTCGAATTTTCCAGGGTGTATCTGAAGAGTTTTCAAACAGATTGGGTTTAGTTTCTAAATAGATAACAATAGAAAAGGTTTGTGTGAAAGAGCTAGTGTCGATCACAAAAGAATCGGGTTTTCAGAGAAACTATATTAAATTTAAAAAAGAGCACACTCCATTTGTGTATTTAGACGAAACCTGGATTTTTACTAAAGGTGAAATAAAATGGATTTGGCAGGATGAGAGTATAAAATCCATAAAATACACCGATACTGAGTAAAATATAGTGTGCATGCGGGTGGAAAACGTCATTTTATTGATGCAGCGGATCCTGTGTTTTTGTCAAAACCAAACTGACTGATTACCATGATAATATGAATACGGAGATGTTTGTGAAAGGGTTAAAAGAAAACTGCTTCTAAGTTTACATCAACCAGCTGTTATAGTTTGTTATAGTTTAAATAGGCATCCAACAAATTCCTGGAGTCAGTACATAAAAAAATAATGTTTAACGAATTATTTTTTTATTTAGCGTATGGCTACATCACAGGTTCATATAAATATAAATATATAAATGATATAAATTACAAACAACAGTAAATATAAAAAAATATTATTCTACAAACAAACATCTAGATTATAAATATACTCGACTGACTCTTTTGTAGCAGCCAGGAAATCTGAACGGTTGCCATTATAGGATCTAATCGGGCATTCCTCTACCATGTGTTTTACTGTTTGCCTTTCGGCGCCGCAGTCGCAATTTGGTGATTGTATTTTTCCCCATCTAAAAGTGAGTCGGAACATCTGCCACAGTTCGTCCTTATTCTATTGAGTGTGGTCCAAATTCGTCTCGGTTGGTTGAAGCCCTCAGGTTTGCTTGTAATACATGGCATGTTCCAGTTAGCTGGTGCAGCGTTATTCTCCCATTGTTCTCTCCACCGTTCAGTTACATTAAAGTTTTGATCTACTAGCCTTTTTGCTGTTTTTAGAGGCGGGTGTCTTGAACGGAGCCTATTTATGTCTCTGGCGGAAGTTCCGACATGGGAGCGGAGCTCAGGATCAGTATTGATTTTTATAAATTCTCTGACAAGGGCATGTTCCCGGCGGATGGGTGGTGGAGCTATATGACTCAAAGCTGGTAACCAGTAAGTGGGCGTGGCCTTGATTGTGCCCGATATATTTCGCATGGCTTGGTTGAGTTGGACATCAACACGGTGAGTATGTGGACTGTTTATCCATACTGGTGCACAGTATTCCGCTACGGGGTATACCAGTCCTAATGCTGTCGATCTAAGTGTGGGTGCTGAGGAGCCCCATGTAGTGCCGCAGAGCTTTTGCAGGATGTTGTTACGAGTTCGGAGTTTTGCAGCAGTCTTAGTAAGATGCTCTTTAAAGTTCAGCGTTCTGTCAAGTGTAACACCTAAGTATTTTGGGTGTTTATTATATTTAAGGAGTCTATCCCCAAAATTGATTTGAGGTTGATAGTTGGCCATCTTGTTATATAAATGGAAGCAGGACACTTCTGTCTTAGTTGGATTGGGTTGCAATCTCCATTTTCGGAAATAATTCCCTAGGCATTTAAATCGTTTGTTAGAATGCGTTCAGTGACCTCGAATTCTTTATGACTTGCGGCAAGCGTCCAGTCGTCTGCGTATCCAAACTTTTTTGATGTGGTTTCTGGCATGTCTGCTATATAGAGGCTGAAAAGCAAGGGGGCCAGCACGGATCCTTGTGGAAGTCCATTATTCAGTTTTCTTTGGGTACTAGTCTTGTCTCCCAATATAACTTTAAAGCATCTGTTGGATAGCATGGCGTTAATAACCTCAGTCGTCTTTCTGCATGGGATTATTCGCATTAATTTATATATTGCCCCTTGTCGCCACACAGTGTCATAAGCAGCAGATAGATCGATGAAGACAGCGGTTGTTTTTGATTGCCTTTGAAAGTTTGATTCCACATAATTGGTCAGGGCGAGTACCTGGTCTGTGCAGCTGCGGTTTGGCCGAAATCCTGCCTGTTCCACTGGTAAGTGTTGGAATATGGTTTTGCTGATTCTATTATACAACAGTCTTTCGAACAATTTGTACACCATACTTAAGAGTGCGATGGGGCGGTAATTTTTCGGTGAATTATTACTTTTCCCTGGTTTTAAAATGGCGATGATTTTTGCATTTTTGAGTTGGTGGGGGACGTTTCCCGTTTGAAGGATGTCAGAAAAGAATTCTGCGAGCCATTGCCTAGTGAATCTGCCGCTATGTTTGAGAAACTCAGCGTGAATAGCGTCGAAACCCGGCGCTTTTCCTGTTTTCATTTCATTTAGGGCTTGCGATATTTCTTCATGCGTAAATGGGTTGGAATATTCTGTTGACTGTGCAAGACTAGATTTTATGGTTTTTGAGGTCTTTTTTAACTTTAATTGTATGTAAACGATTTTGAGGTGCCCTAGAGGTTGACACTATGTACGTAGCTATTTGGTCTGAAGTTACTAGGTTGGTTTGGCGAACGGGTGGGTTGCTACTTCCGAGTTTCCGCAGTAGGGACCAAGCTTGTCGACTTGACTTCTGGAAGTCTAGGTTTTCTACTGTCTGTGTCCATTTTTCACGCCTGGCAGCATCAATGCTGTGGAGTAGTTCGTCTGCAATCTCCTGCTTTTCATCTTCGCAATATTCTTCATACAGTTTTTCGCTCTGTTCTGTCCAACCAGGGATATATTCTTTGCGGTATCCTCTAGGGATTGTCGCTTTTGCTGAGGTGATTATTGCTCCTGTTAGTCTCCCGTAGTTCTGGCTCTTTGGTGGAATCCATCCTAGGCATTTGTCAAGGTTACTGGTGAAAGCAGACCAGTTAGCTTTCTTGAAGTTCCATCTGGGTCGTGGGGACGATCTTATAATCGGAATGCTGATACCGATCTTGATTAGGACGGGGCGATGTTGACTATGTGGAAACTCAGACATAACCCTTCGTGATGCTGCTAGCGGTTGGCCTTTATTGTCAATGGTAACAAAACAGAGATCAGGGTTATATTCTCTCCTCCAGGCCGCAGATCTGAAAGTGCCTCTATCTTTGGCGTCAAATAGAAGGTGGGCACCATGTTCCTCTGCCCATTCCACAATGGATGTGCCATTTCTGTCAGTGTCTGAGTATTTCCACATCTCATGGTGGCTGTTGAAATCCCTACGTATATGGCTAGATGTTCATAGAAATTAAGAACTTGGACAGGCCAGGTAATAGCAGGAGGTTTGTATATGTTAGCTATTATGACATTGCCTATTTTCACAGTTACCTCGTGGATATTGTTCTCGGTAGAAGTGGCGATTAATGCTGCATTTTCTATGTTTGAACGGACATATGTTGCCACTCCGTAAGCTCTATCGTAGGTAGCGCCCAAAAGATCATAGCCGGGGATTTTTCCTCTTGAGCTTAGTTGACCTTCGTTTTCTGTGTGCGTTTCCTGAAGTGCTACTAGGTCAACTTCGTTGTCTTTTAAAAGTCTGTGCAGGATTTGACATTTTGCCCTGCTTATGCCTTCTATGTTAAAATGGCAAACTCGTATGCTTGGTCCGAGTTCTTTGTCAAATGGTCCTGATAAGGTCCGTTTACAAGTGTCATTTCTGGAAAGATTTTCTGTGATGATTGAATTGCCAGGAGATTCAAGATTGTCTGGCGCCTTTTGTGCTAGTTCATTTAGCGTTACCCAGGGTGCACGTGTAGTGTTCTACTACGGACGCGAACTAGCTTTACACTGTTTAACGAATGAAAATATTTCATTTCTTTATGAGTCTTTCAATCCGAAATTACTACAATTAACCAAAATGAATGAAACCCCAAAAATATTTATAGTAGACGAAATTATACATAGTTTTGGACATACTGTGACTGCCCTCTTACCAGTGTGAATTCAATCCTATTAAACATATTTTGGGAATATGCAAAACTGACTACGATATACAAGATTACAAATATATTGGACGTAATGGTTACAGCAGTTTTGGCAAAATAGCAAGAAGCATTGAATACTGCTACTCCCGCAAGTGCGCGGGAATGTGAAAAGTTAATAGAAAAATGTCGGATGTGTGAAAATCGTATCGAAACCCAGTTATCATTTAGAATCTAAATGAAGATACCGACGACACTGATTAGCGAGTATGGATCTAATTCTTGATTAACCTGTAAGGTAATAGGTTTTCATTTTCTCATTATGAATAATTTTGAGTGTTATTCTTATTATTTTATCAGTATATAATAAATAAATATAAATAAAATTCTCAATTAATACCGTATTTTTGCTTGTCTTCGACAGTCCTTCAAATATTGGGATAATTTACTATTAACATTCTCAGCACAGCGGACCGTTTAAGTTAAAGCTTTAATCGCCAATCCAAAGTAGTTGCAAATTCATAAAAAATACAAAGTGATAATTTATCTAAACAATACATCAGCGTGTAATTGAGAAAGTTGTTTTGTAAACTACTAACTTCGAATGCCAAAATCGCTATTTTGAAAAGGTAGATTTAGTAGATATCAGTAGATGAGATTCATTTAATACATCTAATAATATCTCTAATAAGAAAAAACAAATTAAAGTGAATAATAATTCTCTACAGACGAGAAAAGAAAGAGGCAGATTAACGAGGATGAAGGAGAAGAACAAAACGAAAATCCGTAGACATAAAAAGGTATTATTTAGAACCCAAAATAAAAAAGGTTGTGATAATCACGAATTGAAAGAAACGATAGTAGAAAAGATTAAAGCAATCTGAAAACACGGAAAAAGTTTTAACACAACATTCAAAAAAAGAAAATTTAGGACACAAGAAAAAGATAAATTTGCAGTAAAATACGATTGAAAACATGAATAAATAAATGAGAAAAAAAGTATTGTAATCAAATGACACTATTTTAAGTCTAATGAAGACATTGAAGATGCTACCAAGTTTATTGCACCTAAATTGTACATGAAAAAGTAATGTTAATAATATAAAAATATGTTACTTGGGAGTAAGAGTAAAGTATAGAAAGGTATAAGTATTATTAATGTTCATGCGCCTACTGAAGATAAAGATTTAGAACCAAAGCATAATAAAAAACTATATAAAAATAATCATTGGAGGCATAAATGCGAAAGTCGAAAAGATAAAATATATAGAAGAATAACAGGATTCTTTATATTAACAAGCTTATTATAAATAATCAAACGAAAATGGGAAAATGTTAATCAAATTTGCTACAGAGAACAAAATGAAAATAGCTAGCACAAGTTTTAATCATAAAGATATTTATAACACGGACTTCCCCCGATGGAAAAGTAAAAATCAGAGAGATAATGTCCTAAAAGAAAGCAAACACGATACGTAATAAGTAATAGTAAAATTAAAACAAGACAAAACCTGTTAGAGACATATTCAATTACCAATTAGAGCGCCTTTAAGAGAAACATGTAGTAAAAAGACTAGGGGAAAAAATAAATAAAAGGCTAGATAATCTAGTCAAGTACGAAATTTAAAAAAAATAGCTGGCCATACAGACAGCCATATCGGAAGCAATAGAAAAGTGCATATAAAGAGATGTTAAGATTGGTTCGATGAAGAAAGTAACAATGCTTTGGCGAGAAGAAACAGGTCAAGAGAAAAAGAAAATGCCCAAAATAGATCGAAAACTATAGGTCTTAAAGTCGACAAAGAATTTCCTAAAGGAAGAAAAGAGAGCAGCTGGAAAAACAATTAAGAAACATAGAAGAAGCCTACATAAACAAAGAGGTAAAAAATGTCTGCCAAAAAGTTCAGAAATCTAGAGAAACTAAAAAGAATAATACGAAGTATTGAAGAACCTAAGGTTTACTTCTAGGAGAAATAACAGAAAAATTAAACAGGTGGATGGAATATTTCGAATATTCGTTAAATACAGCCCAACAAGAGGTAGTAAAAGAAAATGGGAATTGGTAAAAAGAGGAAGGAGGGACGTGTGAGGAACTAACTTTAAATGAAGTTAGAGAAATAATAAGAGACCTAAAAAGTAGCAAAAGTGCAGGAGAAAGGGGTATCCCAGCTGAGATTTTTAAGAAAGGTGGCAAAAGACTAAAAGAAATTTAGCTTGACATTAGCAGTTTGACAAAAATAAGAAATGCCATAATAATGAAATGGTTTGGTTAGTTTGGTTTGGAAGAAAAACTACTAATCAAATGAGTATGGTAATAATAGCTACGATCCGATCAAAAGCTTAGAAAGCTAGTAAGTAATAAGCAGAGAAAATTTTCTAAAGCAGTTCTCAGTGAATAGAGGTTGAAAACAAGGGAATCCGCTATCAACAAATTAGAACAAATTCTAAGAAGATCAAATACGAGCACAAACATAACTATTATCAATAGCAAGGCAAGGAATAGTGCGTAGCGTATGTCGTTGATGTGGTGATACTAGCGATAACGAAAAAATATCTAGAATTACAGAAGTTTTTCATAAATTTGAAGAAGAAGCGAAATGGTACGGAGTAACAAGAAACCAAACAAAAAACGCAATATATGAAAATGAGAGGAGACATAAAGAATGATAGCAAATATATTTAGTATTATAAAATTAGAATTTATGAATTCTAAGAATTTATGAAATTTAAGAAATCCTTTAGAATTATATGCCAGTGAAACATAGATTTGGGGGAAATCTATGGAATGGGATATGGATAAAAAGACCAAATATAAAATGATAGATGATGTATGGAAAACCGAATATATTAGGGAATATAATATCACAAACATTAAGATGATTTTGACATATCCAGAGGCTGCATTACTAATTGGAGTAATAGGAGTAAATTAGAAGAAAAGTAGGCCGAAAACCAAGTGGAAGAAGTATGTTGAAAAATAAAGACATAGAAGAACTTAAAATATAAAATTGAAAAAAAAACAACAAACCAAAAAGAATGGACAAAATAATAAACCAAGCCATTCTAGCCCATTATACCAGCTTAAAAAATTACAAATTCGCTTAGTGACAATATTAAAACTATTTTAGCATCTGATTCAAATAAATTTTTAATTTTATTTTTCTCGAGGCAACCAAATCGTATACCAAACTCTGAACTTTTTGTATTTCTATATATTTCTTGTAGCATCTATTTAAAACATACACACATCAAAATAATCTAGAGGACAGTAACAAAATGCGAGATTACACAAGGATTTTAAATAATTAATTTCAAATATTTTAATAAAAAAGTTATAAATATAAAATAAGTGTTCGGAATATAAAATAAACATTTTTTTTCTTAGAATTATCGTAATAGCTCTTAAGAAAATTAAAAGAAAAGTTCATAAGTCAAAAGATGGTAACAAAAAGAAATAAAACAACTACACTTGAGTGCAAAACAATCGACTCAAAAGCGATATTTGAGTTTACACCTTTCTGTTTGAATGTAAGAAGTATGAAAATAACAAGATGTAATGTGCAAACAGTAACTTTATTATTGAACTTACAAAAACTGCTATTTCATTATTTGGAAGACGCATTATAAAAACAATATGCAATACGAACAGAGTTTCTCAAATATTCATCATTGGAACTATCCCAAGAAAGACATAATGAACGGAGAAATCATCAATTACAAAATGAATTTTTTTGTTTTTCAGTATCTAATATTTCCACCCTATTCCTAATTACACTTTCCAATCGATTTCGAATGGATCGGATGACTTTTCTAATAAATTCTTAAGGCATTGTTTCCCATTCATCATTAAGCGCAGCTCTCAATTCCATTATGCTCCTTGGTGCATGATTTCTGCTCCGGACCCTTCGTTTAAGCTCATCCCGAACATGCTCTATTTAATTTATGTTGGGACTCTACGCAGGCCAATTTATTGTAGGTATACCGATCTCAGTCAGATAGGTTAGGCTATATCATGTAATAAAATAAAGGCATTACCAATAAATCCCCGTATGGAATTACATGTTCCTCCAAAATATCTCTGATATAACGATCCGCCGTTAAACCTTCTCCACGTCCTCCATCAGGCATGAAAACAAGCTCGGTTTTCCCATCCATGGAAATGCCTGCCCAAAAAATACAAGAACCGCCTCCATATGACACAATTTCTCGTATACAACATTGAGCAAATTGTTTCTCTGGCCTTCTATAGACTCGACGTCTCTTGTCGTTGCCATGTAGGCAGATCCTACTTTCATCAGTGAATAATACCTGACTCCATTGATAGTCGTCCCAATCCAGATGTTCGCGAGCAAATTCTAGTCGTCTTTGCTTTCGGGCTGCAGTTAGCTTGGGATTAGTAGCTGCCCTTTTTGGTGTCAGATTAGCTGCTTTCAGTCTCCTTCTGACTGTCCAAATGCTGGTAACCACACCCCGGACCTCTCTAAGTTCTTTCTTGAGATTAGCACCAGTCAAATGTCGATTTCTCAGAGATTTAGATACAAGATTTAGATCATCTCTTTCTCTGTTGTTATTCGTTTACGACCTCCTCCTTGTCGGCGGACATAATCACCAGTATCTTGGTACCGACGATACATTCGGGACACAGCAGATTGTCTTAAATTTAGTCGATTTGCCATGGCTCTCTGGCTCATGTCTTCTCTCAATAATGCTACTGCTTGAGCTGTATTGACGGACGTGGTATCCATTTGTTATAATCTTGCCAACTTAATTGACTGATATATTAGTGGGTTCCTATAGAAATTGATGGTTACGATGTTAACCAAATGTTTTAAGTGGGTGCGTGTCGATTTCAATGGGTCAAATTATGATCCCCTCTCTACGTGTTGCATTATTTATGTGTAATACGTCACCCGATTTACCAAAAAATCATAACTTTTTTAACTCAATAATGAGGTTAATAATTGTACACTAAATATTTTTAAATTCACACCTTTTTTTGATTGAAACAGGAGACGTACTTTCGCAAAATAATTTTGAATCGATTTTTTTTGCACTCAAGTGTAGTTTTTTGCCCCTCAACTCCCAACAAAGTAGTCTTTAGGTTAATTTAGTATAATGTATGACCTTTATGGTTATTGATTACTGTCATATATCTATAAGGTAAACTCATGATCAGATTATCAATGTCTTGCTGCGGTATTTTTTTTTCATTCCATTAAAAGGCCCTAAAAAAATTGCTGTCTTTTATAGAACGCAATATATTGTTGTACAATGCGTCCGCCCAATATGTCCCACACTTGCTCAATTGGGTTTAAATCTCGCGATTGTGCAGGCCATGGTAAAACTTCAATTTCAATATCTTTGAGGAATGAGTGCTCGACCCTGGCACTATGCGGACGCACATTTGTCATGCATTAATTGAATTGGGGACCAGGTTGTAGTGCAAAACAAATATGCGCGGTAGTCTGTTGCATTTAGAAAGCGTTTCAGACAAACGAGATTGGTGTTTCTATAAAGAGTGATTCCACCCCATGCCATTATACTGCCGCCTTACTGTCTCGAACCTCCTGCGCGGTGTTCTGCGCTCCTGGCAATCGTTCAACATTTCCTAAATATTGTTCGATGTTGTGCGATGCTAAATTCTTGTTCGTCTTTTATCTGGTGCAAATTTAAATCTTGACTCAAGTCAATTCAAGTCGATGAGCGCACTTCCTCTGGATAACACAGGCACTCTCACAGGCCTTCGAGCATTTAACCCTACTTCATGCAGTCTATTTCGAATGGTTTGGCGACTTACAAACACCTGATGAGTTCTTGCAGCCTCATTTGTAATTGTGATGTAGTTACAGTGCTATCTTGCAAAGCCTGCAACTTAATAAAACGGTCTTCAATCTGGTTGGTTATCCTAGTACGGTCTGTATGACGTTCAGCAACATCACCAGTTTCTTAACACCTTAACTACAAACGATTATTGACACTTCTGTTCGTGTGGAGGACCTCAGCAACATCTCTTTGACTTTTGCTAGCTTGAAGCATCCCGATAGCACACCAATATGTTTTGCGATTTAAATGATGTCTCTCCACTATTGGCAATTGCAATTGTAAATTGCAAAGTAAATAAAAATATACATAGACATCGAAAATCCAGTACCAATAAAGAAATATTACAGTTTATCTTACAGATAAAAAACGCATATTGAAGTTTTGTTAAAGTTTTAATAGCCATTCTTATCAGTATTACCATCCAAGTTAATAAATAATCGACAAAACAACAAAAAAGATTAAAAACATAAATTTATGTTTGTATTTGCAGCTAACATTGATGTCTTGCTATTAGTAGAGCTAGATTTTCAGCAAAATTAAATGCAAATTTCAAAACTGATTTTTAATTTGAATCTCACTGGCGTACCATTTTTTTCTTTAAAAAATTGAGACTATTACCCGTGCTCGTCAACGATGAATATAAAATTACTAATTGTGTGTCAAAAAATGCGCAATAACCAACTCTTAAAACTTACCAAATTTCATTTGCATTTCTCAACCAGTAGGGCACTAAATAAATCGTTAGTTTGTAAGAAAAATTTCAAGACCCTGTATCTGGGAAAAGGAAGCATCTGCGGGCATACGTTTATATAGCAAACTGTCATTATTTTCCGTACGTTGCACGTATTTACCGAAACTCTGTATATTTTACAAATATGTATTATTCAAACAGAAGGCCTAAAAACCGACACTTTCAACAATTAACTCAGAAACAATTGATTTATAATTCTTGACACACTGATAACTTTTAATCAGCATGAACAAAGCTACTTCTCTGCAAAATTCAGCCAATTTAACTGAAATCACGTTTACATAAGAAAAGCGCCGGTGCCCTTAGTTTAATTTTTTAATGTTTTGTATTTTGAGAACGATTTCGAAGAGGAAGTCGAAATAGCAAATAAACTTATTTTAAAGTACAATTGTGGCTCATTCTCAATAAAAATAGTAAATTGTCACTAATTTTGGAATATGGAATTATATATGGAATATTTTTATATGGAATATATAAATCCCTCCCGTTTATGGAATATTTTTATTGTGCATTTTTTATTGGAATGGCGTAAATAATAAAAAAAACTAAAATATATTTGAGAAAATTTCATTTATACATTAAAATTGAAGATGACTTTATTATACAGAATTTTATATTTGAGAATATAAGCTTTTCCTGTACAACGAAAACGAGTTGTAAAACGTTCTAAACGAGTAAGTAAATGTATTAAGCGAATTGTTAGTTTAGGGTTTGTGGATATAATTTCGCGCGGGAATGTTATGATGTGAGTCCTGATCTGTAGTGCTGCAGATATTTTAATGATACTACAAGAATTTGCAGAATGTTTGCAAGACTGTTTCCAGGTTTGTGTTAGGATAGTTTGACACTGAATGTAAGAGTGATCTAGCTAGGAGGTAGTTGGAAGAGCCGTGATTCACCGTGTCCACGATTATAAACAATAAGTTGTGACACGCGGAGAGAGTGGGCCTGGCAGCACGCTTCTGAGATACAAGGGACCCGGGAGGAGAGTGTCAAAACCCGATAGCGCGCGCATTCCTGGCCCCTATCGATCATCCAGCTCCGACTCTGCATCGGGATCGGGAGAGGAGTAGTAATGGCACAGCCACTCGGGGGTGCAATGCTCAGCTAGTGTAGAGCAAGTGGCCTCCGCAGGCGTGATCAGACGATACGCGGGTTCGGTCCACCGCTTGAGTCCTTAGCACCTCCTGGGGCATGACTGCCAAGTCTGGAGGCTTATTTATCAGATAGCCATGATCATTCATCCACTCTAGAATGGTGAGGAAGGATCGAATGTTGTCGACAGTGGTGTTTGTCTTCCTATTTTCCACCATGCTGCCAGGTAAATATTTACCCCCCTTTCTTATTGCAAATAAACTATATTTACCTTAACAATGTACAATTTACTTCTATTTTTATATGTAAACACTATGTCATGGCAGTTTAATTATATTTATAATGTTTAAAAGAATATTACATTTTATTTTAAGTCTGCAAGAATCTCGAATTACCTCAACTAAAAATTTTACTTAAAAGTGTTCATATGATGATTTTACATTTTTGAATAGACCACTCACAATTCTATCTTTACCTTCAGAGAAAACACAGTGATTTTAAATATTTTATTAGCTTTTACGAACAATTTATTAGTTATAAGTTAGAAGTCCTACATTAGTATTTTCCTAAGTCCAATATATCGTCTTTGACATATATAATACTGCTTCTGTGTTGACTTTCACTTTCAAATCACCACTTGCACATTTACAAGTGTAATTTAAAATAACTGAATCTCAGTGATCGTGCTTCATTTGATTTCACTATCAGACTATTTAAAAATAATTGATCAGTTCACAAAATTTGCCAAACAAGATATGTTACCTTCATCTACTAGGTCATTTGTTTCTTTTTTAGACTACCTATCGCTATTAAGCGTTCTAGTGGCTGCCTATCTTCATTGTAATTATCCCAATTTTACCTCGATATTTATATAGCAACGACGCTAAGTAGTTTTATCTTTGTTTCTCTCTCTAGTGTTGACCCATTTCTCTTCTGTCCATCGTCTAACTAGATCATACCTCTGAAGGTACGCTCGTTATAATTATCAATTATCAATAATTTAGATAATATTTTAAAGATAATTTTCTTTACATTATTATTATAAAATAAATTGTATAAAACACATTTGTTCTATTCATTTTTTTACAAACTCTTGTAAAACTCTAACTCAGTGTAACCCTACTACATTCTAGCAATTAGCAGTCTTTATGTGACAATAACCCAGATTTCGTTTTTTTTTTTCAACCATCTTGCATAAGTTTTAACTATTTTGAAGATGTAAATTTACTAGTAGGTTGTTCAAACTAATAACTATGATCTGTGTTTTCGTGACCACAATATTTATTGTGCTAATGATTTACTTACGGATTCTAGCAACTTTGTAATACTCTGTAAAATTGCAGAATCTACTTTGTAAATACACATTTAACCTTGAAAATTAAGTTCTATATTAGCTTTCCATCTAAACTATATAAGAGATATATTAATACTACTTTTGTCTTTATATTCTTTATTTATTCATCTTCAAGTTTAACATCTTCTCTTCTTTATTTACTCATCTTCAAGTTTAATGTTACAAGATCAAGTGGTTTCTATCATCAACTAGTTGTTTTCAACTTTTCAAAATTGTTACGTCTGTCGTTTAGTAAAAGGAATTTGTTCGAGAATATGTGTACATTTTAAAAATTAAATATAATTAAAGAAACAATTATAGTAAAACTAAAAAACTATGTACCTACTTCTTTCCAAAACTCCCAAAAGTTTACTCCCAAATGGTCGCTTGGTGTCAAAGTATCTTTCAAAGGCCAATGTTTCAATACAATAAATTAGTTTTTCAAATAAAGGTATTTTTATAGCTTAAATTTCAGAATTATTTGTGTAATCTACTTGTTACTTTGAAGCTATTATTTGTTACTAATTGTATGAAATCAGAGCTAATTTTTGTTAATTTGAAGTGTATATCCGTAATCTGTCTTTTTCTACGTGAATAACCGATTTTGAACTAGTATGTGTTTTTAAGGGTATCCTCATTTGTTGATATAAAGTTTTGGACAATATTTTACGCATATATACCAACAGACATAAACAAGTCTACCCTCCTAATATGGGAACAATTATCCCACACTCTAATCGTAAAATAAGTCTTTATAGAATACTAAACGAAAATTTTGTGAATATTTACCACACAGTTATTGTCCGTGTTTCAAAATAAATCTTTATAAACTATCAGCCAAATCAGTTTTTAAGTCGTTATCTCCGTTTATCAATAGCTTGAATTCAAAAATTCGCTTTAAACCATGCTTCTATTTGTCTATATTTTTTATAGACAAACAGGAAGCAATAGCTAGTTGATGCAGTGCGCAGTAGTTTTTAAATCTTAGTATGCAGGTGCATAATCAGGGGGCAATGCAATATGCAATCATTCATTCATCTACGCTCGCATAGAGAGAGCGATTTCAATGGAGTTCTTCGGAGTGATTTTCGTGTTCGTGTTTGTGATCGGATTTCCAGGTAACTTATAACATTCCTTAGATTTAAAACAAACAATTTTCGAAAATAATGAAACTGAGATTGAATTTTGTTTTATACTATTTTCACATTATTACAAGTTTTTAACTTTTTAACTTAGAACATTTATATATATTTTTTTTTGATTTTATTAATATTATTTACAATTTTTTTTATTTTTTATTATTTCAGATTCAATTCTTGTGAGAGAAAGATACAATGTGAAATGATTTTTCATATCAATTTATTAAATTTTTTCCAGTTTTGAATATATTTTTTAAATTATTTAAATTCAATTTACCTACTTATAACTTTTTATTTGTATTTTATTTTAATACTATTATATAATTTGATTTTTGTTTATTATTTTTAAGAGCTTAATAATGTTAAATAAATAAACTTTGTAGTTTAATTCTAAAAAACAAAACTTATGGAAACATTTTTGTAATACACCATGATTGGTAATGATCAAATAGTTTTGTAAAAAATCAAATTATTCAACTAACGAGTAGATTTCTTTTAATAATAATAATAATTAAAGAATTAAGTAAAACAAAACTGATTTTTAGGTACCTGGGTCTGCGTAAATACTAAAAAAGTAGCTTTAAAACTTTATTTATACCCTAACTAACTTACTTAGTCACTAGATATCGAAATTTAGTTTTAAATACATTTATGTGTTATATACCAAGTAGGACACTCGTTCGTATTTAAAAAAATTCAGTTAAAATTTTATTCAGTTAAGTTTTATTTTTTATTAGATCAAGAGTAAGATTATGAGCTACCACATTGTTTGTAATATTTTACTTGGAAAAAATACGACGTTTTCGCTGCCACATTACCATCTTACCTAACAAAAATTTCCATTCATAGTTTACTGAAATCCAACACTGAATTTATTTTTAATATTAAATACGACATTACATACGATAACTTTCTAGTTTTTAAATAATCTATAGAAGTTACTAAAGCTGTTGCTAGTGTCTTTCTAGTTATACTGTCTCTCTGTATAATCTGCCTTTTTGTGTTTGAAATGTCGTTTACATAATTATTCACAGTTTTGCCATATTTGTCGGAAAATTCTTTACGTAAATAGAACTAACTAAAAAAATAAATAGACAATTTTAATCAATATATACAACATTTCTTTAAAACAATAGTAAAATGGTTTTTCTACTTTTTCTCTGATTTTCAATGGTATTAACTTAAAAATAGTGTGAACTCATGTGCCTATAGTACACCAGTCAATCTGTGAAAAAATCATTGTCTGCCTATAAAACGTTTCTAGATATTTTCGAGAAAAATAGTTCAAATAAAAGTTGTAGATCTTAAGTTCTACAGTTCTTTAGTTCTTTAATTTTCAAGTTTCACAGTTTGCCAACATTTTATTAAAATTGTTATAAAAAAGCCGTTTGAAAATGAGCTGACTTTTTAGCTTATAAATGTTTATAATAACTTTAATTTTTTTTGTCACGCACTTGTAAGTGTAGGCTCACTGACACGATGGTGAAAAAACACAATCTTAAAAAAGTTTTTCCGTTGTTTTCCTTTTCTTGGTTGTTTGGGAATTTCTTGCTTAAGTTTGACTACTGTAAATATATATTTTGCTTTCTTTTAATGAAAACATGGTCGAATTAGTTTCTTGTTTTTTCATCAGGGGAGATCAAAGCCGTTTTATGTACATATTTATGATAAACTTGTGTACTTGCTATCTTAAGGTTATGTTTCACTAAAAATTCATTACTTTCTTTATACAGGCTTTTACAACCTGCTATATTCATATAAATATCTTCTCTTCCTACTTTCGCGTTCACATCTCCCATTATTATTTTGATGTTATATTTTGTTACTTTTTTAATTAGCTTACAGAGTTGTCCATAGAACTGACTTTTTATTTCCATATCGTTCTCTTCTATAGGAGCATGTACGTTAATTGTGCTGATTTCTCTATACTTCTCGTGCAATCTTAAAAAAATATTTTTCTAAATGTACAAATTTTCCCTAAATCTGTACATTATAAAAACTTCTTATTTTTATTTAAATACTCCCTATATTTCGAAACTTGGACTAGTCCCTCAAAACTAGTCCATCCCTAAACGATTAACAACGAAAAACAAACAACAAGTTCCTCAAAAATAATACAGACGTCAAGCAACCTTCGTAAGAAAAGGTCCGACAAGCAAGAACTTGCGACCAGTCAGTTCATTTCTTATTATACACTATTTCTCTATTACCTAGTTTTGTGGCCAGTATTGTTGGCAGTAAGTGAGTGTGCTAAAAATAATTAGATGCTGTCCTATTGTAAGTAATACTGAAACATATCTACTTATTCAACCTTTTAATTGTTCTAAGTCGCATTGTTGCCATCACGTGTCGGGAGTGCATAGAAAACGATTTGCCGATCCAACAACGGTTTGAATATTACATAAACCTTTACTGTTCTTACCTATAAACAATAAACTTATACCGATATTTTCTACAGTGCTATAGACTATTATTCCTTTTAATAAAGATACATTTCGACTAATCTGAATTAAGACTTTTACCAATTTAATGATAACCGCTATCCCTTGCCAAGGGAACAATCTTTCAGGTGCTGAATTAGCCAGCTGGTCCTTCGGCTAAGGAGTACCTCAGAAGGTTTGTGCAGTAAGAAAAAATATTTCCTCGAACCAGCAAAGTTCGCTACGGCGAACTCCTTATTCGTACAACTGTCACTATCTCACATCCCAGCTGCTTAGTTTCTTGCAATGCCATTACTTCGATTGTAAATTTCTAGCGTATTTGGGAAATTCTCGCGATATTAAATGATACGAGTATAATTAGTTGTCATAAAAAGTCATTAAACAAATATCAGGAAGTATATATATATATATATATATATATATATATATATATATATATATATTATATATATATATATATATATTTATGCATATACATGTATACATACGTATTAGAATTACAACTTAATATGAAAACACTTTTTATAAAAAAATTTTTTCTACAATTTACTATGAGAATCATTGATCTTCACGACGATTTATTTATTAAACTGGCTTACTTTTACCAACTGAAAATTATTAGTCACATGTAAGTACTTTTGTAATAAGCATCTCTTTTCTCTTTGCTTGGAGATACCATTTTTCCAATTGGTACTCTCCAGTTAAAATTGATTCATTATAAGAGCAACTTTGTCTTTCACAGATATAGACTGATGCTGTTTTGTAAATACAAAATGAAACGTTTCCACAATATATCAAATAGTTAATATCCTAGCTTTTTCTTTTCTCCCATATCAGATTAATATCTTCGGAAGTTACAGTGCGAAAGGGTTTTCACCAGAAAGTAGTCCGGGTTTATGCAAATTTCAAGAAGATGTAAAATTTCAGATGTAATGATTGAATTTGCAATATTATGGTCTAATAGGTTTTTTACCAGGACTGTACTTTTTTTAGGAGGAATACTAGGAAAAATATTTTCTTAGAACACACTAAATTTTCACCTAAATTTACCGTAAAAACACAATAGAACTAGTTAATAAAATACATTTTCAATTACTCAACAACTTCAGATTAATTTCATTTGAGGTATATATATATATATATTATATATATTATATATAATATATAATATATATATATATATATTATATTATGTATATATATATAATATATATTTATATATATTAAAAACTCTAGAACTATATAGGACCCATCCGTTTCTATAAAGCAAAAATTACCCGAAAACAATAGCGATTGAACAAAGCCCAAATTTTCTCAATAAAAGAGATGACGGCATCCGATTACCTTCGACATGGAGACATCCCAAAAATAAAATATGTCCGCTCAACCTTCAAAACAAAATTCCAAAATCAGAAATCTTCACGCAAATCCCCACCCAAATCACTTCATCATCGACGCTTTAAATAACCGGCCGCTGTTCTCAGGAGCAGTAGTGTAGTGATAAGTGTTCAGTGTAGTAGATAGTGCAGGAATAAGGAAAGCTGAGCAACTATTTAGAATAGCTCGACAGTTTTGCCGTGTTAATCGCCAACGTCAAGGGGACTTGATAGGGCACGTTAAGAAGAAGAAGTAGTAGATAGTGTCTGGAGGCTCAGGAGAGGATGTCGAAAGCACTTCGCAGTGATAATCGATGCGGTTCAATTTGGAGGCCTGGTGAGTTTAATATTAATTTTTATAATAAAATTAATCTTAGTTTTCAAAGTACTTCAAAGTAAGTAATCTTAACCACATGTTTCAATTAACAGTCAAAATGTTAACCACATTTTTGCTAACTTAGTAGGATTACTTACTTTTCAGGTCCACTAAAGATGGTTTGATAAGATCAAAGACGTTCGTTCTGAACAATTTAAACAACTTCATTACCTATATGAACACCAGGAACCAACAGTACAGTTTGAAAACACATTAACAAAAGCTGTTCGAATTGAAAGTGGAGTGAGTCAACGCAGCGTACTAGGCCCTCAGCTATTTACCATGTAGATTACATTCCAAACTCAGAAGATGACATAAAAGTGAATGGTAAATTAGAAAATAATTTAAGATATGCCGAACCACAGTTATACCAGGACACAGAGAATCCCGAAAGCCTCTAATTTCTGTTTGACAAGATATTAGTTGAAAGAAATCTGTTGTGGTTGAATTGATTTATTAGTAGTAAACCGGAATCCATATCAACCAGTATATATAAATCTATACGGTATAGAGACAACCAAAGTTTCTACTGAGCTGCTGGATCAGTCGAGATATGAATTCTGACTTAAAAATCCAAACCCAAAGTGAAATGACCAGTGAAAACTATTTGGAGATACGAAGCTTCTTATGCGATAGGTCATTCGATCTGCAATTAATATACAATTTGGTGAACTGCTACATATATTTCACAATACTATGTGGAGTTAAAGCGTGGACACTAAAAGTTTCCACTTTAAGTTTCCGAATTGAAGCATTAGAAGCCTGGGTATATAGAGAATGTTAGGAATACCTTGGACTTCTCACACCACCAATCTGGAAGTTCTCCACCGATTAAGCAGAGAACGGGAGCTCATTAAAATCATAAAAATAATATAATTTTCTACAGCTCGTAATCGAGGGTAAGATTTAGGACAAATGAGGACCAGGACGAAGACGGTGCCCCTGGCTTAAAAAAATACGATATTGGACTGGCTTGGGTTCATAACATCAGAGTATAGGCTAATTTCATTAAATACGAGTTCCGTTTACATTACCTGCAGATTCCTTATTTATTACTTTTTTATACAGGGAAAAAAAAACATAAAATACAACACTAATTTTTACTTTATTTAATTTTTGTAGATTTTGTTGTCCTCATTTTTTCTAATAATAGGGGATGATTATAATACAAATTGTTCTAGTATACAAATTACCAGATTTAGCCATACCGCTTACACTCCCTCTGAGGTGAAAATTCAAACATCTACGGTATCAAAAGGACTGAGCTCTGGTGGGACTCTTTCCGTGTTATCGAGCTCTAGGTGACCTGGTATGCTGAAGTATCTCCCAAAAATTTTCGTACACATCTGGATATTGAGAGTAGTACAGCTTTCTGCATGGTCTTATAGAGATGTTCGTTCAGACCTAGCTTTTTTATGTTGTCTAGGAGGTTCTTTGGAATCACTCCAGTAGTAGAGAGAATAATAGGTATTGTCTGGGTACTTTCCATTCTCCACTGTCTTCGTATTTGAATTTTCAGATCACTGTACTTGGCGATTTTTTCGTTCTGTTTAGCACGAAGATTATTGTTGTTGGGTATCGCCACATCAATTAATGTTGTCTGTCTCTTAAGTGTATTAACTAGTATGAGATCTGATCTATTATGTGCCACTGTTTGGTCTGTGAACTTGATAAAGGATCTTTCCTACTGAGTCGTGCCGTTCCTTATATTCAGTTGCAGCAAATGTCTGACAGCCCCCGGTAATATGTTGGATGTATTCCTGAGCTTGACATCCATATCCGCATTTGTCATTTTAAATCTGAGGATCTTTGACCATATATTTCAGGTAATTTTTTGTTGGTATAACCTGATCCTGAATGGCCAGTAGTGAGCCTTCTGTTTCAGGAAACATATTTCCTGATGTCAGCCAATAGTTCGATGGTATATTGTCGACATGGTCTTGACTGACCTATTGAGATGTCGCCCGTGTAGAGGTTTACCCGTCCAGGTGCGCATTTTTTCGTCCTTAGTAACATGGTTTATGCGCATTTACTATTCCCTTAGTTTGATCGGTGTTGTATCATCTACTGCACAAATTGCGCGATGTAGAGTAGATGTCAGCCTACAACTGAAAATAAATTCTTAAATTAGTAATCTGTTTTTCTAGTTGCCCACTTATCTCCATAAGCCCTTGTCCTCCTAAATACCGCGGTAATATTGTTCTTTCTACTGCACTTCGAGGATGGTGTTTTTGTGCCTTTGTGAAGTGTGTTCGTACTTTTCGCTGAAGATTTTCTATATCCATTTTTGTCCACTTAACAATACCAAATGAGTAGCTAAGAGCAGAACATGCGTAGGTGTTAGTGCCTTAAACAAATTTTTACTGTTAAGGTGTGAACAAAGCAGCTGTTTTACCTTTCGTATAAACTCAGTTTTTATCTCAGTTTTCATTTGCCTATGGTTAATCTTCCGCGCTTGTTTTAATTCTGAGGATTTATATATATATATATATATATATATATATATATATATATATATATATATATATATATACAAATTATTATTATAATGTTATTAATAATGAATTTGTATTATAATTATTATTATAATACAAATGGTTCTCTTTAAGGTCGGTACTCTTTAGTTCCCGTATTTCAAATTTTCATTTGAGTTTGTTCTGATTTTATCCGTCGAATGTTTTTGCAGTTAAAAATAGTGTAGTCCTAACGCTCTATCGATCACATTTCTTACTTTATGAATATTATGTATTACTTAATTCTTATTATGAATCCTGATAATTAAATATAATTATTAACTTAACTTATTTTTTAAATAAAATATTTTTTAAAAATATTAATATAAATTTATTTTCTCGCTATATAGAAGGCTCTACGAGCTCTACAATCACAGTGTAAAACAGGAAAATGTTACCGAGTCCTCAGTTGAACTGTGAAGTTATGTCACTCTATGCGGTAAATTTAAAAATTTATTCCCTGGCCCAAACTAGTCACTATCCTGCTGCACATTTTAAACTTGGATAGCGTTCCGCGTAGGTTGGCATCATTAAACATTTTCGCTGAACATAAACTTGCTGAAAATGCTCTGAAATTTCAAACCAAAAAATAATAGTTATTTTGATGGAAAAAATCAAATAATGTAATTACCAAAACTGAGTTCCAGCTACTCCAAAAACTAGAAAAGTTACATTTAAGTTTTGGAATGAGCTGTTTGTATGTATAGTAATTTTTTATAGTCTAGTTTTCCATGTAATCTTAACTAATACATTTTGCTTTTAATAAAGTTAGAGTGGCCATAAATATTGCGAAATTACTTTCAAATGAAATGACGTACAAAAATATTAAAAAGAAAGTGATAACGATTTTTTTTTAACTTTTTTCTAGAAATATTGTTTCAAATGAGTTCTACACACATTAGATACTTTTTCATTGATACTTCCTTTCCCCGTCACAGTCTACGCCTATGCCATAATAATCATTTCAGCATGTTTTTCATTCTTCCTTACTTTTTACCTAAATATCGTCCCTTTGTCTCAATGTGATAGTATTTGTATATCATTGTGATAGTAGATAGAATGTTTAAAATACCTAATCTTATTTTTTTGCTTATTTCACATGAGTGTTTTTAATAATTTAACCAAATTGCTGATAAACGTTGTTAATTCTAATTTTAAATTTTCATGAATCTTTAATGGATATTATATTTTGTCAACTCTTGGAATTATGAAATCACTCTTTCAGAAATTATCAACCTTACAAATTGTGGGGCACATTTAAAATTAAGTAGGCTGATATCATTTATTTATGTTACCGATAATTGTAATTGAATAACTGCCAGACCGATAATTGTAATTGAAAAGCGTATGATTACTTACTGTTGTAGTAGAGTTTTTGTGTAAATGCCACGTTATAATAAGTTTTCAAATGAAGAAATGCGGGATTTGGTTGTTTGTGTTTATGCAATGTACAAGCAAATTATACAGGGTGTGCTGCTGCTCAAAAATATCTAAAATTATATTCTAATAGACGACAACCGCATTACAGGACTTTTAAAAATATTTATGAGCAGTTAACGGAAACTGGTCAATTCCATTCACAGCGAAATCTAGGACATACAAAAATAATCAGGAGGATGATATGTTGATAAGAATTGCTAAAGAACCATAATTACGTACCAGACGTTTATCAGCAATAACTGAAATAATCCATGCTTCAGTTTTCAGATTAAAAAAAGAAGACTTAAAACCTTACCATTTTATTCTAGTGCAGAACTTGCTATCCACAGATCTTCCCCGACGGAAGGAATTTACAGAATTTGTTATGGATAGAAGAAATATAAATAACAATTTCGTTAGCAATATTGTTTTTACTGATGAAGCCTTTCACACGTAGAGGCGTTTATAACTGGAGAAATTGTTACAGTTTCAGAGAAGCACACTTTCAACATAACTGAGAATAAATGTTTGGTGTGGAATTTTTAAGGATAATTTAATAGGTCCCTTTGAATTACCTGCAAATTTCAACGGCAATTCGTATTTGGAATTTCTTCCAAATTCCCTTTTTGATATTGTTCTGAAGATATTTTCCTGTGGCATTTAAAAGTAATTACTATTTAAATGGAAATAAGCCACAATTAAAGGTTAAAATAAGTTAATTACCGTTTCAATTGAATCAGATAAAATTTAATTATTAGTAGAATTTTTCACCACAACAAAAAAACAAAATGTGTTTACTTTACTATGTTTGTATTTTGAGAACGATTTTCGAAGTGGAAATTGAAACGTCAATAAACTTACTTTAACCTTTAATTGTGGCTTATTCCCAATTAAATAGTAATTACCCTTTTTATTAAACCAGGAAGAGTTACCATTAAACCAAAGAAGATATTTGTGGTTTATGCAGGATAGCCCCCACCACATTTTCCCTTGGTGATGCGAAATTATTTAAACAATCAGTTTCCCCAGAGTTGGATCGATAGACTTAAGTTTCCATGGCCTACTCGGAGTTCTGATTTTAATTCCTTGGATTTTTATACATATGAAGACATTTATCTATGCTAAAGAAATTAATACCCGACAAGAATTGGAGAATAAATAAATAGAAAATAGAGAAAGTTTTATTAGGTATCAATTGAATACCTTCTTAGGTGACTATACTATCACCTAAGAAGGGCCACTAGTATTTCTTGTAAAGAAAGATAACATCAATTACACCTAATTACATATTAATTACAGTGTTTTTTCTTTCCATTCTCTGTATAAGTTAATATACACCAGTAAAACATGCCATCAACCAAGTTTTACTATTTTTACAATAAATTTTAAGAAATTTATGCTGTATTATGTCCATCATTGTATATTTTAATGTGTGCTATAAACGTTGAGTGTCAATGCTTACAAAAATAATCTCAACGACTAGTAAGTTACACTGAAGAATTGTGATATTTTTTAAATATTTACATAATTGTCTTTTACAGTGTCTTGAAAAAGGAATAAAACCATTCCGAAAGCTCGACAAAAAGTCAAAAGAGTGTTTTTTTAACATACCGGCCAATATTCTGACTGCAACCCTAATAAACTGTGTTGTTTGTTTATATCGACAGTCACTAATATCCAGTATTTCTTATATATACATATACATATATATATATATATATATATATATATATATATATATATATATATATTTAGATAGAAAAATAGAGATAGATATAGTTGCCATAGGACTCAATCCTTTTGATATCTTACGTATATACTAGAATGATAGACACACAGTTGACTTCGAATTGAAATTTTGAATTGACTAATATGACACTTTAACAATTCAATTATTATGTATTTACACTATGTATTCACATACAAACGCAAAAAGTAAAAATACATGCTTGTTTGATTAAATTACTAAATTTTTATATGTCTGCGTATTTTGAGTGGTATTTTGGTTTATATGAGGTCAAAACATTCACATAGTTTTGAATTTTATAACCACTGTCATTAACATCTTTGGCCAAATAAACATGACAATATTTGAGTACATCCCTTCTAAACTAATTTTATCTGCTTCTCCTTATTCTTTTTTTGTCCTTCTTCTTCTTTATTGGCTCTACAATTCTACAAGTGAGTCTTCTACTATTTTCCTCTACTCTTGTCGGCGTGGCGCAACAATATCTTATTGTTGTACCCCCATCTTAAGTAGATCACTCGTTACTGCATTCTTGTATCTTTTTATTGGACCATCTGTCATTGAGCCTTTTCCAGAAGGCTGTATTTAGTAGTCTTCCATCATTCGGTCTCACTAAATGTTCTACCCATCCTATAGAGTCTTCTCCATAGAGTCTTGGAGTTCTTGGGTTTATCTTCGTCTCCACTCTCCTATTATCTTGTCTCTACAAGGCTCAAAGATCGTTCGGAGGATCTTTTGTTTTAAATCTAATAACTTTTTTGTTTCCTGCTGGTTCAGTGTCCAAATCTCACTTTGTTTAAGTGTTTGAGTAGTTTCGTTAGGGAGTAATCTGCTCTATTTCCTGATATGATTCTAGCTCCTACATCTTTTTCATAACTGTTTTCGACTGTTATTACTACTCTTAAGTATTCACTTCTCAGTCAATCGTCACCAAGTATCAGTATAACCAGGGTGGGTGGAAGTGTAGTTATCCTTAGTTCCTCGTTAATCCCTCTTGCACATTTATAAATTGTAAATTTTCCTTGCAGTCGGTTTCTACCTTTTCTGTTAATGTGTTTGATTCCCGTTGCAATAAAGTTCTGAATAATTTTGATTAGAGCCTTTAGGTGTAGATTTCTAAAACAATATAGAACGTTGATTTTCAGGAACTATATTCCGTAATCATATAATTCTGATTATAGTTCGAATCATTTTCTGCTGCGTTTCAGAAGGGGCAGTACAGGTCTCCTGACTGTTCGTTTATAACTAGGAGCAATTAAAATTATTTTAATTTACACGTTACGGTAAATGGAAGTACATTTAAAAGGAAAATAAAAAAAACAATTAAAGCAAGCAGACAATTAAAGTATATGCCACCTCCCCTTGTCTAAGTACGATTTATTGTCGTTTCAATTAAAGCATTAACCAAAGAAGTAAAATTATCAGTTTCTATTTTAATTTTTTTTTAAATTAGACGAAGTTAAATTCCTCGATATGATCTCCAGCAAAAGACTTACCTGGAAGATACATTTAGTATATTTAAAGAAGGCGTCGACTCTTCCACATTTCTGTGAATTATGTATTTATTGACATTATGGTATCGTAGTCACGATACCATAATGTTATTACAGCAGCTCATAAAAGAAATATGAACACAGAAATCCCTCCAAAATGATTGCAATATTAGAATACTTTGCATCATACACAAAAAAGGAGATATCTTTGAATGCTCTAACCACAGAGGAATTACGCAAGTCAAGTCAAGTCAAATATATTGATCACATGCGACATTATACAAAGTACATGTATGAGACAATTCAAAGTTACAGACATACATCTTAAAAGTATATAAATTAATAAACACGATAAAACATACTTTAAAGTTATTTTTAGAATCTGGCTCTAGCTCACAAATGTATTGATGTACACACCTCCGAAAGTTTGGCAAATGTAAATTCATTCGTATATCTATTGGTAATTTGTTAAAGAAACTTATGGGTGCGTAATGTGTGCTACCTTCCAGCAAAATAGAACGATGTTGTGGAAGCATAAATTGATTGTCTCTGAATCTTGTTGAATAAACAAGGTTAAATTGAAATTTATTAAATTTATAAATTTTGCATTGCAAATACATTGTACACGAAAATATATACAGACCAGGAATTGTAAGAATATTGTTTTGTCTAAAGATGCCTCTACAAGAATCTCTAAATTTCATTTTATACATTCTCCTAATAGTTCTTTTATGAAGTTTACGAATTTCTGCTCTAATTCAGAGGTACAACCCCAGACTTCAATGCCATATTTGGCTATTGAGTAAAAATGGCAAAATATACTGTTTTTAATATTGATGTATGATAGAGACGTGAAATAATTCTCAATGCATAACATGCGCTACTTCATCTGGATTTCAAATTAGAAATGTGGTTTGACCATTTACAATTACTGTCTAGAAGTACCCCCAGCAACTTCGTGCAGTCTGTTTTATCTATTGCTGCTTCTAGAGGGACTTAATGGTTTAATACATTATTTGAAGTGAAAATCATATACTTTGATTTCTCTTCATTCAAAACTAATTTGTTGGATAAGAAATAACTATTGATGGTGAATAGTTTTATTTTGCAAATTTTGATCAGACGTTTCTGTGACTAGAATGTTGGTATCCGCATAATTGATGATCAGTTACGAACCCCATTCAGTAAATTAGTTACCAAAGCTATATCATTAATAAATACTATAAAAAGTACAGGACCCAATACATTACCCTGAGGGATACCATAATGGATACCGTAACGCTTTTATATGCAGTGTGTATACAATATTTTCCACAGTGCTATGTCACCGTATAGCGCCATATGGATAGTAGGAAAATATCAGCCTGGTTACAGAGGTGGTAAATCGACAATTCATCAGATTGCAACTCTGAGGCAAATTTTAGACAAAACATTGGAACATGGCACAAATACTCATCACATATTATAGACAACAAAGTAGCGTATTACTCTGTGAATAGAAGAAAAATGTCCAAACTAATGAAAGAGCTAGGAATACCAAATCAGTTGGTAAATTTAACAAAACTAACTCTTGAAAAAGTTGAATGTAGAGTACGAATTCAGGGCGAACTGCTGGAATCTTTTAAAACAAATAACGGGCTGCACCAGGGAGATCCTCTCTCTCACATACTTTTCAATCTGGTTCTGGAAAAAGTAGTACGTATGTTACAAATTAAAATCATTCGTTCAATATATAATAAATCAGTGCAAATCCTTGCATATGCTGTTGATATCAATATTGTTGAGGGAACGAAAAAAAAAAAAATCTTCTTCTTATGGTGCCTATCCGTTACGGATGTTGGACACTAACATAGCTATTCTGACTGTTGACTGTTGCCCTGAAAAGTCTGGTAGTTGTTAAGTTAAACCACTTTCGCAGGTTATGCAGCCAGGATATTCTTCTCCGTCCTGGATCCCTTTTCCCATGCACTTTACCTTGAAGTATGTTCCGAAGTAGGTCATATCGTTGTTCATTGCGCATTATATGGCCATAGGTATTCCAGTTTGCGACGTTTTATGGTTACGACTAGTTCGCGCTCTTTATCCATTCTATGTAGTACTTCTTCCTTGGTAAAAAAAAATCAGTTACAAAAAAGGGTTTAATTCAAAACGAAGTATATGAAAATAAGTACGCAACCACAAATCCTATGATCACTTGTTTTAGAAAACGACGTCATCGAAGTAGTAAACGAATTTGTATACCTAGGAGCGCTTCTTAACACAATAATACTACTACAGAGATAAACCGCAGAATTTGCACGGATAAAAAAATGCTATTTTTGCCTCAATCTCCTCCTTCAATCCACAATTATATCGAGAAATACAAAAATAAAACTCTACAAAACAATGATGCGCCCAGTTGGTTTAGAAAACTGGACTCTAACAAAAAGTAATGAAAACATGTTAGGATGTTTCGAAAAAAAACTACTAAGGCGAATCTGTGGAGCAGTGAATGACAATGGAGTGTGAAAAAGACGATACAACTTCAAACTTTTTAGAATATACCAGGAATCAGATATCGCAAAACATATCAAGACAGGACGTCTGAGGTGGATAGGTCATGTAATGGGTTGGAACAAAAGATCCAGTTGAAAAAACACTCCTTGATAGACCCATTGGTCAGAGGAGAGGAAGACCCAGAATAAGGTTCTTTGATAACATCGATGAAGACATGAGAAATACGGGAATAAGTGCTGGGCGGAGGAAGGAAATGGATAGGGACTGGAGACAGATAGACAGATAGACGACTGGAGAGACATTCTTGAGGAGGCTAGTACCTACACAGGTTTGTAAAGTCAGAATGATAATGATATATTTATTGAGGATAAAATAGGTAAAAGTGTATTTTTAATAGTGATATATCACACTACCGTCTGATGGACATTATCACTGATAGCAGTAGTTATCAAACTTTTTGCGTAACCACAATACTACATATTTTCAAGGTAATAGTACGTCTCAAACTCGATTACAGCTCCATCATTTACAACTCCTCCAAGAACCCTACTTAAAAACAAAAATTTGACGAAATTACGTCTTCGAGTTTCCTTAGGAGCACACCACACAAGTCCAATCCAAATACTATACTGGAGACTACAGAAATTCCACTCACGTTTAGATGACAATATCTAAGTCTTTTTTATGTCGCTGCAGTTTCATTTATCAAGATAATCGAGTTTACACGACGTATTCGCTGACCGCTTTAAAAGTTGTTTCCAAACCTCAAATCAAACTAACCACTCTTTCTATTACCGCTTTCAAACTTACTTGTTGAAAATAAGTATCCATTTTCCAGACACCTACTACATTTCTTCAATGTAAATCCTCCTACTTCTGACACCATCTTATTGCGTCTAAACAAATCAGAAACACCAAGTCAAATGAATTAAAAATTTTATTGAAATATTAAGCAAATATGGTAGCGTTTTCACAGGTTACACCGATGACTCTAAAAACGAAGACAAAACTGAGGCAGCAATCTACTCATCAGATTACACAGCAACGTACAAATTACCTTCATATACAATAAAGTTCTCTGTTGAACCGTTTGCCATACTAAAAGCACTATACTAAAATCACAATCAAGATGCACTAGAAATAAACAAACCAAGACACGTTAAATGTTACAAGGAGTCCTCTCAAATAATGATTTTCAATGTATATACATTGTATAAATCCCAAATCATGATTTACAAAGTTTATGCATTGTAAATCATGATTCGGGAGTGTTCCTCATAACATTCAAGTGTCTTGGTTTGTTTATTTCTATTGCATCTTGATTGTTATTTTAATATAGTTCTGATAGTAAACAAAAAGATAATTTTCCCTTTGCAAAGTATTATTAAATTAATACTTGCCATATATAATATCTGAATAAAATATCTGAATTTCGCTATCTGCTTGTGGCAATATTACCCAGAAACATCCAAAGTGGAAAAATGTTGAGGGAAACTCCCATGGCAGTAAAAATTAATAAGCGTCATTAAATTCCCATGTGAAAACAAAGATAAATCTGGCCGGTTATTCAAACATATGATATTATATTTGCACAGAATTATTACCTGCTCTGATACTATCAGCAAAAGTTGACAAAAAATTAGTTAAATCCTTCCGTGGTCAAATTGCGCTCTAATTGAGACAGTAATTGTCTTGCCTCTTCCACTCTTCGACTTTTTCACATTTATTTTGTTGTTTTAATTATCCTTTTTGTATTGTCAAGAACCTTTAAGGCAAGAACAATGAATATTAATGTATGAATTTTTGTTTAGATAATTTTAAAAAGAAATGGCATTTCGAGAGCTAAATTTGTCATCGAAAAATACATAATTTAAAGAGGTCGTGGAATCGCTTATTTCTAGGTGTCGGTAGTAGCATAGTTACAATGCGGAGTGGCATTTTTGGTTCAATCTCTTTGATTTTTAAATGAAGAATAAAATGAAGAAGCACTTAAATTCTATCTCAAACTAGATATTTCATTAAGATTTAAATTTATGTAGTATTTTTGTATGGCAATTTATAAAAACTATTTATTCATCATTAATTCACAAATTGGAAACTTAAAAAATGTCGCAAAAATATTATTTTGTCACAGTGGAAAGTTAGTTTGTGTTTAGACTTCAATTGACAAAATTTTCAACAAATTTTGTAGTATTATATACATTTTGAATATAAGTTTTTTGCTAAAAGAGATATCTGTTTTCTTTTCTTGGCACGTGATCTTTGTGTTATCATATGTGTAATAAGTATATAAAGACATACTCCTTATTCGGTCTCTCAGCGTGTTTCTTTCCAGATTGTACAATTATTGCACTTAACACTTGCACTTCACACACTCAAACAAACAATATATTTAAAGTTCATCGTGATGCTCATCCTTAGAGTCAGAAACTGCATCTATTTGTTCTTCTTCTGAAATATCGTCTTCGTGTAAATCATCTTCTTCTTTAATTTGTTCATCTAATAGTACTCAAAGTGTTTTCCTCAGCATTGCTTCAACATACTCAACAAAATCTGCTGTTTTCTAAAACATATGACCAGTTTTAAATGTGGCATTTCTGAACATAATGTTGGCCATACTTTTCGCGGTTGAAATTGAATAGAATCAGCAAGTACTCGTTTAAGAAGTTCTTTTAACAAAGAATATCTCGTATTCATTTCCAAAGTTTTCTTCTGGTTAAGGTAGTAAGTACGTTGTGGATGGTCAGATTTTTGATGAGCATTTGATACAGCCAACCTTTCCATCTTTCCGGTCCAGCCGAATAGACTTGCGACCAAAACGCAAAGTGAATCTGACAATCTTTCAGAAACGGGGGTCTTGACAATATAATTCTTCAATGTATCATCTGCCAACCATTCGGTGAGAGGTTCGGACGTTTTCTTTAATTGTTCCAATTGATCCTTGCTTCATTCGGCTTCCGTTAAACTGAAACCTTCTTTGGCTATATTCTGGAACTTTTTGCCTTCGAATTCAGGAATTGCGGATATTGTATATTCATTAATGGCTTCTACTAAAACTAATACTTCATAATCTTTACGTAATAACCTTTTAACGAAGGGTGACTTTGAAACTTTATCTTTGGAATACCCGGCAATTTAAAATATGTTGTCTTGCTTTGGTTTCATTCTCTTTACGTAATATGACAAGTAGTTATCCACTTCCGTTGAATAACAAGCATTTCAACAATTTGGCAAGCTTTGTGCAGTTGGCTCGGTCTTCAATGGCATCCAGTGTAAAATGCTTAGAAAATTATCATGCTCATTCAAATTTATCATATTCACCATCGGGAAGTTTTTTCAAAATATCAAGTACTTTTTAAATCAATTTTTCCTTAATTGCCTTTATTAATTTGTGTTGTAGCGTCTTCCAAGAAACATATTCAATGATAAATGATCAGAATCTACTATCCTTCCAAAAAAAAGGTTATTTTTCTGGCCCAAATCGGTTTGATGTCTTTCAACAACTCCTAATCCCAAACGGTCTTGAATATTTTCTTTAATAGTAGGTTCACTTTCTTTTCTTAGTCTACTGCTACATCATCTTCATCGGCTGACTAAAATGTTTCTTCAGTAGAATCGTCATCTAAAGGTTCTTCGACTGTTCCAGTGTGAATAATTCATAAATAAATTGGAACATTGATGAATTGCAAATAATATTTAACAAGATTGCGGATATTATCGTAGTCCAAGAAATCTTTGGATTCTGATTTCAGTTCCATACTTACAGTTGTTATCCTTTTATAAAGTATCTCCTCTTGGATCATCTGCCGTGCTAAAGGATACTTAATCCGAATCCCAAATGTATTGTTTTCCTTCATTATGTTTACTGGTTACGATAACTCTATCAGCAATCAAGAACATCGAGTAAAATCCAACACCAAACTGACCGATCATATTATTCATATCTTGTGAGGATTCAGCTGTAATCAACTGTAACTAGTTTGAAGTTTGAACGGTAGGTAGCTTAAATGACAGTGATTTTAATGAAGAGTTAGCCATAGTTCAGAGGATAAATTCATATACTTCCGTTAGTGAAAAAATAATTAAATACACCCAAGAAGGAGACAATATTTTCTCGAAATTGATTTCAGTCAACTTTGGCGTCATTTCATTTAGTATTAGAATTTATCAAGAACAAGGACGTTATCGTCTGTAATTTAATACAAAGTACTACCGACACTTAAAGTAATTAAATAAAGCACATCCAAAGCATTAATTAAATCTTTATCATTTATATTTTCTGGATTTAGACACCATGAAATATGGGGATTATTTGGCTTTCTTTTACTGGGAAACAGAAAAAGTTTACTAATAGTTTAATTTGATTTGCCTTATTCTCGTAACTGCTTTATGAACGGACGGGACGGATTCACAGCTAACTTGAATTAGTGCAATTGTACATGAGTTGTTATGGGATCTACTGGGAAATAAAATAGTAGAAAAACTAATTTGTAGATTTTAACAGATTTACTGAAATTAACTTAAAAGAATCTCTATGCAAAGTAAAATTAGATTGTTGGGGTATAAAATGAAATAATTGAGACCAACCTGGCCTTGAATTCGCCCTGCATAATGCAATTTTGTCATACGAGAAAATCACGTGCTTCTCATTTAACTCTCACAACTTGTGCTCCAGCTTCAAAACGGCTGTTAAAGTAATGCCTACCTGATTCCGTGCCGTTGAGTAAAGAATATCCCTCGAGTCCATCTTGAAGCACATAAAGGAATCTTACAAGATTGGCTCTCGACGTTACATTGGATTTTAATAACTAACGATGTAGTTACTTGACAGCAAATCTGGATAATGCAATTATGCTTGGAATACCAGTCAAAACACTAGCTTCTGTTTATGTATTATTATTATTCAATATTTATAAATCACATTAATAAAACTAAGTTTTTAATGAACAATTAATCATCATTAAGTTTTTTTAATGCCATTTTTTAATTTGTTTTAAAGGGATTGAACACTATGATTAATTTAATACCTTAGGATTAATTTTGTTGCCCTTTATCAACTGCTGTTAAACGTACACCCTTAGTAAAGAACCATTTCCTCTTCTATAGGAATAAAGAGTAACGTAATTATTATTATTATTAGTATCTCATTAAGTCGAGACCTAACCTACCCCAACTGTTTGTTTTGTTTAGCTTTTGAAAACTTAAAAACATGAAAAAGAAATATCCTTTACAACAATCACGTATATACTATTTATTATAATTCACATAATAATAAATGAAAATTGCCGAAAAACTGTTAAATACTTACCATCAAATATTAAAAAAAAATTCTTCTACTTTTTCTTTTTTCTCTAAGGATTATAGAAAATCCTTATTCATTGTCACTCCATATTGTGTAAATAAATTACATCGAACAAAGTCAATATTATTATTCACACTAAATTAAATCCACAAAAGACGTCACGGTATGATCTAATTGCGTAAAAATCTTACCAAGAATTACCAAGAAAAGCCCAACTTTATCTTACACAACTGTATAACACCGTATTAAGAACAGGACATTTCCCTCTAGTTTGGAAATTAGCACTTCTTCTTCTTCAAGTACCATCTACACGGCGGAGGTCGGCAATCATCATAGATATTCGGACTTTTGAGATGGTTGCTCTGAAAAGTTCATTTGATGTACATCCGTACCACCCTCTCCGGTTGCGCAGCCATGACATTCTAAGCCTCCCTATGCGAAATTAGCCCAAATAATATTAATTCCAAAACCCGGAAAATTCTTGGAGGAAATAAAGTCCTACAAACCTATTAGCTTGCTCCCTACTATGTCTAAAATATTGGAAAAACTGCCGTTATGGAGAAAACACATATTTCAGCCTCAGCTAATGGAACCAGCCAATTGAGTTGGACTTATAAGTTGGCCAAAGTTGTCCCCCTTTTAAAGTAGGGAAGATGTATGTTCCCTTGATGTTAAATCTTGTAAATAGACCTAGTGTCAATAAAATATTTTTTAGTTTTAGTTTTTAAATAAGTTTTTTTTTCTTCTTTTTAGAGGGGGAGGGTCTGGAATCTTCAAAAGACATCTCAGTCCAGGACGCTGCCTGACTAACCTTAGTGCAGGATTCGTTCTTCATACTAACCCACTTTTCTAGCTTCACCTTTAAGCATCTTTCACTCTTACCTTTGCCGTTAGTTTAGCTGTCTTTCTTCCTCTTCCTTTTTCTTGATTACTGCACGGATATAGCTGTGTATTTTAGTCCAACCTGAATTATTTTCAATCATTCTCTGAATAATTTCTCTCACTGTAACAAAATTCACACCTGTCTCTCTCTCCATTCTGTTCCTTTCCACTATCCATCTGTTGCAATCTAACATCGAATGTGTCACAGTGTCCGAGTATCCACAGTAAAGGCATTCATCTCTGTCAGCATTTCCAAACCTATAGAGGTAGGACCTAAAACACCCGTGTCCTGTGAGCACCTGCGTTAGGAAATAATCCAGTCGCCTGTGGCCACTGTCCACCCAATCTCTTATGTTCGGGATCAGCATTGTCGTCCACTGTGCCACATCCTCCGTGTTGTTCCATTCTTCTTGCCATCTTTTAATTGACCTTTTCCTTTCCTGTCTTCTCTGGCCACAGTAAGGTTTGGGCCTCTTCTCTCATAGAGCTCTTTTCTTTCCACCGCCAAAACATGCTACGGAACACATCCAGTGATGGTCCATAAAGCTGCCGCAGACACAGTCCTGTAGGCGTATGCCACTCGCAACAGACTTGTTCTGACCACTCGTGTCATGAGACTCCTGTAGGAGTCTCTACCGCCTCGCTCCAGACTGATGTCGCGTAGAGGACGATCGCCTGTACAACACCGTGTAAGACCCTCCTCCTTTCGGATTTGGGTCCTCCAATGTTCGGCATCACCCTCCCCAACGCAGCCGCACTATTCGCAGTTTTCCGGACTACCTCTCGCACGTGTTGCCCCCATTTTCCATTCTGGTGCAATGTTTTCCTAGATACGTTACTTGTCTCTTGGGTATTAGACATGCTTCCGCACATTTTAATTCAATACTTTGCCTGTTCCTTGTCCTCTTCAAAATGATGGCTTCGGTTTTCTCTACCGCAAGTTTCAGTTCGTGCCTTGCATCCATTTCTTTACGACGAGGCCTCCGTTCCGAACTCGGTATTTGAGATCTGGCTCATGCCGGGCCACTACCAGTATAGCGAGGTCATCCGCGAATGCGAAGACGGTTGTACTCCCTCCGTATTCACAGTGCATAATGCCCCGTCTTATGCCAAGTTCCATAGCGTCGGGCCCAAGACAGATCGCTGGATTACCCCGGCCGTCACGTCCACGATCGTGCCCTTTTCTACCATAATCCTTCGCCCGGACAGATACTCCGCCACCACATTCATCATGTAACCAGGACATTATCTCTTCTCCATAGCCTTCATTACCTCGTTCCACTGCAGCCTATTGAATGCATTCTTAACATCAAACAACAGCAGGGCCATTCAGCGATATTCATCCCCTCTGTTGTGCAAAGCTTCGAGTACACTCATGATTGCATCAATCGTGCTTTTCCCTTTACAAAAATTAAATTGCCTTCAAGATAAACCATCTGATCTCTCAATTATTTCGTCTACTCGTACTCGCACCATCCTTTTATACAGCTTACTGATGCATGGAAGAAGACAGATGGGGCAATACTTTTTCCTAGCTTTGGGAAGCAGTATTAACCTCGATGTCCACCAAGGCTTAGGAAAGGTTTGTGCTTCCAGCAGTGCATTCATGTGTTCCAGAAGCCACGCTCAGCTCCTTCATACCTCCATACACCATGCCATCTGCCGTCCGGAAAGAGCTCTCTTGTTACCTCAAGCTTCTTGTCCATAGGCATTTCGTAAGGAGGATACACATGGAACTTCTTCATGACGATCTTGTATCCCAGACCCAGATGTCCTCATCCAGCTTTTCACACAGCTCTTTCCAGTGCCTTCTTTTTTCTGTACGAATAAAATGATGATGGTCTGACTGGACCGAAAACGTTTTGAAGATTTGTAATTTGTTTGGAATAATTTTTAAATTATTTTTAATAAAAAATATACCAATATACAAAAGAAGTTATATATTTATTATTATTTCTATGTAAGTTTCTTTTTAAACTATGGTATACAGCCAAACGCTGGGGATTTTTACTTAGTACTTTATAACAAAATTATTGTTTTGTCAAAATTCGATAAACCTATCATCTCTTTCGTGTGTTACTTACAGACATTATATTTATTTAAAAAATATATTAAAAATTAGCTCATCTTATTGACCGCTTTTTCAAGGTCTATAAAAGTCTGTTTTGTACAAAAAAGTGTATTTGTACTATGTTTTGTTGCTTCAGTGTACACAGAAAATGTGCTAAATTATTCCAGTTGATAATAGATCACTTGAAGATTCGTCAAATCTAAGATTTTCTTGTGTTATCTTGGTTTTCTTCAAGATGGATTGACGTGATATTTTTTCAAGATTTTACCAATTCGATATGCGACATTTTTAATAAAATATCAAAAATTTTGACCTCGTGGTTTTTTTCGCTGATCGATACTGTAGTTCCCCAAATATTCTATAGAAAGTAATCCTAAAGACCAGAAAATCTACAACACTTCTATTTCCATAGGTTTATTTTTATTCCATATTTTTTCTCTTTTTATTGTGAACAAAACCAGTGAATCTAAATCTTACTATTAAAGGACAAATGTTTCTATTAATTTTTTAATGGAAAAAAGATGCGTTGGTACTTTTTGTACTTAAATATCAAACATAATGTTCTTAGATATTATATATATATATATATATATATATATATATATATATATATATATATATATATATATATAAGAAAAAAGAAGTACTTGTGACTCGTTTGGAAAAAATATAACACTGTTTTTGATGGGTTGGAGTCAATAAAAGGGGCTATTTGTTGACTATTTATCTATGAGACCAATTGTTTCATCTCTATGCCCTCCAAATGGACCAATAGCACAGCTCCTCACTGACATCTTAACCAATGCTTATAATTTAAACAACAATTTTTACATAAAAGATTCATTTGATTTTAGTTCTTTCATTAATAATTTCCAATTACCACAAAATTATGTTTTAGTTAGTTTTGATGTAACATCTCTTTTTACTAATTTACCTTTAAATTTAATCATAAGTAGTGTTGAAAAACATTGGAATGAGATTTCGCAACATACTAATATTGACTTATTACATTTTAAAACACTCATCAACTTTGTTTTTGATTCTAATATTTTTATATTTAATGGTGTTTTTTATAAACAAATTTTTGGTAGCCCTATGGGATCTAGTCTTTCACCCATTCTAAGTAGCTATGTCATGGATGATGTTATTAGTGATTGTATCAATAATTGCACTTTTTTCATTCCATTTATCAAAAGATATGTAGATGATCTAGTTTTGGCACTTCCTAAACACAAAATTCTTGAAACAGTCAACATTTTCAACAATCATAATCAACATATACAATTTACAGTTGAGGAAG
Organism: Diabrotica balteata; assembly: GCA_918026665.1. Lineage (NCBI taxonomy): Eukaryota > Metazoa > Arthropoda > Insecta > Coleoptera > Chrysomelidae > Diabrotica > Diabrotica balteata. The sequence continues at coordinate 64,293,049 of OU898285.1, forward strand.
AGGTAGATAATTCTCTACCATTCCTTGACATGAAAATTGTAAGAAATACAGACAATATGTTGAAAACTAGATGGTTCAGAAAACCCATATGTAGTAATAGATTTATAAGCTATTACTCTAATCATCCAAATAAAATGAAAATGAACCTTATAACAGGATTAAAGGAACGTGTTTTAAAACTTTCTCATCCAGACTATCTACAAGAAGATCTTCATTTGTTAAAAAATATTTTAATTGAAAACTCTTATCCTCCTGATATGCTACATAGGATGCTTTTTTCTAATTTATTAAATATAAATAACTTAACACCATTTTTTGCTAAATCTCAAAACACTGTATCCAACAATCAAAACATATATTATCATTCACTACCTTTTATACCATCTTTAACTCCTAAATTAATACAAACATTAAAGGTTATTGACAATATAAAAATAGCAACAAAGAACATCAAAACTATTTCATCTTTATATTCCAAAACTAAATATCCTATAGACAAATTAGATCAAACAAATGTAGTATACAGCATTGTTTGTACTCAGTGTGAAGCTGAGTATATTGGTGAGACTGGAAGAAATCTCTCAAATCGCATTATTTCTCACAAGAGTGATTGTAGAATTAAGAAACCATCTTGTGCTTTGGCAGAGCATGTAATAGACAAAGACCATATTATGGATTTTGATAATATTAAAATTTTATGTAATGAAAGTAATAATTTAAAAGAACTTTTTTGGAAATGGTTTGTATTAGCAAAAGTGATAATAATTTAAACAAAAGGTCAGAAATTCAAAATTTAAGCAAAATTTATAATTATATAATTTCTATTTAATTTATGCAGTCAGTAAAATATCACATTTTGAATTTTCCATATATTTGTTACATTTTTTCGGGCATCTATCAATGATGAATAAATCTTCTTCTTTTTTGTTACTAAACAAAGAAGAATTTTTTAAACAAAAATTTTATTTTTGACAATATGTCAAAAATAAAAATTTTAAGTTGTTATTTACGTCATTTAGGCTGAATTGTAGCTATTCAATTTTTGTTTATAAATCCAATTGTTTTTTGTTAAGAAACTTTATCTAAATTTGTCAGAGAAACATTTATTAGAATAGAACATTTTTTTAATAATATTTTTTGTAATAATGTTAGCAGCAGTTTTATATAAATAACTAATTTTATTTGGTGAGTTAACAACAACATTATTTATTTCTAGTTCAACTTTGTAAGATATTTTGTATTTTTAGAAGCTCTTGATAAAAATTGTAATCACAATTGAAAGCTCGAGTAAAAAATAGTCAACAAATAGCCCCTTTTATTGACTCCAACCCATCAAAAACAGTGTTATATATATATATATATATATATATATATATCTGTTATGTTGTTTAAAATGGTATCGTTATTTCGAAATCTTTTTCCATCCACACTGTACGTAAAAAATTTCAACCAATGTTGAATTATACATCAGGGTGTTTGTGGCAATTCGGCAATTAGTCAAATTTCCGTGATTAGTATATAATAGAGAAAAAAAGCAATGAATAATAGGCGAAAAAGGGTTACCATTGTACAGAGCTCATATTTGAGTTCTCAAATTCAAGCTATCTGAAAACGGCCACAAAAATAATAACTTTTCATTTTAACGGTTGATACAAAAACCTTAATTATAGCATTGAAATTGAATGCGAATTTTAATACGGAAACTTTAATACAGTGTTACCCAACTAAATATTATCTGAAGGACTTACTACTACTACTATCAGTTTACAGCGTTCTCCGACGCCTTCTGAATCCTAACCGCGATTCTTCTCTATTTAACCATAGGCCTGGAGGGATTTCTCTTTCCTCTAGTTATTTTTCAATTTCCTCTCTCCTGCTTCTTTTCGGCCTTCCCGTTTTCCTTCTCCCTTGTGGTGTCCACGTCAAAATCTGTTTCGGAATCCTGTCATCTGGCATTCTCTGTACATGGCCGTATCATATTAACTGTTTTGTTTTTATGTCATCAACTATTGTATGCTTGACTCCCATCATTTCTCGTATTCTCTCATTCGGTATCCGATCTCTTCTTGATTTGCCTGCTGCTCTTCTCCAGAAGTCCATTTCAAGTCCATTGCTAGTAACAGTTTCTCTGTTCTTTGTTTCATTGGCCAAACTTCCCTGCCATATGTGATTACACTTTTAAGTATGGTGTTGTATATGAGTAGTTTGTTAGCGTTAGATATTGTTTGATCCCACAGAATGCCGTTCATTATGGATACATCAAACTGTATGTTTCTGTCTTTTATAGCAGCATCGAGTGTTCCATCTTGAGTTATCTTCATAACCAGGTACTTGTATTCATCACAGTGTCTAATTTCTACCCCATCGTTTAATATAATGGACTGCTTTGTCCCTCCAATACGCATGGCTTCAGTTTTCTTAATGTTGACTTCGAGACCCAATTTATTATATTCTTCTACTAGCGTCCACGTCATGTAACTCAGGTTGTCATGATCCTGAGCAATCAGTATTTGGTCATCAGCGAAACATAAGGTGTACAGTGTAGTCTCGTCATTGAGAGGGATTATTTTCTTTTCGACAGCTTGAGTGCTTGTTCCAGATAAATTTTGAAAAGGGTAGCCGAAATACAGCAACCCTTAAATTGTGACCCTTTCGTGACGTTAAATCCCTCAGATATCCTTGATCCAGTTTTAATTTTTGCAGTCGTTCCATTATACAGACTTTGCACTGCTTTGATAAGACCATGTTTAATGTTGGTTTGCTGTAGGGTTGACCATAGTTTACTGAGGGATACACTGTCATATGCTTTTTGTAAGTCTACATACACCAGGTAAACTTCTTTATTGACGGCTGTTTTTTTTTCAATAACTTGCGTAATAGAGTACAGGTGGTCTACTGTGGATCGCCCAGCTCTAAAACCAGCTTGCTCCTTTGCTTCGTAATCTCTATAGTCATTTTCTATTTTGTTCTTAATAAGTTTCCCATACATCCTATTTATTGTGCTGTTTACCGCAATTCCTCTGTAATTTTCACACTGATCCTTGCTGTTTTTTTTATGGATAGTTGACATGATAGATAATTTCCATTCTTTTGGTAATTCGGCCCCATTCTTATACGTATTTATACGTATATCTATCGTGTTGTCTTCCATGTTAGTAAATGGTCTGTTAGTAATTTTTTAAAATATTCTTTCCATTTTTCTGTTATTATTGATGATGTAACGTATTTTTTCTTATTCTTTTTTATACTTTTAATCAATCTTCAACTCTCTGTGCTTCTTCTACCTCCTATGTAGGTGTTGATCTTTTGACAGTTCTGTTCTGTTATCTGAAGGACTTGCTTTAAGAAAAAGACTACATTGAAAAAAACTTAACACTTTAGAGTTGTTTGTGGATAGAATAACTTTTTACGCAACTTTTTTTAACCAAGTTTTAATTTACTGATCCGAAGAAATCATTTAAGTTCTTCCAATTGAAAATAAGCCAAATGAAAACAAAGAAACAAGTCAAAAACCCTTTTCGTTAAAACGGGTTTTAAGTCTGTATAAACTAGTGTTTGTTTGTAATTCGGTAGATTGTTTACATTAAATATATGTAATAGCGGAAATAAAAGTAGACGATTGCATTTATTTTCAATCCTACCTCCACCATTGCTCTACATGTGTTTCGAGGTATTTACCTCTCACTAGGAGCACTTGGGGTAGCTTAAACTGAAATGAAATGCTCTTAACTATTTACCCGTTTTAGTAACATAACAGCTCTAAATACGCTAGTAGCGAACTCTATATGAAACAACGAGAAGACTCTTTCAATGGTGAATTAGGTGAACTACAAATCCAAGCTTACTAGAAACTATTGGACGATCCTAGGAATAACCTTTCATTCCGAAAATACATCTACAGTTTTCCCTTAAAAAAAGCCATTTTTTGCACTTTTCACGTCAAGAACAAAAGTAGACCATTGAATTTCTTTTTAATTCAATCTTTAATATTGCTCTTTACGTGATTCGAAGTATTCACTTTTCATCGGGAGCACTTATAGTAACTGAAATGGAATGCCTGCAACTATTTAGTTATTGAATATACAAAATACAAAAATGAATAAATTCCAAATATTGATATGTGCCAATATATCGAAAGTTAAATACAATTCTAAAATATATGTATATTATATGGATATATATTTAATGCATGGATACATCGTTGCCATCCCTACAATTAATAGAAGCCAAGACATAACAACAATACATCAGAGAGAGACAAACGGTGGTATACAGTGTAGGTAAAATTTTAAGGTCGGTATGGTAAAATTTAACAGTATATCTAACGCAGATATAAAATCATATTTTCAGCGAATTAGACAAAGATAACAATCATATTTCCCCTTCGTCTCCCCTCCTAAAATTCTTTTAACACTCATTGGCCATTGCCCATTAGTGGGACGATTAGTTCCGATCAGATATTCTCTGGTTCCGATCCTAATATACCTAAAAAACTAGAGGTGGGTCCTCTCGTTTTTTTTAATTTTTATCGGAACCGTTTTTCGTAAACTGTAACTAGTTGATTGTTTACCAGTATTCAAATTAGCGAGTACACAAACATATCGATACATTTTTGGCAAAGTAACGTAAGTCACCAAAAACGATTTTTAGAAAAAACAATTTTTTAATTCAACCTGCTTAAACTTATTTAAATTATGACTGAAAAAACTTGTCCTAAAAAAGGTTTAAAGTAAATCTAGGTTTACTACACTCTTTCAGTACCTTTTTAACAGTAATAGCATTAGTTTAATTGAAAAACATTATTTTCGCCAAAAATGTCACGTACGTTACTTTGCCAAAAATGTATCGATATTGGCTATTATCGTTTATGTGTATAAATATTGAACCTAATAAATAAAAGAACCTAATGAAGGATATATTTATTGTAACTTGAAAAATAAATTAAATAATACAAATGGTACTTAAATACTTACATTTACATTACACATTATTAAATCGCGAATCGTCTAAATTGACATTTAAAAACATAAGTTTTTCCACCTTTCTTGTTAATCGCGTTCTTCTTTTATTTAAAATTATACCAGATGTTAAACATGTGTTCACAAGGAAAAGATTTTGTTACAATACTACAACATTTTATGAATATAGTGGTTAAGTTACGATATACATGGCGATGGTTTTTTCACCACGGTAATGGACAGTTCCAATCTCCGTACGAAATTGTTTGTGGGTAATATCTCATCAGACAATTACATGTCGACTTCTTTTATACCTCTCGATACAGGTGTATGTTTAGATGAGTCATGTCCAATTAATTCATCAAAAATACACCATGGACTTAAGTCATCTTTATCAGTTTCTTTTTCTTGGACTGATTGATTTTCAAGATTTACTAAACTTTTCGTTTCATCCGTTTTCCATAGTTAAAGAACCAGCTTTTAAAAAGTTTGCAGGGTGGATTCCTGGATATAAACCGCCAACAAGAAAAACTTTGTCAGGTTCATTACTTCAGGAATGTTATGTCAAAAGTGAGCAAATTATTAGATCACAAGTTGTTAAAGAAGTAGAAAATATCTGTATTACTACTGACCTCTGGACATCTGCAGTAACTGAGAGTTACTTCGCATTAACAGGACAATATTTAACCGAAAATTTAGTATTCAAAACTTTTTTATTAGGCTGCTGCCATTTTTCTGGAAACCATAATCCAGAAAACAGCGATTACTGAAATTATTAATCAGTGGGGTCTAAAACGAAAAGTATATTTTGCAGTAACTGATAATTCCTCAAATATGGTCAAAGTTATTAAATATGTTTTGTTTTATGATGATTGTGATTTATGATGATGATTAAATTTATTGGTGGGGGACGCACTTAAATGCTGTCGTGTACAAATAGATAAAATAAAAAGTCCTTTTTTCGACAATTCTGCAAAAAAACACATTTCAAAAAAGTACCTTATCTTCAGAAAGGCTTTTAAAGTATTAATTACAACAGAACACAGTTCCCAAACGGCCAATCCAAGACGTGGAAACTAGGTAGAACTTCACCTATTACATGTTAAAAAGAATGATCGAGTTAGAAGAGGCAACCCGTTCCACATTGGTATTAAATAATACAGACTTAGACTTAAACCTAATCTAAATAAAGAACACTGGATTATTTGTTCTCAACTTTCCCAAATTTTACGGCCGTTTAAAGAAATAACAAGTACAATGAGTGACCAAAAATACTTGAATGCTAGTTCAGTGCTTGTTATGGTACGCTGCCTGCAAGAATCTTGCAATAAAATTTTAGCAAACGGCATACTTACATCCATAGTATCCGACATAGTACAATTACTAATATCGGGTTTAGCAAAAAGATTTAGAGGGATAGAACAGAGTGGCACATTGTCATTATGTACATTTATGGATTCACGATTTAAAGTGCAGAACAAAACAAAAAGTTAAGAAGCTGGTTACTTCTATAATTAACGAACAAGAAGATTGTACTATTGAAAATCAACCAGTACAAGAAAAAGAAACCAATAAATATGACTTAAGTCCATGGTGTATTTTTGATCAATTAATTGGAGATGACTCATCTACACGTACACCTGCATCGAGAGTCCATTACAAGAAAAACTTATGTTTTTATGTCAATTTAGACTATTCGCGATTTAATAATAACGTGTAATGTAAATGTAAGTCCGATTTACTATTTGTATTGTTTAGTTTATTTTTCAAGTTATAATAAATATATCATTAGGTAGTTTCTTTCACTTCAAAAGATATACACATAAACGATAATAGCCGTTATGTTTGTTTATGTAGGTACTCTCTTACTTGAAACTACTTTTAAACAATCATAGTTACTTGTTTATGAAAATTAAAATTTTTAAATGCTTTTTAGCATTTAAAAATGCTTAAATGCTTTTTAGCATTTAAAAAAATTTAAATTTTTTTGGAATCCTGAGAAAACTAACAAATATTTTTGAAAAATTTAAATGCAGAATGAAAGATTACATTATTACCGAGGGCCGAAAGTCCCTTAGAATAAACAAAAAGTTTTTTTAATGAGATATTTAAAATTAACAATCACACTAAATTTTGTTTTTTTTTTCATCCCTATAACTTATTAAAATAAACATTATAGAAGTTTTCAGGGACTTTCGGCTCTCGGTAATAATGTATTGTTTCATTCTGCGTTTAAATTTTTCAAAAATATTTATTAGTTTTCTCAGGATTCGAAAAAAATGAATGCTTTTAAAAAACATTGGCCCGAAATTTTGCTCCTACGCTATTAACGATAAACTAGCACGACCCACCTCTACTTCTCGTTACTGGATCTTTTGACCAGACGACTATCTAGACTAGACGTTGCCAAAGAATTAGTGTATGAATATTTTTTAATGTGGCGTTATTGTATGCATGTTTAATTGTTTATTATTTCATATTGGGAAATTATTTTGATGTTTAGATTTTTAGTTCGGAAATCGTACTTAAAATACGAAACATTAATAAATTTTATTTATATAAAACGATTTCCGAAATGGAAATCAAAATGTTATATTACAATTATTGTAAAGAAAACTTGTGGCATATTCCCAATAAAAAAACAGTAACCTGCCATTTAAATCAATTTCGCCCAAATTTGATTATCTTGAGCATTTTATCTTCTTGATAGAACATTGTTCAAAGCTAAAAAGACAACAGGTCAAATAAAACCGATAAGTTTGGCAACGTTGAACTTCCCCTTTTTTATTATTTCTAGGCATGAAGGTTCGGTGATATAAAGGGCGTACCTAATATACCTCTCTCTTTTTAAACAGCTGTTTCTCACTCCATCTCACGTAAGGTCCATACCGACCATAAAATTTCTCCTACACTGTATATTTTCCAAATCTTATTTAAGACTTTAACAGCGTTGTAGTATACAGCACATTCGCATCTTATAGTATGCTCGAGTATTTGGATATTCCTAGGGGTAAGCAGCTCTATTTGCCGTGTTTGCTTTTCAAATTTGTATGTAAATTTAATAATTGTTTCTGCAAATAGGAATTAATTGACATTTATAGATAATAAAAATAATCACGTTCCTATGCACGGAGTTCGCTTGAAGCAACAATGTATGGGGTGGAAGTTTATATCCCTTAATATGTGTAATTGCCAGCTTCCACGTTAAGTACTTTATGACAATTAGCTCTAATTGCGTTGGTAGGAGCTATAGAACTCCGAATCTAATTTTAGAATAAAGCTGTTTGTGTTCATTATATTAGACATTTCATAAAAAATGTTAAATTCTATATGTACACAACCAAGAATTGTTTTTCTGTTGTAAAAGAATTATAAGATGTTAACCCATTTGAAGAAGTTCAGTCGTAAACCGACCATATAAAACTATTTATATAATTTATTATTTCAACCCTGTAGTAAAAAAGTATTTTCTTTAATATTAAAATAAGTATGTAAAATAACAAGTAGGTAAAATAATTATGGAAAGAAAATTGTCTTCTTCTTTATTTGCCGTCTCTAATAGAGGTTGGTAATGACTTCTGCAATTTCATCTATACTCTGTGCATTTCTTATTAAAGTTTGGAGGTTTCAGCGTAATGATAGTCATTAACATATTAGTAGATGAGTCGTGGTTCATCAGGATAGTGTGATTAATGATATTTCTCCACTGGTCGCAGTCATCAGCTATATGTATTGCCTCAGTATACTTTTTGTAAAAAAGCTTTTTCGTAACATCTGCCCATCGCATCTGGAGGTTTAGTCCTGTCCAATCCTTGATGTTACGTAGTCAGGTCGTTTGTTGGACCACGCTTTCCTTCTTTCTCCCTTTCATTATTAGTTGTAGAAAGTTATATCTATCGTGTCTACGTATATGTCCAAGATGAGATGTTTTTCATTTATTAATAAGTTCTACAAGTTAACGACCTGTAATCATACGTCTTAAACCTTCTTCATTTATAATATGGTCAGTTCATGAAATTTAAAATGCAGTAGAATATCAAAATCTCAAAGTTTTTCAGGAGTCGTAACGAGCTAATTGTCAGCGTCCACGCTTCCATGCCATGTAGTAGAATACTGTAGAATATACCATTTTCACATTCCATATCGTAGAGCTAGATCAATATCTCAATTGGTGAAAAATTATTATAGTTTTAGAAATAAGTTTCCGGCATGCTTTATTCTACAATTGACTTCTTGGTTTAAGCCTAACGTCTTAAAGTGGCCTAGATATCTAAATGTTTTCAGCTTCCTAGATATTTAAATTTATGTGGCCCACAGGTGTTTATTTGGTAAGACCTTATTCACAGTGGCATGACTATAAATACAGTTTAAAAATAAACTTTCACGTAAGAACATAAAGCCGACTCTTCAAAAGTCTATTTTTAATAATGGGAATAATTTATACAGGCCTCTTTCTCTCTCTCTTCAATCCTGACCCCCCGGAGGGGGTGTATTGGACATCGTAATGTCGTGTATTGTCCTTCTGAAAAGTACTCTGTCTCTTGTCATATCTTTTAATTCATGCATAAGTCTTTTGCATATGCTTGTGATTTAATCGATCCATGATGTTGGAGATCTTCGGCCTTCTACCTTCTAAGTTTTTCCATGTTTTGTGTGACTGCCCTCATAACATATTAAAAGTATTTTAATTTTCTTTGATATGGACTTTGCTGGACAGCCGTTTACTGACTACGTGATACAGGCCAAATACCAAATAATAATAAAATTTATTAAAATTCTTTTTTCTTTTTAATATTAAATCTCTTAATAACCCCTCATCAAACTTTGGTATTTTATCATACTAAATTTGCGTTAAACTTTGTTTATAAACCAATGGCAGCCAGAAAGTAGTGCATAGTTTACGGATTCAGTGGAGCAAATCAATATTGCATAGCCTTTTTCTTAAAATTGGTTTCAACATATTATCCATAATAAACAAACGGCAAATATTTATGGACAAATCTCTTTATTTTTGAACGGAGGAAAATATTTTAATGAAATAATCTTGATAAAATCAAGAAATTACGTAAATAAAACATTCCGATTACTTGAATAGACGAAATGTGATTCAAATGCATGAAACGGAATAATAGACTAATGAAACACAAAGTTACACTATATGTTGGTTCTGGATGTGGTTTCGTGGATGACCCCGTACTTCTTTTTGCTAAAAATGTCAAAGGCTCATTCACCTTCAGATTCCGATGACAATATTACGGTCAAAATGAGAATTGGTTTGAGAAGCAGTTACTTCTAACGTCTAGTAATGCAATTTTCCTAGATAACGGAAGTTATAATTCTGCGCAAAACCAGGGCAATTTCAAACAGTGTATCCATAAAGAAAATACAATATTTCTTTATGAAACAGGGTTTATATTACAAAAACTGCACTTAAAAGCAGCTGCTGGAGGTAATAAAAATAAAAGAATTCTCTAAACAATATAGGATCAACATAATTAATCAAAAACATGGGTTTACAGTAGTTATTTAACTTTCACCATACCATATCGCTGCATATAAATATAATATAATTAATCTGGTTGTAACTTAACCCTTAAATGCCCAATCGGGGTCACTATGGGACCCCAGACATACATTTTTGGCTATAATATCTTTATTTGAAACATTTGGCAACCGCGCAATCAGGTATTTGTGTGGACGTGTCTCCTACGTTTTCTGTTAGTATACCACGAACATTCGTGAGGTGCAGTGGTCTGTAAGAGAGATTTAGATAAGTCGGGTCTCGCTGTGACCCGGTTGAGCATTTAGAGGCACCAGAATATTTTATTATTTTTAACATTTTTCGTCAGTTTACATTGAAATATGGACCGTAAGAGAATGAAAATGACAATAAGCGACCAAGAACATGAAAAAATTATCCGAAATATAGAAGAAGGATATCAGACTCCGATTTCGACTATGAGATTACCGACGAATCAGATAGCGAAGAGCAAGATGTTTTTGAGGAAAATGTTTCGGAAACTGAGGACAATTTAGAAGTCAACAGTGACGAGGAATCAGATGCAGAACCTACCGAAGTGACGATAATATTAGTGAGGTTAGTGGTCCAACATATACATCCAAATCTGGAATGCAGTGGAATAGCCTACCTTTCGTGAGATCCAAGAGGCAACAAAAAAATATTATAAATGTACATCCAGGCTTAACAAACTATAGTAAAAATTCCAACACGTTTTTAGACTATTTCAATTTATTTTTGACCGAAGAGATGAAGAATGTCATATGCCTTCATACTAATGAAGAAGCTGTTAGGCGTTATCAAGAGTGGAACGAAAAACATCCGAATAACAAAAAAGAGTGGACGGTACTTACCAACAATGAACTGGATAGCTTTTTAGGAGCACTTATCAAAGCTGGTGCTTTAAGGTGTGGGAAAGAATCGACACGAGAGATATGGTCTACAGACACCTCAATACGCCGGTCATTTTTTACAGCCGCATTAGCTAGGAACCGATTTGAAGAATTATCGAGTTTCTTGAGGTTTGATGACAAAGTAACCAGGGTGGAGCGGAAGGAACAGGATAAGTTAGCGGCGATACGAGTAATTTGGGACATGTTCGTCTCTAACTGCGACAAAGCCTTTGAACCATACGAACATATAACCGTTGACGAACAGTTAGTGAGTTTTAGAGGAAAGTGTCCTTTTAGACAATATATAAAATCAAAACCTTGCCGCTATGGGATAAAAATTTGGGCTGCCGCGGATGTTAAAACATCTTATTTATCAAAACTTCAGGTGTACCTTGGAAAACTACCAGGTGGTAGAATAGAGAAAAATCAGGGATTTCGTGTTGTGAAAGATCTGGTGGAACCATATCATGGCAGTTGGAGAGGAATTACAACTGACAACTTTTTTACCAGTGTTTCTCTTGCTCAATATCTTTTATCTAAAAACCTTACTTTACTTGGGACCGTCCGCAAAAATAAACCTGATACACCACCACAACTAAGTTTGACAAAAAGACCTGCGGAGTCGTCAATATTTGCTTTTACTAAAGAATTAGCTATGGTTTCGTACATACCTAAAATACACAGGATGGTACATCTTCTTTCAAGTCAACACGATATTGATATAATTTGTCAAGACTCTCAAAACAAACCCTTGATGATTTTAGACTATAATAATACCAAGGGTGGTGTTACCATTTACCATTTTATACATTGAAAAAAATCCTGATTGGAAGAAAAATAATTTTTCACGAAGACGTATTTTCCTGTTACAATTAGGGGCTGAGCTTGCTCGAAACAACATGGAAAAAAGAGCGAAATATATAAAACATAAAGCCTATGTAAAATCTGCTCTAAAAGATTGTGGCATACCAATGGTAAACCCAACTACCGAAGTTGCAACTCAATCCGTCCATTCAGCTAAGAAACGTGCTCGTTGTTACCAGTGTCCGCGAAACTGTGACAGAAAAGTGAATACCGTTTGCTCTTTTTGCAAAAAATTTATATGCCAGGTGCACAGAAAAGAAGAAAAAACTATTGTATGTAAAAATTGCAACTAAAAGTTATATGCTTATATTATTATTTAATTTTAATTTTGTTTGAATTGAAAAGAATTTGTTTCTAGAAAAGCCGTTAATTTTGTATGAAAAATAAATAAAAATTATTCAAATATGCTTAAAATTATTTTAACCGTGTTTTCCTTTTAGTCAGTGCTAAATGACGTTACTAAATTGAAAATTTTAGTGGGGTCCCTAGGAGACCCCACATGGGCATTTATGGTTATTTTCATATCACGGGCATTTAAGGGTTAAAGGAAATATTCGCAGAAAAAATGCATAAAAATTCAGTGTTGACTTTTACAGAGTTTATTTGATTTTCAAAGATAAGATCATATTTTGAAACTTGACATTACCATGACGATGATGATAAAATTTAATGTAAAATTAAAATATGATGAACTAGCTAATGAAGTACTTAATAATGAAGTAATATATTAATAAAAATTTTAATTTTTATTATTTTTGTTCTCTGTTTTTGAAAAAAAATTAGATAGATTCAGATCTAGCTTTCCAAGTAAAGACCTTTCGGTATTAATTTGCGAGTGCCAAGACACTTGACGGCTTCATCTAAAATGTCTTCTAGTAAATAGGGATTTAGGCGCGTAAAGAAAAAAAACTGCACAAAAATCTTATACAGGTTTTTGAAGGTTCTGAAAGGTTTTATCAGGGATAGCTGATGACAAATCCTTAAAGCCGTACAGCTGATTTTGCTTTTTTTTTTTCAAATATTCATAAAAATAAAAAATCATTTCCTTACGCATGGACATCTAATGACAAGGGATCCCCAATCAGAGTGTTGTGCTTGTGAGACCCGCCTAACAGTAAAACGCCTTCTAGTAGAGTTCCCGTTACACAGTGCGGAAAGATGTAAATTTGGAATCCCGGAGAATTTGAGAGAACTATTCTTAAAGTGCTGTGCCAAAGTGATTATACAATATCTAAAAGCAATAAACTATTTATACAAAATTTAGTTGTTACGCTATTCAATTAGTGTTTATACTTTTTCTTTTATCGCTAATAGCCTTACAGGTTCATGTGAGTTAGTAAATAAAAAAAAATCATTTTTTGCATATAAAATGTTTCTTACACAATTTAGAGAAAGTTAAAAAGAAATCACGAAAAATCTAATATTATTATTATTATTTTTTCATAAAAAGGTTGAATTTTGCTATTATTTCGTAAGAAATATTTCAATTTTTAATCATTAATGTGTATATTTTGTAGAAATATAATACTAATAATTATTAATTCTTCCTGTAAGTATAAAAAAATCGCTTTAAGATTTTTTTTAAACCATCGATTCAGGGAGTGTAAAAATTTCTTAAAAAAGAAATAAGTTCATATTTAATTTAAATAAATACAGTTAGAGTATTCATTTATAATTAATATTAAATATTTATATAAATAATATACATTGATTAAAAATTATAGTATATGAAATATGAAATAATAGTAAAATTCATTAATTTTTTGCGGAAAAAATTTATTTATTATTTTTTGGAATTTTCAAATTTTTCCGGTAAGTGAAAGTAGCCTAGTTCTTATTATCTTTTCAAGCTACCCCACAATAAAAAATATATTGTTCTGGTGAGATATTCAATTCGAAGTTTCATTTAAAAATAAAAAGCGTAACTCGGAAAGTTCTCCCCTTCACTTTAACGTGACGGTATTTTACTAGTATAATCTCTTTAGCGGATTATAAATTTTTACACCTTCTCTGCATATTATGTCATTTATAAATTGGATGATAAAAACTAGATCTTCACTTATAATCTATTAATTTTCAGCTCTTATTGTTAATAAATAATCGAAATATGATTTTAAGAAAAAATTTTATCTTGGTTCCTATTGATCATAGAAGTTTTTTTTTTAAGATTGTTTTTTTCATAATCTTTTCTGCGAATTTACTCAGAAACACGTAACATAAAAAATATCAAAATTATTATATATGTTTATAAGCTAAAACGTCTTTATTTTTTCAAACGGATTTTTAATAATCATTTTGATAAAAAGGATTAAATAAAAACAAATTATATTAAACAAATAAAATTTGTTTAATTTATCTTAAATAAAGAGTTTACTTGTATTTTATAGTATTTATAGACCATTTGCGTGTCACAAAGTGTAAGGCGTCGTTGATAATAATTTTCCTGTTGTATCGGCTACTGGAAATTAGATTCTGGACCTGAATGTTTCCTAGTTTCTTGCATTTATAGTATATAATAAATGTGGGTATTCACTTGAGCAAAACACTGCTCATAAACCAAACAAAATATTTTCTACAAAAACGTTCACAGGTTTGTATCATCCAGTGTATTCGAGCAGCATGTTCTAGATCTAGATTATTTCCAGAAAATATTGATCAGCAATATTTTTTTCTGAATGTATGTAATGTGACAAATATGTTCTTGATACCAAGGGGTAAAACGAGCACAGTGGTCGTTTAAATGCACATTTCACACAAAGTGACGTTCATTATCAGTGACGGACCCAGAATAGGTTATTTAAAATTAAAACATCAAAATAAAAAATGTAACAAAATAATAATTATGTGAAAGAAGTTTTTTTTTAAATAAAATGTATTAGGTATATTCTTAATAACGAAAATGAGGAAATATGGGTTACAAATATCTGTTTTATTGAAATCTATTTTATATTAAATAATGATAAACAGTAACATAATTTATGTTTCGTGGAAGCCCCATTATTGTCAATACAAATTTATCTTCTGCTCATAGATATAGCATCAATCTTCTCCTGATATAATCAACAAACTTCTCTTATGCCCACTCAATTGCTTCCCATAGTTTATTTCTATTCTGTGGCCTAAGGTTTTATTTAATTTCTTTGTCAACTCTGCCCACACGTTTCGATGGGGATAAGGTCTGGACTCCGGGAAGGCGAGAAGGCCACGGAAGAACATAAACATGTGTTTCTTCCAACTATCCTCTAAAAATTCTACTCGTATGTACCGGAAAATTGTCATGAAGAAGTTGTTATTGGGGTATATCTGGATCACTGATGGCAACATTATGTTCTCAAGAATATGTTTGTAATATATTCTTGTTAATTTTTCTTCTATATGAAAACAAACCCTTAGGTGTTCAGCACTTATCCATCCGCAAATTTTTTTTGCTTATAATGTAGTAAGTTGTGGTTTATTTTGTATTATTTATGTTCATTTTGTATTATTTTGTATTATTTGTTTTATTAAAATTCTTTCTGATTCGTTGTATATTAGCAAGTAAAAGTATAAAGTCTACACCTTTGTTTACAACTACATTGGTTTTACTTATAACAAATATGTCAAAATGATGGGTTTAAAAATCGAGAGTAACAACTATAAATATTTTGAAATAAAAAAAAAAATTTTAAATTACGCAAAATCTATCACTCCTAGTTATAGGACATCCATGTACCGTTTGAAAGTGGAAAATTTTTTTAATATAATAATTCATTAATATACAGGGTGTTCTATTTAAAATAAGCCTTATATTACACATTGAATAATCCAATAATAAAACTGTAAATTTTGAACACCCTGTAAATAAATGTTTAATAATTAATCATGAAATACATTTAACCAACATACAACTATTTAGAGGTATAACCAATTTTATTAGAATTTCTTAAATAAGTTAGGAATGAGTCTTCGTTTAAAGCTTTACATTTTAAGAATATTTCACATAACTCAGAACACTCTGTACATAGGTATAGGGAAGTCTTATAAAACTATACCTTATCTTTTGCCGACAATTAGAAAATGCAATAGAATATAGGGAGTCCCTTAAAAAATATATAACTTTTATACTAATATTAATATTATTTATATATAAAATAATTTTAAAATGTAGCCCTTATCAATATCCAAACTAGGAATTTAATATTTTTCCAAAATCTTTTACCGTTTCGCTGTAATCTTTCGTCACGTTAGTGGTGACTCACCCTGTAATTGAAACCCTTTTTTCAACAAAAAAGGCAACGTTGAACCAAAAGTTGTGTTCAAGGTTTATAAATTCATTACGAAATGCAACTCGTCTCATCTTGTGATCCTTAGTCAAAATACTTTTCTTGCAGCTGCACAATTTATTAATTCACTTGCTTAAATCCTTTCACGTGCAGTGCGATTGCTGTCCGGCAACTCTGTCTCTTCATTAGCTTTTGCTCTGGGAAGATATTCTGACCTCTTGAACTACCCAACCGTGCTATAGAGTTAAAATGATCCCATCTTTATTTGATTTTAAATTTGCAACTTACCTTAGTGACCAACCTTATCCGAGTTTGGCAATTGAACTTTTACTTTGCCCGTCATTCGAATGCATTCTAGGCATTTTGGGCGCATTTAATACCTTATTATGTTATTTTTCAATTAGCGCGAAATTTTTGACAAACACTTTGACATTTGGCAAATCCGTACGACACTGCGATTTTACACTGTTAATTTAAGATAAAATATATAATAGATAAAAATTTCCCCGACCTTGTTTTATACAATAAAAGGAGTACGAAACAAAAACCGAATGGGGTTTCTAACGGAACAACTTAAATATTTTGTTGTTCTGAATATTCATGCAAAAAGTTTTATTTTTTATTAATGAATGACTTTAATTAAGTAATTCAGTGATTTTAATATTTTTTTTATTGATTTTAAATGTTGACATAAACCCATTTGTATTTTCGCCCAACAAATCATTTTGTAATTTGTTAGCAACACCCACATCTTAAATTACTCTCAGCCAATACCTTTATCGACGCCGATAACTTTTCTTGTGCAAGAAATGGAAAAAGTGTAATTGCGTAGGAATTTGCTGCTAATAGAATATCTCGTGTGACAGCATAAATGCTGAAGGGTTTATTCTGCTATGCAAGTCGTTTCCAGATGATTAAAATCAATATCAAGAACAATTCACAATGTACGCCTATGCTGGCGTTGGTCTTCTGTTCCGAGGATCGGACTTGCTCAGTTGACGGTGGCTATTAAATGTGCTTCTCTCTTTATTTTAAAAAACTAGTTCCTTTTTTGCCTAAACTTAAATTATAGAATATATATATATATATATATAATATATATATATATAATATATATATATATATATATATATATATATATATATATATATATATATATATATATATAATATATATATAATATATATATATATATGTTTCGTGTATTAAATTTATACAAATCTTCAGTTTATCTAGAAAATTATTTAAATAAGCAAACAGCAAACATCCATAGATATGCCGCAATAATATTATGGGAGTGAAGAAAATAGCTTAATTTATGAACCTATAGATTACAAAGTACAAAATGTTAAGTTTAAGTTATCAAAAACAGAAGGAAGTCAGTTTTGTAAAAGTTAAAAAAAATGTTCAAAGAACAGAAACGTTAAAAACTTTAGTGTAAGTAAGAGAGCAAAAAATTTCATCCAAGATAAAAGACAAACGAAGTTCCAATTTAGCATTGATATTTTTTAATAATAGACATTATTGTAGTATATATTGAACTTTAGGTAATATTATTAAATAGGCTTGTTCTAAGCAATAAGTGACAAAGTAAAATTACCGGCAAAGCACAATGCGAACACTTAAAAGGTTATATACAAAGAGATAAATTATTATAATTAAATATAATTATTATTATAATTATATAAGTGGGAGTATAATTTGGGAGTCCAAATAACATTAAAAGCAGAAAGTAGCGAAGAAATACATTCCAGGATTGGCCAAGCAAGATCAACCACCAGACAGCTACACGGACTATTATGAAGTAAAAAAATAACACAAGAAAATAAAAGAAGAATTTATAAAACAATAATAGAAAGTATTGGACTGTACGGTGCCGAACTCTGGGAAATAAACCAAAGAAATAAATCAAAAATTAATGCCATGGAAATGAACTACTTTAGACGATGTTGCCAGCTCACTAGACTTGATAGGGTGAGAAACGAAGATATTCGGAGAGAAATGGAAATCGATCTAGACATAATAGACACAATCGAAGCCAAAAGACTTAACTGGTATGGACACCTTCAGAGAATGCCGGAAAATAGATGTAAAAAAAATAGAAGAATGGACTCCGCCAACTAGAAGAAAACGAGGTAGACCAAGACGATCCTGGAGAGACGATGTCGGCGATGCAATGACCGCCAGAAATCTAACAACTGAAGATTGCTTCGACAGAAAACGCTGGAAATTAGGATGCGAGAAGCGGCGCCAGCTGTAGAAGACTCGCTTGTTATATATAAGTAATAATTTACTTCAGAAATGCAGAGATCAGCAAAAAGATGTCTTCCTATGCTTTATAGATTACCAGAAAGCGTTCGATTGTGTTAATCATTCAGAATTAGTAAGATTGCTCCAGGAACGTTCGATAGATGAGAATGACCTTAAAATCATAAAGAACCTTTATATGAATCAAGTGGGAGTAGGACAGGAATCTACATCATATTTCTCAATCGAAAAAGGTGTACGAGAGGGTTGTAATCCGTCACCCATTTTTTAATCTTTACTCTGAAACGTTTTTCGATTGAGCCTTAAATGACACAGAAGATGGAATCAAAATCAACGAATAGATTATTAGTAATCTTTTCTATGCTGATAATACAGTCATAACAGCTGACAGCCAAGTAGCGCTACTACGACTAATATATAGAATAAACATTGAAGGAGAACGACTGGGCTTAAAGATTAATATAGACAAGACGAAGGTAATGGTGGTTAGTAGAACACGAAATATACAATAAAATATAAGACTAAACAATAAGAACATCCAAAGTTTCCCCAAGTTCAGATATCTCGGTAGTTGGAAAACTGAAGATCTAGATCCAGACATAGAGATACGTAGCAGGATTGAGCAAGCCAGAACAGCATTTACTAATATGAAAACCTTGCTAAGAAACAGCAGTCTTAGCTTATCGCTTCGATATCGCTTTTTAAAATGTTACATTTACTCCCTACTGCTATATGGTGTAGAAACCTGGACCATAAAGGCCAATGTGATGAACCGATTATAGGCCTTTGAAATGTGGGTATTTAGAAGAATACTTAAAATTCCCTGGACAGATCACACAACAAATATCGAAGTATTAAATCGAATGGGCAGAGAACGAGAATTACTGCGAATAATAAAAAGAAGAAAAACTGCTTATCTGGGTCATATATTTCGAAATTCCAAGTACCAGTTCTTAAAGCTTATTATGGAAGGGAAGAAAGAAGGAAAACAGGACATCGGAAGAAAGAAATACTCATGGCTTAAAAACATAAGGGATTGGACAAACCTCAATGCCCATGCACTCTTTAGAACCACACAAGATCGAGAGGAGTATGCCAGAATTGTCGCCAACATCCACTAATTGGATAGGACACCATAAGAAGAATACAAAGAAATCCAATAATTCAACAGTATTCGTTTGAAAGTGTGTGTGAAACTTTCACTTATGAGTAAAATCACACAAATACGAGTATCCCCGAAAAAATTATAATGACATTTCATACAGCTCGACCAAACATTACTTTATTCTTTACTCTATCCTTAATGTGGATCTTAACTTTGTATTAACCTGTAAGGACACAACTAGCACTTGCATAGAGCACTAGACAAGTGTGCTTAGATAAATTAGTATCACCGCTTCTTTTTCTTTGAGTACCGTGCCCAAGTTTTAGGCGTGGGTAGCTTCTATGACGATTTGCCGATATCGTTTTCGACCTTGCGTGGCATGTAACAACTCATCTAAGTAGCAATATCACGGCGGTGGGAGGTTAATCTACTCTTAAGTAACCGCCCAGTCTGACCTATGTAACAAGAATTACATTCAGCACAGGGAATGTGGTTAACAATAATAATTTGTTCTCAGAGGTTAAAGGGTGTGTTGGTCTTGGAAAATAAGTTGCTAACAAGTTTAGGGTTTTTTATTGCTAATTTAACTGGTATATTTACAAATAGTTTAATAAGTTTATCTGTAACTTGGGAAAGTAAGGTAATGAAGAATAACGTAACATTGACGTAATTAAATAATTCCCATGTATTGTAGTTTGTAAAGCTGTATTGTTAACGTTGTTATTTGAAATTGACCTTAACTGATCACCACTGGGTATTAATTGTGAAAACATAAATCATTAATTGAGGAAGACCATAATATTTTTGAATATGCGTGTTTTAGAAGGGCAGACAACACCTTGGTTACAAGTTGGTATAGGCAATCTATGGCTTCCAACAGGTTTCTTAAATACCATTCTTGTCATCCATTTGAATATAAAATTAACCTCATCCATGCTCTTAGTTTTAGGTTAACCAGGTTATCACATATGATTAATCAAAGAGAATCACTTCCTTTACTTAGACGTATTCTCTTCCTTAATTAATAAATATCTTTTCTCGAGAAGTGTCTAAAAAGAACCACTTTTTTCTTGCTCAACCTCAACCGTAAATTTTGGTATTTGTGAAATCTATTGAAGATATTCAGTGTAGTTTGAATACTGTCCTCGGGGTCCTACTTATTACATCATTCACATTTTGTATATGAACGGTAACTTGAACGGTAGCCGTGGAATTACTATATTGAATAGATGATCTAAAACTATGTTGGGCTACAACTATAGAATGGGGCTAATCTGAGAACCCATGGGAGTACTAAAAATTTGTGAGTAAAAAGTTTCACCAAAGGAAAGTACAAATTAGGAAACATAAAGTCGATCAGCTTGAAGAACTTGTTATTTGGTCCTAAAAAGTGCCAATTTTGTTCTAAAATTTTAATAATTAGGTTGAGAGGAATGTTCGTAGAAACAGTACCGCGTCTAGGGTAGCGCCTAATGCCGTTGCAAACGAAACGTCAAAAACAAACAATTCCGAAGCATACGCCTATAAACTAAGAAAACAATGTACCTTAACAAAGATGTCTATGTCGATATACTGTGTATTACAAAAGTTAACGTAAGAAATGTATTACATCCAATTTTAGTACTTTTAATTTCACTTAATATGTATGACTGAAAAACTCTTGCAACACATTAAGAAAAATTATGAAAATTCCACTTTCTGTGCTATGTAATAAAGCAAGTCCGCTCCGTGTGTGATGTGGGGTAATTTTATCTAGCGGTTTAGTGTTGACAAACAACACAAGAACTTTAATATTATTGCTGTTTACCGACGTCGTCATTTCGAGGGTTGAATTCTGTTGGAGTTTCTGCGACACAAGATATTCATTAGAGGCAAAGCTACGAGAAACGTCTTGTTAATTTTTTGTCATGTTAGTGCTCATATGAATGTGGAAATTTCCAACTGTCTTGCTAACAAAATGCAGATTATTATTTCGCTGAAATTCGTTTAAAGTTAGTTTGACGCGTAATGGCTGTTTATGATCAAATTACGCTCAAATTAGCTTCATGTACACACTAATATAAAACAGTATAATATTATTCTACTGGGTTCTTCCCTCTTAGGGACTTTGCTGTAAAATGGAAAACTAAACTAAATTTCTCATGGTTTTATTGTTTGTCTTTTCTATTTCGACAATTTAATTTCACTCGAATATTTTTTTGTTTATGTACAATTTTAAGCAGTTTCTTAACTATCTTATTTTGTATTTTTGTACTAAAATGTGTATAATAATGTACCGGGTGGTCCAATAAGACGATCTCTCGGCTATATATCAGAAACTATTCATGTTATAATTTTAGGAGAAAAAAATTCCTTACTAAAAGTGGCTAAGAGAAATCGCTGGAAATAACTTTCAAGTTTCTGGGTTAACCGCTAGGGGCGTAACCTGTGAAGAAAAATTTGAAAACCAGTTTTTTGTGAAATATGTCCAATTATACCAAGTGTTAAGTAAGTAAACTAGAAAGAGGCTTAAATTCCGCACAAAGTCGTTCAAGTAATTTTTTTTTTATTTTTTTAAATAAAGGATGGGAGAGAGTGGGAAAGTATTTGTGGATAAATACCTATAAGTTTGGTGTGGATCAACAAATTTTAACGAAATATGTGTCAGTAGAAAGAGTGTGGATGATTTAATTTACATCTACTATAAAATAATTGCATTTAGTTTTAATTGGCATGGGTAGAGGGTACTTTGGAATAGAAAATATTAAAATTTGTTTTTCTTCAAATATTGTAAATTATAATGGAGCTGGATTAAATTAGTAACAAAATGGCGTAAACCGCGTTGATAGTTTTTGTCGAACTCGAGATGTGAATAAAAACGCATAAACATAAGTAAGTATAGTATTGACTCACCCTTTATTATAACTTAAAATTAAATATGTGAAAGATCATACAAATATCTCGATCATTAAAAATTAATTCCAATTAAATGTTCACATTGTTTTCCATCGTTGTCCACACAAAGATGTAATCTTTCGCTCGTAGACATAACAGCTGCTTCAATCTCAGCTGTTGATATACTATTTATTGCTTTTTCAATGCGGTGTTTCATGTCGTCTTACGTGGTTGGTCGAGTTTGGCACACTAAGTCCTTCAATATTTTCCATAGATAAAAGTGAAGACATGTTAAGTCTGGAGATCTAGCTGGCCATAAAAATATAGTTCCCCTTCCAATCCATTTATTTAGATAACTTGCATACAAATAATCTCGATCTCGTCTGGAAAAGTGCTCAGGACACCCGTCATGTTGTAATATCATATCTCTTCTTTTTTCTAAGAAAATATCTTCCAATAAAACAGGCAACTGATTTTCCAGAAAAACCCAATTAGGTTTCGCCATTTAAAGTTCTATCAAAGAAATATGGATCTACGATCTTTCCATCAACTATACCACACCAAACATTAAGACTCCATCTACCTTGAACCTGCACCTCATGTATCCAGTGCAGATTTTCTTCAGCTCAATATTGCATATTATGCATTATTGGGATTAACACCACCCGCACTATTAAACGTAGCCTCGTCTATCAACAAAATCTTTGACATGATATGCAGTTATTCTAGCAGACCTAACATCCAATTGCATTAATCCAGCCTTGTATGAAAATCTCTCTCATGTAAAGCTTGGTGGAGAACTACATGATAAGGATGTAGTCTAAAAAACAGAACAACAAATATTGGCGAACAAGAAACCACTATATTTACTAAAACTCGAAAAATCTTGAATATTCCACAATTTTTTCACAAGATAAATCATGAATAAGTATTTTTAAGAAACAAATAAAAGCGCCGTGTTGCCGTTTTTATCGGAATATTAAAATAACAGTTGAATCTAAAGTTTAAAGGTAATTCCAAGTTCCTGACCTAAACGTTCACTTTATAATATGAAAAACCAACCTGTGATATTTTAAAATCCTTAGAACAGTAGTTTTAAGTATGTTTAATTCTATACTTAGAGATTTTCCAACTACTTATATGTGGATTCTGTTAAATTAAAGCAAGAACATTGATTGAATTATTTTGGGTCATACCTCTACTACGCCGTTTAAATCAAGGACGATAAAAATTACCAGTTTCTCTTAATCTTCTTGCCTTTCTTTTAAATACTTCTTTGCCATAATGTCTCCTATCAGGATATCTTACAGAATATATACGTAAGGCAATAGCGGCGTTTTGATGACATTCGAAATAAACTCCAATCATATACAATTCTGCATTTGAACTCATCATGAATTATTAGTACTGATAATTAATTACTAATATTACCAATATTAATATATATTAAAAAATGTACAATCTTCAATTCGAATTATAATATAAAACTTCTTAACAATGTTTTGACTGCTGTCAATAAATAAACAATATGAACTCCCCGCTAAATTCACGGTCGTGGCCTACTTAGTTTCGAAAAAACTATTTTTAATCATATGAAATAACAATGGTCAAAATAGGTATCAAATTAAGATTCTTCTGCTATAAAAAAATTT
The DNA here is from genome assembly GCA_918026665.1 of Diabrotica balteata. NCBI lineage: Eukaryota > Metazoa > Arthropoda > Insecta > Coleoptera > Chrysomelidae > Diabrotica > Diabrotica balteata. Next base: position 64,317,443 of record OU898285.1, read on the forward strand.
GAAAGTACCTACTAAATTATTTTTTAATTTCATTTATAATACAGGGTGAGTCAATACTATACTTACTTATGTTTATGCGTTTTTATTCAAATCTCGAGTTCAACAAAAGCTATTAACATGCGGTTTACGCCATTTTGTTACGCATTTAATCCAGGTCCATTATAATTTTCAATAAATAAGTGTTTCCATTAAACATTTTGAAGAAAAACAAATTTTAATTTTTTCTATTTGAAAGTACCCTCTACCTATTACAATTAAAACTAAATACAATTATTTTATAGTAGATATAAATTAATTCGTCCATACTCTTTCTAATGACACTAATTTCGATAAAATCGATTGATCCAAACCAAAGTTATAGGTATTTATCCACAAATACTTTCCCACTCTCCCCCACCATTTATTTGCAAAAATAAAAAAGTACTTAAACAGCTTTGAGTAGAATTTATACCTCTTTCTAGTTTACTTATTTAACACTTGGTATAATTGGGCATATTTCCCAAAAAACTGGTTTCAAAGTTTTCTTCATAGGTTACGCTCCCTAGCGGTTAACCCAAAAACTTGAAAATTATTTCCAGCGATTTCTCTTGGCCACTTTTACTAAGGAATTTTTTTTCCTAAAGGTATAACGTATATATATTATATATAAGGAATATAAGGTATATTCCTAAATATATAATGTAATTGGCCCTGGTATAGTGGTGATAAACACGTATTTGTGTCGCTGGGAGAACAATTCAAAATAACTTTTGTTTTTGGTAAAATTTTATAATTAAAAATTGATATAGTGCACAGGTAAAGTATGTGGTATGGAATAGTGTAAAAAAATTGTGTGATCTGAATATACTGTAAGTATTAAAATAATAGAAATTATTTATTGAATTAAGGTTAAATTGATAGCAAAACCATTTATTTCTAAAATAAAAACTTGCTCCTAATTCAGACGATAAAATCAGTGAACAATCATTAACCTTGCAGAATCGGACTTGAAATTTTATAACTGTTTGTAATTTTTATATAATTTGTTATAAAATTGTGATAAAGTTCACGTATTTCACATTTAAATAGAGCAAAACTTTGTTTTATATCAAGTAATACCAAGATAGAACTGACTACCGACTACAGAACTAAGATAATTTCTGTTTTTGATTTATTTTCAACTCTTTAAACTTATACTCAATTATTGCTTGAGAAGTTCTAGAGCTTCCGACGGGTCGACTGGAGAACTAGAGCTTATCGCTTGCTATAATAGAGTAAATACGATATAAATAGGAAAGTAGAAGAAAAAGCATCTAAAGAAGAAAAAATGGATAGCGACGATGATTATACTTCAGAGGACAGCAAAAAGAGAAGTCGAAAGGAAGATGAAGGAGATATTTTTAACAAGAGCAAGAAAATCACCAGAACCCCTCCCAAACAACAGAAAGATGAGACCAAAATTGATCAGCTCTTAAAAATGATGCAAAATTTAACGGAACAAACAAAATACCTAACCGAAGAGGTAAGAGGAATAAAAGAAAAACAACGAGAATACAAAAATGAAATCCGTGAATTGAAAGAAGAAATAAATGGATTTAAACAAAGTAACCAACAGCTAAAGAAAGAAAATAAAGAAATTAAACAGGAACTAAATATAGTAAAGATGAAAATAGAACAGATCGAGAAAGAAAGAAAAGCTAACAATGTTATAGTCCAAGGACTGTCGATGGATACAAATGATCCAAATGAACTTAACAAGACCATGACTAATTTTATGGAAAAGAATTGGGCATCCAAGTAAAAATTGAAGAAGCTTACAAACTAGGTGAAAAAACATGTCTTATAAAAACAAAAGACAGAAATGAAAAAATAAAAATTATGCGGAATAAAAACAAACTAAGATCAACGAAACCAGAAATATACATTAATAATGATCTAACGCACGAAGAGATGAAGATACAACAGGAAATACGGAAAATTGGAAAATTAGAAAAACTTAGAGGTAAGAACATCCGAGTTGGCTATCAAAAATTAAATATTGACGGGGACATATGGAAATGGAATAAAGAAAAAAAAGAGTTGGAAAAAGATAACCAAGGGACGTCAAAAAACTGATACAACAAGAAATATCGGATATCCAACAAGAAACGAAATACGAAATGGCAAAGAAAAAGGATATGAATTCTCAAGAAAAAATAATAAAACATACGTATATAAAAAAACATAACAAAAAAATTAAAAAACACGAGCAAGTAAAAATAAGTACGTGGAACATCAGAACAATGCTTGAACCAGGAAAAATGCAAGAGATTGTCTCAGAGCTGGAAAGATACGGAATTGATGTTGCAGCAATTCAAGAAATTAGATGGGCAGGTCAAGGAGAAATAAACAAAAAAAATTACACATTACACTACTCTGGGCACGAAAAACAAGGTCAATATGGAGTTGCATTTATAACTACAGGAAAAATACAAAATAATATTATGCAATTTAAACCAATAAATGAGCGCATGGCATACCTAAGAATTAACGCCAAACCATTTAATATATCCATCATAAACGTATATGCACCAACTGAAAGTGCTGTAGCAGAGGAAAAAGATAACATCTATGAGAAACTGGAACAAGAAATTGAATCTTTACCCAAAGAAGACACAATTCTGGTAATGGGAGATTTTAACGCTCAGATAGGCAAAGAAGACTACATTAACCAAGTTGCAGGTAAATATACATTACATGAAAAAACAAATGATAATGGTCAAAGATTATCCAACTTAGCAACTAGCACCAATATGATTGTCAGTAGTACAAAATTTGCACACCCTGTATACCACAAAGTAACATGGGTCTCACCAGACCAAAAAACATGGTCCCAAATAGACCATATACTCATCACAAAGAGAAAGCAAACATCGATAACAGACGTGAGAACATACAGAGGTGCACATGCAGACACAGACCATTTTATGGTTACCGCAACGATAAGACAAAAAGTCAAAAGAACATAGAAAAATTAAATGCTAGAGATAAAAGAATTAAATATGCAGAAGATGTAAGCAAAAAACTGAAGGAATACTGTGAACATACAGAGGATATTGAAACAGAATGGAGCAATATAAAAAAATGTATAAATGAAACAGCTTCTGAACATGTAGGGATAGAGAGAAAGAACAAAAAAGAAGAATGGTATAATCAAGACTGCCATAACATGTTACAAAAGAAGATAGAAATAAGACAAAGGTGGATCAGAACAAATAGACAAGAATATAAAGAAGAATACAACAAATTAAGGACAGAATGTAAGAAAAAAATAAGAAAAATTAAACGAACCTGGTTAAATGATAAGATAAATGAAATAGAAAAAGAAAACACAAATAGAAACACAAAAGCATTTTATAAGAAAATTAGCGAGCAGAACAAAACCTTCAAAGGAAAGATAAAAGGCATAAAGGATAGAAATGGAAAAGTATCAGAAAATGACAAAGAGTTTAAAGAAATCTGGACTGATTATTTTAAAGAATTATTAACGGTACAAGAGGACGAAGACTTAAATGAAAATGTGGAAGAAGAGACCACGATGATAGAAACCGAGCTAGAAAAACCAACGAGAGATGAAGTTGAGGAAATTATAAACAGTAGTCGCAACGGTAAAGCACCAGGTATAGACGGTATAAACATGGAACTAATAAAATATGGTGGACATGAATTCAGAGAAAAAATATACCAATTAATAAAAGTCATATGGGACGAAGAAAAGATGCCAGAAGAATGGCACAAAGGACAAATTATCACAATCCATAAAAAAGGAGACCAACAAATGTGTAATAATTATAGAGGACTGACATTATTAAACACAGCGTATAAAATCATGTCAACTTTAATACAACGAAGACTGGCCAAAGCGACAACAAATATCATGGGACAGTATCAATGCGGATTTATTAGGGGAAAGTCAACAACAGATGCCATACATACGGTAAAGCAAATTATGGAGAAAGCTTATGGATATAAAATAGAAATTGAACTGCTTTTTATAGACTTCCAACAAGCATTTGATTCAATAAACAGAGCGAAATTACTTACAGCTATGAGAGAAATGAGAATACACAACAAATTAAGACGATTAATAAAAATGACAATGAGCAAAACCGTAGTAACTGTAAAAACACAAGAAGGAGACACAGAAGAATTTGTTATAAATAAAGGTGTAGGTACGTCAAGGAGATTCATTATCTGCAACTCTGTTTAATCTTGCCCTGGAATATATAGTCAGAAAAATCAACAAAGGTACACTTAGAACGAGAGAGGGACAAATAATAGCATATGCCGACGATATTGTGATAATAACAAAGAACAGAAAAAAAATGGAAACTATGTTAAAAGAATTGGTAGCAGAAGGGAAAGTAATGGGATTAGTAATAAATCAAGAAAAAACAAAAATAATGAGATTTGACAAAAAATATGAAAACAAAAAGGTTAGACTGGGAGAATATATATTTGAAGAAGTAGAAAAGTTTAAGTATTTGGGAAAATTATTAGCAAACAATGGAGAAAGGGAAACAGAAATTAAAGAAAGGATAATTACAGCAAATAAGACATACTATGCAAATAAAAAGCTTCTAAAAAATAAATTATTGAGCAAAAAATCGAAAATGAAAATATATAAAACAATAATTCGACCGACTATGATGTATGCTGCCGAAACCCTTAGCATGACGAAAAAACAAGAGCAAGACCTTAGAATACTAGAAAGGAAAATACTAAGAGCAATATTAGGACCAATAAAAATTAATGAAAACCAATATAGACAAAGAACGAATCATGAACTACTAAACGAAATTAAAGAGGATATAGTTTGTAAAATAAAACAACAAAGGGCAAAATGGCTAGGACATATATGGAGATCAGGACCATCTACGACAATATTCTCAATATTGGAATGGACACCAGCTGGTAAACGAAGATGTGGAAGACCAAGATCTACATGGCTACAAGAAGTAACAAACGATCTCAACAGGGCGGGCGTACGACAATGGAGAGAAAAAACCAGAGATAGGAAACAGTGGAGAAAAATAACAAGAAAAATTAAATAAAGAAAATGAGGACTGATCTACCTCGTAAAATAGATCTAGAGAGCTTAAGCGGCGTAACCCCGTACGGGTGTTTAGCCACAAAATATATATATATATATATATATATATATATATATAACATGAATAGTTTTTGATATATAGCCGAGAAATCGGCTTATTGGACCACCCGGTACAGTTGTTTAAATAATCGCTCTCCGGAATAAACAAAGTGAATAACTTGCAAATTTGGCTGATCTAACTGACAAGTCAATAACTTATTAATTGCTATAATTTCAGATAGTTATATTACATATCATTATGCAAAAAAACAAAGTTACTAACATTTATAAATTACTACAAAAATAAGAGTTTTTGCAATCTCGTTCAATTGTTTATGTATTTTGATTTACTTAGAAATTTGCAAATCAAAGAACTTTTTGAGATCTATATTTTTTATTTCAATCATTTTTCTCTAAAACGTTTTATATGAAAAATTATTTTTCAGTTTTTATGATTGTTTAAAAAACAAAGCAAAATCAGTTGTACGTCTTTAAGGATTTGTCCTCAGCTACCCCTCATATACCTTTTAGAACCTTCAAAAACCTGCATAAGATTTTTACGTAGAATCGACTATTTTTCACAGATTGACTGAGGGTAACGACATTCAAGTGATTTGGTAAATCATTACCAGAGTAGTATAGTGTGTCTTGTCTATTGGTGTTTTCCTTTTCCTGACCCTCTCCGCTCACTTATTCTGAGTCTAAGTTAATTTTGATTTTCCACTTTGGAGTGATTCCTCCTCGTAGGGACTTTTAGTATAATCAAAGGCCTGCCAAGTACTGAATACAATCGTGCTTGTCGTTTGTATTTCGAAATCTCTATATGCTTGAAACTTAGCAATTTCATCATCTAAGGTTTATTGGACCACCCGGTATACAGTACATTCTTTAAGAAATATACTGGTTTCTTGGATCATGTTCTATAGTTTGGAATTATTTCTTCGTAATATCTCAACTACAACAGACATCATTTAAGCCAATGCAGGCAATAATCAATTTTTATAAAACAGATGTTAAAAATTGTTTTTCGTGAAAGAATGAATTTTTCTTAGAACACGTACTTCTGGCTCTATCGTATGAGGATTTAATGATTCCCTTTTTAATATTAATGTTATAATTTGATTATCTAGTAATTTAAAAGTCTGTTGGTATGTGTTTATTTTCTATACACCTGAGTCTCATATCCAGAATCCTTCTTTGAAATTAAAACATTGAAAAAAAGTACTGTGTTATTATATTCCTTTTCCATGGTAAATGTTATTGTCTCTTCTTTATCGTTTGTATTATTTAGGAATATATCCAACAACTCTGATCCATAAGGCCATATGGGAAACACATCATCTACATATCTTCATTATACTGTGGGTTTTAAATTTGGTTTAGAAAGAATATTTGTTTCGAAATCTTCCATACATATATTCGCTAATAATTTAGGTAAAGCAGAGCCCATTAGTTTAGGGACAAAAGGAGTTTCGTGGCCAATTTAGGTCCATAAGATTTTACAACTGATTTTTATGTATTTTGACCCGCTGAATCCGAATATTTAAACTGATAATTCAAATTTTTGGGAAGGATTTTGTTATTAACAATTTAATCGTTAAAATGTTTATACGTATTAAACTGATAAAGATATACCCTTTTTTAAATCATGTTTGGTTTATGTTAAAAAAACAACCCAAACAAACGTTAACAAATGGAAAATTAGAAGCCGAGATATTGTAAATGTATTATTAAAAAATAACAAATTATCGACTATATCAGATATTTTTGTTTATAACTTTGCTAGAGCTTAACGTATAAAAAATTAAAGCATCTCATTTTAAAGATATGATCTTAAGCTTTCAAACAAATTTTGGAAAATTACGTTTTATTAATTTTTAACGAAGTTATATAACTTTAAAATATGAAATTTATGTGTAAAAAAACAATTGAATTTGTTTATAATGATTTTTCAATAGTATGAGATCAAAAAATTTAGTATCATATTAATGAAGACTATACTACAATGAAATACGAACATTTTGATACAGTTTTCCCTAAAATACAGTCATTTGAAATTGACCAAGCTGTAGAGCATTTAACTTGCACCCGACGCGTGCCATAATCTCTTTAAAGAATATCTTCTACGTGTCTCGTACATTTCAAATTATTCATTAATTATTTCTAAAATAATAGTTTACATATTCTTCAATAAGGTTTAATATTGTTAAGCGTGACTTATTATCTATTTTTTTAAAATTAACGTGCATGTGACACCTATGGTCATTAGCACGAGTTACAGTTTACATGGTAATACAATATAAAATTTTAAAGAATATTTTTAACATTTAGCATGATTTTTAGCAAACATTTAACAGTTATATTTTGTTTAACACTTGATTTTTGTCGAGGAATTTTATCACCTTATCGATATGGTCTGTGCTGTTTAGCACCTCTTTGAAGATAGGACAGATACCGAGCTGTTGACGTATTTGGGCATAAAAAGGACATTCGATAAATATATGTCTGATTCGGAAAGTCGTATTACAGTGCTGATATTTTGATTATGGGAAGCATTTTACCAGATAACCATGTGTAATGCCAAGACGGGTATGTCTTTTCCGCAATCTCTGGATGATTGCTATAGTTTCCGCGATAAACTAGGGCAAGTAAATAGGTCCACTGAGGGTTTAATTTCATGCAGCGCTGTAGCAATTTTATTCAATTGAATTTACCAGGTAGATAGATTAAGCTTCTTAAGTCTGGCTTTTAGATCATTGCAGATTTGTACCTTAATAATGGTACCTATGGATGATATGCCTTTTTTGGCAAGGCAATCGTATTTTTCGTTAACACCTATTTTCGAGTTTTTATAGTACCCATATCGTTTTCCATTGTTCTGTAGTCCTCATTAACATGATCCTGAATTTCTTGATCTGATACCATTGAAAAATCGTTCTATACAAATTCAATTGTTTCTTACACATAAATTGTATATTTTAAACTTATATAACGTCGTAAACAATTAATAAAACTTAATTGTTTAAAGTTTATTTTAAACCTTATCATCATGTATCTTTAAAATAATATCTTTAAATATTTTTAGGTTAAGCAAAAGCAAAGTTATATGCAAAAATGTCTGATATAGTCGATACTTTGTCATTTTTTAAATTAATATTTATTTAGCGTATGGACTTTCACAGTACGATAAATATACAAATACAATAATATATACATATATATGAAATATATTATTCAAACACTAAAGATAGAATGAATGACACTAAATATTAATGTCCAATTTATATAGCCATTCAATTGCTTCTGGGGAACATTCCGCAAAGTCCTGGAGGTTTCCACGATAGGCACGATTCAAGCAGTCTGAAACACAATGGCTTATGGTCTGTCTAGATTGTCTGCAATCGCACTGTGGACTTTCTGCACGACCCCACCTGAACAGCGAATCAGCACATTTACCATGTCCGGTACGTATACGATTAAGCCTTCCCAAGTGGACCGGGGCAGATTTGATCCGATGAAACCCTGAGTTGGGGTGGATATCTTAATATAGTCCGATTCTACTGTTGGCATCCATCTTGTTGTCCATTGCCTATGTATATCATAGGAATTTTTTAATAATTACTTTGCAATATATCGGCTTCTAATAGACCGTTTTTAATCTTTTAAAGTTTGCTTCATCATCATCAGTAGCTCGACAACCCCTTCTGGGTCCTGGCTTGTTCTAGGATTTTCCGCCATTCTGTTCTGTTCCTTGCCTTGTTTTTCCAGTTGGTAATGTTATGTGTTTTCAGATCTTGATCCACTTGTTCCATGTATCTAAGTTTGGGTCTTTCCTTGACCTTCTCCCTACTGGTGTCTGCCTCATTATATGTTTTGGCGTCTCAGTCTATAACATCCATTCAACATAGCCCTTCCAGTGCAGACGTCTGCTCTTTATGGATGTTATGATCTCGGGTTCATTGTATGCTATGTACAGTTCAAAGTTATATCTTCTGCGCCATATGTCATTTTCCGTTACCCCCTTATATATGTATCCTAAGGATTTTTCATTTATATGTAGTTAATAGGTTCTCATTGCTTTTCGACAGTGTCCATGTCTCTGATCCATACACAAGGACCGGTTTTATCAGGGTCTTGTATATTTTGCATTTGGTTTTTCTTGTGAGATGTTAGATCTTAGATGTTTAATCAGTCCATTATATGTTTTATTAGCGATACGTATTCTTCCTTTAACTTCTTCACTGACATTGTTATCTGCGGTAACTAGTGAACCTAGATATGTAAAACTTTTCACGCTTTCGATGTTATAGTCCCCTATTTTTAGATTCTGTAGGTTTCTTTGGCCTGTCGATTCACTGGCCTTCATGTATTAGGTTTTTATTTCGTTAATGTTTAGGCCACTGTTCTTTGCTTCTCTTTTTATTGCATTAAATGCTTCTATCATCTCTCGTTCGCTTCTAGCTATGATATCAACATCATCTGCAAATGAGAATATTTGTACACTTTTTGTTATTATTGTTCCTCTGGTGTTGACTTTTGACTCCCTAATTATTTTCTCTAATGTGATGTTGAACAGAATACAGGGTTTCTTTTACTATATCAATGAGTTGAGTTGGAATATTAAACGCTTTCAGTTCATGGATTAGAAATTCTCGATGGATGCTATCATAGGCACTCTCAAAATCAATGAAACGATGCTGTGTCTATATTAAATTCACTGGTATTTTCCAAGATTTGCCTCAAGACGAAGATCTGATCTATTGTGGACTTCTGCCTGTGGAAACCACATTGATACCACAAAACAATTTGTTGGGTGGTATATGGTCTCAATCGGTCATACACAATATTGGACAGTATTTTATATGCCACAGTCAGTTATTGCTCGGTAGTTTTTACTAAAAACTGATCGTCCTTTTTATGTAGTGGGATAATTACTCCGGTATTCCAGTCTTATGGCAGTTGTTTATCATTCCATATGTTTACTATTATTTCGTGTATCGCATTCAATAGGGAGTCTCCTCCTTCCTTTATTAATTTTGCGCTAATGTTGTCTAATCCAAGTGACTAATTGTTTTTCAGTCTGGTAACTGCTTCTTGTATTTCATATTTTGGGAGGGTGGTAGATAAAGACAATTTAATGCCAAGAAAGTTGAAATACTTTTACCAAATTGCTGTATTTTAGCGAAAACTGCATCAAATTGTGTTCAGTAAAGCTCAAAATGTTCGTTTTCCATTGTACTGTAGTCCTCATTAACATGATACTGAATTTCTTGATCTGATACCATTGAAAAATTGTTCTAAACAAATTCAATTGGTTTTTACACATAAATTGTATACTCTGAACTTATATAATGTCAAAAAGAGAAATCATACGATTTAAAAACAAAAAGAGAAATCATACGATTTCTACCTGGTGAAATCGAATTCAAATCTCAGCCACCGTGCTTTCTAAAACTTGCAAAGCAAACAGCTTGATGAATAAATCGGCAAGGAAGATTGCATTCCAAATGCCGTTCATCATGGCTAAAATTCGTAGTGAATTCAATTTCTGGTACTCCAAACGAAGTAAAGAAATAAACAAAATGACGGTATTAGATTTTGATTCGATACAGAGCACCGACAAGCCGCATATACATATAAAGAGGTCATATATATATATATATATATATATATTATATATGTATATATATATATATGTATATAAGAGGTCGAAACCAACGTCATCAATGTCATTTTTGCGAATAGGAACCAACAATCCTGAATACAAACATGTATTCAGTATCCGTCGACATATACGTATCTCCACCCATAGGTCCAGTTCCCGATTCCATTTTAATAACTCATGAATCGAATTTTTTTGACACTAGACAACTTATATTTTATTTGCAAACAACATGGCCATATTTCCAGTAGTTGCCCAGAAATGTAAATCACTCAGACACAGCTGTTCCAACTACTACACCTTCAAACAGAAACAAATCTACTACAGTGACTTCAACAGAAACGTCTGTTATTACACCTTCAACAACATGCACCTCTACAAACATATCAAATAATTCAACGTCACTAACAAAAATATTATCTACAACCAACCTAACATCTCTTGACACGTCAACTACAGATAATACAATGCCATTAATATCCAAACCAAATATATCCACCTCATCAGCCCTATCATCTCACATAATCATAACTAACCAGCCTCCACCTTCCAGTCTAAACAATGATTCTTTCCCGGTTAATGAAAATAAAGAGAATCCAGCACCAAAAGAATTTAGCCTATCCAACGAGGAAAATACATCTAAATCGTCTTCCAAACGAACTGTATCTGAAGCAATATCACCCCCGATTGAAACATCAGCTAGTGACGATGTATTTTCAAAGCCAACTCAGAAACAAAAAAGAGTAAAAACAAAAATACCAACGATACCTTTAGAAACGCTAATGCAACCAATTAAAGAATTATTCAATTCCGAAAAGCAAATATTAACTTTTGAGGAAACAGTTGATTTATTTGAAAACACTCATGGAACAAAATATGTTATCAGCGTTGTAAATAAATATACAGTAGACATTCCAGAATTTAGACAGCTCTCAAAACATAATTACGAGAATGAAGAACCTGACACGGATACATCAACTGAATTATCCCAGGAGCCAAACATTCAATAATTATAACTATAACATTCAATTTATTACAGTGGAATATAAATGGGTTTTATACCCATTATGAAATGATAAAACTTTTAATTAATGATATTACCCCCGCTATCATTTGTCTCCAAGAAACGAATTTCAAAGACCAATATTGCCACACATTTAAATTTTTTTAACATTTTATAAAAATAGAAACAAGCAGGAAAAAGCAAGTGGTGGAGTGACCATTTATGTTAAAAATACTCTTGAAGCACAAACGATTCATCTAAAAACAGACAAGCTGTAGCTGTCTCAGTCAAAGCTTTCCAATGCATTAATGTATGTTGCATCTATACTCCCCAAATACACTTGTCACCTTAACCGACTTAAAAGCACTCATTTCACAAATATCTAAGGCCAGGCTAATAGTAGGAGATTTCAATAGTCGCAACCCAATGTGGGGCTCAACAGAGTTTAATATCAAAGGCAGAGTGATCGAAGACTTGTTAACTGAAGAAAATTTAAACATTCTCAATGATGGAAGACCAACCAGATTTAATGTACATACTGGTACTGGTACTGGTACATCGGCAATCGATCTATCGATTTGTGGCCTAACTCTTTCAATGGCTCTTAATTGGGATCCCCTACCTTTCTATATGGGAGCGATCATTACCCAATTAAAATATCTGTATTTTCTGGTGACAATATCTCTGAATACCAACCAGTCCGAAAATGGAACCAGAAAAACGCTAATTGGGACAAATACACTGATGCCATAGAAACAGATATAGAATCACAAAAATCTAGTTTTGAAAACACTGATATAAATGAAACTGTCAACATTTTTACGAATATTATTACATACGCGGCAGAAAGACATAGAGAAAAAACTAAAATATTAAGGAAACACAGACCTCTACCATGGTGGAATACAGAATGTCAAAATGCAATCAAGTAATATAAAGCATCTTTTAATAGAATGAAAAAACATAGTAACACAACTAACATAACTGAATACAAAAAACAGAGAGCACATGCTCGATATATAACAAAAAATTCTCGAAAAACCAACTGGAGAAAATTTGTCTTAAATATAATAAGTACGACACCTTTATCTACAGTCTGGTCCAATATTCGAAAAATATCAGAAAAAAACAAATTTTACCAAGTGCCTTTTATTACTCATAATACTTATGTAATAACAAAACCTAACGAAATAGCTGATGCTTTTGCTACATACTTCGAAGAAAACTCCAGCAATAGCAACTATTCCGAAGAGTTTATACAACACAAAATCAACACAGAAAATCAACACAGAAAATCAACAGTTCTATTGTAAAGATAGAGATAATAGTTATTTCAATATTCCTTTAACCTTAGATGAACTTAACTTTGCCCTTAATACTACAAAAAACTCTGCTCCTGGACCCGATAATATATCTTTAGTATTCTTGGAAAAACTGCCAGACAATGCTAAGTGTACTTTTCTAAAAATAAAAAAAGAGGTTAGTCTTCGTAAGTAAGTATATTTATTTAAAAACCCTTAAAAGGGCTACATCAAAAAAACAAACGTTTTCGGACTAAACAGTCCATCATCAGGTTTAAAATCGCTTAAATCGCAAATACATGGGTAAAAACCCTTTAAATTACATATAGTTATAAAAGATTATACATCTTGTTGTTAAAAAACTGTGATGTTCAGTATTAAATTAAATATGACTTCAGGTAACATACATTGTAGTTACCTGAATACATTGTAGTTACCTGATACAAAATTGAGTTCCAGAGCCGGGAGAAAACCTCTACGCACGGAGAACAGCTGGAAACTAGCACGGAGTTTCTTAATTATAAGCATTTAAACAATTAAATTGTTAATAACAAATTTCTGTCGGATTATCATGTTGAAGATTCGGGATCAGCTGGTCAAAATACATAAAAAATTAATTCTCTCGTATACCTCGATCGGCCACGAAACCCCCTTGCCCTTGCCCGTAGATTACATTGCTATCCCAAAATTTTGTTTATAGAATTAATTATTTAGTTGAAAATAGGTATTATCAGTACATTGTGAATAATGTAATTTAATAATTATAATTGCTGATTAATATAAAATATAAAGAAGAGAAAATTTTTAACTGTTTTGGCCTTTATACAATTTTAGTTTTTTTTTTAGTTTTAGTAAAATAGCAAGCACTAGTACAATAGTAGCGACCTCTATATGAAGCACCGAGAAGTCAAGAGACTTCTTTTAGATTGCGAATTAGGTAAACCGCAAATATAAGCTTACTGGAGGCTATTAGACAATGTTGGGAATAACCCTTTATTCCAGTTTTAAATAAAATTACTAAACTGCAGATATATTTTACAATATATCTACAGTTCTCCCTTGAAAAATCCTATCTTTTGCTCTCTATATGCGGAGGAACGACGTTGTTGCATTTCTTTTCAATTAAAGCCATCCTTTGCTCTACACGTGTTTCGAAATATTCATGGCCCATGAGGAGGACTTGTGACAACTTAAACCGAAATGAAATGACCTTTATAAGTTATAGTAACATAACAGCTCTTTCAAAATAATCTAAATTAAAACACTTTTGTTAGTAATAACAAGTTTTTTTTAGTTTTTCGTAGTGGATATTGCTTTTTCAGTTTTTAATAATAGTTTTGCATGATTAGTTTATTTTTTCTTTTCAATATTGATCAAATGTTTCATCGAGCCGGTAACATTGTTAAATTAACCCTACAAAAGAATAAAAGAAACACTTCGCAATTTTGTGCTGACAGAAAATTTTACGTTCAATGGATTACGCGTTGACAAATAGTTAATGTGACATCATCGAATGTAAAGCAATGTACTGAAAAATGATGAGAAAGTCAATAGAGATATTTATAGGAAATATATTATATACGTCAATGAGAAGCTTACAGCTCGGTGCACTAACTTTTAAGCCAAATTGAAAGCTTTAGTTTGGTTAAAAGTGTGCTTATATTCAGGAAGATTAATTCTGTTTAAGCGTGTATTTGTTAAACCAGCATCACTGCATTATTCAATAGATAAAATATACATAAAATCGCTATCTTGTGACCTGATAAATTTGATTATTTTAGGTAGAATTAGTAATTGCCTACAAAGAACTCAATTCAAACTAAACTTCTTTTAAAGAAGTTTAGGCTCTTACTAGACTTTTGTAATTATACATTAATTTGGTTTGATAAATTTGATTATTTTAGGTAGAATTAGTAATTGCCTACAAATAATTCAATTCAAACTTAACTTATTTTGAAGAAGTTTAGGCTCTCACGACTGGACTCTTGTAATCATACATTAATCCGGCTTATATACCGCGGTTAGCAATTATTTCTTACTAGGGTTTGGCCTGCTATTGCGCCAGGAATTGTTAGGTTCAAGTGTTCCTCTAGATGGTTCATTGTTAAATGACCAACTTAAAATAAGTCCTCAACGCAGGTTCGATTACAATTCGTTTGGATTTCATTCGAATTTGGTCTATTTATATGTGTCGGTAGAACCATCAGTGCGCCTGGCACAAGTTTTTTTTTTATAGTATTTCATTCTACGTCTTATTTAAAGTTAGCTACTTTTCAGCTAAAGGATAAGGATTTGGCAGTAGTTTTTAAGAGTAGAGTGCTGGAAGAGCTTGAGGAAAAAAAAAAGGTACATGGCTAGTGGGAAGTCAACAGTAAAGTTGTGTTACAAGTGGGAGAGGAGGTGCTAGAAAAAACATCTAGTAAAAGTAAAGTAATAGACCTAGAGATAAAGAAATTTGGCGATGGAATAATGAGGAACAACAGAAGGTTAGAGAAAACAAAAAGGCAGAAAGAGGTATGACAGGTCTCAAAGAGAAGAAAATAAGGATATATACAAGATGGAAAAGAGGAAAGCAAAGCACTCTGTAGGTACTCATAAGGAAAGATCATCTGCACAGCTGTATGAAAAATTCAAAACACCCGAGCAAGGAGCAAGTCATCAAAGAATATTCACGTGGTATACTTTAGTAAGTTAGTAAATAAAGAACATCAGAGGAGAGACACAGGATGCGAGATCTCTAATGAGAATCTACCTGTGGAGGTTCGGAAGGCTCTAGGAGAAGAAGAAATTGATATTTTGTGGCAAGTTACGAGTAGAATATATGAGGGAGAAAGTAGAGTGTGATGTTATCATTGTATAGAGATAAATAAGACATTCAGGCCTGTAAGAACTATAGAGAGATAAAGTTTGTCGAAGAACTATTGTCGAAGAACAATTGTCGCACATAATGTAAATTTGGACGAGAACTGTAGAGCAAAGGAAGAACGATATCAATAGGAGAAGAACAGTTTGGGTACGTAAGGCTCTTAAATGATATGTATAAGATATAAGGTAGCGTACAAAAAAGTAAGGACTGTTGTCGGATTGACCGAAAGTTTTCCAGTAACAGTGTGTTTGCATCAAGACACTTCACTGAGTCCTTATCTGTTTAATCTTGTTATGGATGTACTGACAGAGAAAATAAGGAAGGGGGCTCTCTCTTAGAGAATTTAAGGTTAGCAGGTCAAAAATAGAGTATATGTGGTTGGGAGAATTTAAATATCTTAGCTCCTACATAACGGACAACGGGACACTGGGAACAGGATACAGGCTAGTTGGTTTAATTGGAAGCAAATGAGCAAGGTACTTTGTGATCAAAAATCGGAGAAGGGCTAAAAGGAAAGATATACAAGAGTGTGGTGAGACCTGCATTGGTGTACGGCAATGAAGTGTGGTATGTAAAGAAGATCCAGAAAAAGAAGATGGAGGTAGCTGAAATGAAAATGTTACGGTGGATGTTGGTGAAGACTAGAAGGAACAGGATCAGAAACCACTTGATTAAAAAAAGAGCCTGGGAGATTACAGTCTCAAAAAGATTCAAGAACAAATACTGCAATGGTTTCGTCATATCAGACGTAGAGATGAAAACTATATGGGACCAAGAATATAGCTGTTAGAAGTTAATGGAAGAAGAGGTAGAGGAAAACAAACGAAAAGATGGAAAACCTCTGTAGGTGAGGACTTGAGAGAGAAAGGTTTAGGTGAATAAGACCCGATGAACAGAAATGATGAAAATATGAGGAAGAACAACAAAAACAATAAGAGAGCAAAATAAAGATTTAAAATTTGATGTTTTTATTTTTTTCAAATCATTGATGAGCGACGAGTATATTACCTATCGTTGTTAATCGCATTTATGTAATAAATGAGTAAAAATGGACTCATTTTTTTTCTCACAATACATATCTTGTTTATATCATAGCTATCTGTGTCATAGCAATTTGTGTCATAGCAATTTCATCATAGTAATTTGTATCTTGTCAACGGCTACCAAAAATAGATCCACCGTCGATGCATTTATTAATAATTAAACGTACTTACCATACATTACAATAATTTCAAACATTTATAAATGCAAATGAATTTCTACATTTTTTACTTTTGCCCGCTTAATGCACTTTTGGCTTTACACTTAACGTACGAACAGAACATATCCATAAATGCGGTGCCAATAAAATATGTCATTCAATGTAAAAGTGAATTATCCGCTTGGAACTGAATTTTCAAATACCGATCGATCTGAAAATTCCATCCATCCAATGGCACTACAGCCCAAGCCAGGCCTTTGGCCTCCTTCATTAAACCTCTCCAAACATCTCTATTTACTGCTGTTCTTTTCCATGAACGCGTTTTTAGGAGATTTTTGGCATTATCATCTACCTCGTCTTCCCATCTCTTTTTTGGTCGTCCAACAGATCTTTTTCCTTGCATTCTTGCGTTTTAGTAATTTTCTGGGGATTCTGTTCTCATGCATGCGGGCCACATGCCCTGCCCATCGTAATCTCTGCAGTCTAGTGTATTGTGCTAGTGTTGGTTCAGTGTATTGTTCGTATATTTCGTTATTATATCTAATTCGCCAGTTGTTATTTTCCTTTATTGGACCAGTATTCTACGCAATATTTTTCTTTCGAACACGTCTAATGCATTGGTAGATTTCTGTGTTATAACCCATGTTTCATACCCATAACTTACTATGGGTAGGATTATTGTTTTATATACCCGGAGTTTTGTTTCCGGTGTACGTCTCGCGATTTAAATATGTGGCCCATCGCGAAATAGGCTTTGTTTGCCAGCATAAGCCTTCTATTTATTTCCGGTTCTTCTTCACGATCAGGAAATTAGTGTAAAGAAAATTTAATACGGTATCCAAAACTATTTAGTGATTTATTTTTGGTAGTATTAACTTCTATTTCTTTTTATTT
The DNA here is from genome assembly GCA_918026665.1 of Diabrotica balteata. NCBI lineage: Eukaryota > Metazoa > Arthropoda > Insecta > Coleoptera > Chrysomelidae > Diabrotica > Diabrotica balteata. The sequence continues at coordinate 64,335,480 of OU898285.1, forward strand.
ATTAGAAAAAGATGTCGCATCCACCAAAAGGTTATCAGCGACGGAACGAAATATAAAAAACAAAGTTAAACACCTACAGATTGTACAAAATGTTTATGGATCTAAGATTATTCACTATATTGTTACAGGAACAATTTTGACCTAGAGCCTGTAGTAGAGCGTTTGGGATCTTGTAGTGCTGTCTTTCTTGGTCATATTTAGTACAAATTGTTAAAAAAATATTTGACTGTTAATCGGACGTTACACTGATCACATATAGGTGGATTTTTCTTTGTGAAAAGGTAGGAGTACGTTAATCTGGTATGTCCTAGGCGTAAACGCGCAACCGCAATTTGTTCTCGTCTATTGAGCGATGATGGAAACCACTGAGACACATTATTTTGATTTTATTTAGATTGGAATTAGTTTGAGACCACTCATTTTGCCACAAAACACCACACTTTATTTTTAAATAAGCTTCCAAGTCACTAAAAACACACTTGTCTATCGGCTTTGACAAATCACTTAAAATTGCCTCTCGTGCAGTCCTGTCAGCTTCTTCATTTCTTGTTATTCCGACGTTTGAGGGAACCCATAAAAATTGGACGCTTCTTCCATGTTCATAAGAAATAATAATATCTAAAGAATATTTAGATAAAAGAAGCTGTAGCATAGGGAGACGATGAAAAAATCCATCAATGTTCCATTGAAGTATCGAGTTGAATGTTGTTAACAGATTCGGAGTTAGATGATACTGAACAATTGTCTACAAAAGAGTCACTATCTAAGTCAGAAATCTCTTTCTCCAAATGGTTATATAGTTTCTTTTAAAGTTTTGTAAACTTGCTTTTTGTAGATTTATCATTTGCATATTGATAGCTGCTTTGTAAAAGATGGAGTAAACCATCGATATCAGTTGTAAATTCTTTGATGACGCTTATAGTGTCGGAGGAGCCTTGGACATTATCAATCAGTAAGGACAATTGGTGGTAATTTAAAACGAATGGTGGGGTATGATTATCAATGAAATTTTCAAGAGTTTCCCGTGTAGATGGGACTTTAGATGAGCGCGGTTTTTTTTGGTTTAGAGGGTTTGGGTTTTGCAAACAGATTTTCTGATGAAATTACTGAGTCTGAAGGAGGCGTGACGATCTCACCAATACTGCGTTTTATGGAAGAACTTGTGTTTTCGGAATTGTTATTAGAGTTTTCACTTAGATGCTGTGGCTTTATTACATTTGAAAGTACTGGAGCAAAACTCCTTGGTAGTGACAGAACTTGAGCTTGAAGTTTTATTTGTAAGATTGGTTGAAATGGTTGTTTTAGAAAATTGTCTTGATGTATCAGTTTTATTAGAATTTTCTGCAGTTGTATCTAATGAAAAAGGAGCTAATAGATTGGAGGATATTGCTTCCGAAGTTTGTGAAAACGGTATTGCTACTGAATGAGGTTGATTAAAAGTGTTGTTATGAGTAGGAGCGTTAGTAATTTCTTTGTCATGGAGATTTGTAGGTGTAGGTGATATGCTTGGATTTGATAATGGATAACTTGATGACTGCTGGGTGTTTGGTACCTTGTGTAGTACACTTGTTGAAGCTGTTTGATTTGGTACTTCATTGTTTGACTCAATATGAGTTGATTCCGTTACTGAACTGCATTGGGATGATATGTGTTCTGTATTTTTGCAAATAAAGCAGGTAAGTGTACCTTGTGATAAAAAATATGCGGTAAGGTGTTTGATCGAAATTTATTAGAATAGAATCTGGAATTGTATATTCTGTAATTCTTCAACTAATACTTGATGAGGATTTGACGGGCAGACTCAGACAAGACTAGTCTTCATGCTGGAGAGACAAGTCTTCGTGCTGTTACAACTTCGCCGAGTACTTCTATAGAGCCATGTTGTGTCATGAAGTTATCTACTACGGTTTTGTTTGCCAAATACATGCAGATTCTATTATGACATAATCTAGATGAAAAAATAAATATTTTTTGGGTTGATGACTGTGCCCAAAGGAATGAGATAATCCTGCAGTTTAGCATTATCGGTGGAAGTAAATACAATTGCTTGGGTCTTACTCGGAAAAGAGTGTGAAGCGGCTGATGCATAACTGTTTGTGATATTCGAACGTTGATTTACTGGACTGGTTAGATCGGAAGGTGTGTTTACATTCTGTGAAGTCATTTTAAGCTATTGCGGCGAAGGCCTTACTCCAACTCTGGTAAGTGAAAAACTAACCGCATGCTACTATAAAGTACTTATAACAGCTAACCTCACAAAATGATTGTACGGTAGTATATATTTATTATTGACGTTTTCTTTCACACTAATAAAATAATAATTACGTATAGATAACTTACGTAGTAGAATCTAGTAAATAAACACTTTAATTTTAAAAAACTATTTAATAAAAACCACTTGTTTTTATTAAAAACTAGGAGTACGATATCAGTACAACTTAACCATACCTTGCCAGGGCCGGTCTCACTTCTATTTCTATTTATTTAAATATAATGAACTTAGAGTTTATTAGTATGAATTATTAACTTTATTTATTATAAAAGGTTCTACACTTTTACAACACTTACAAGTTTATGAAAGTCTTTATTAATTTATACATACAATATTACACTAACTTATTTCACACTATTTATTTCCGCGTTACAATTTAAACTCGATACAATTATATTATCGGACTGCCTTGTTTTCAAATACAAATGTCCATATATATCAAACAACCGCTATTCCGGAATCCCCTCGGATTCCGGAGGTGACCCGGATGGTGACCTTTGCTGAATGTTCTCGCTTGCCATTGAACAGGTTTTAGCGTAGGGGGACTGTGGATCTTACCTACTAGGAAGTACTTGATTAAAAAAGATGTTTACAGTTTAGATATGAGTTATTATATATCGTAACATTGCCACCCTCTTAAAAGATGGTTCTTCCTGGAACCTTGTCGGGACTGGAACTGGAACGGTATGCTGGTATCGGCAACTGGACCCTCTTTTACAACTTCCAGTTACACAAAAATGACAAGGGACAGTTTTCTCTCTGCACCAGTAACTATGCGGATTGCAACAGACTAACACCTGGACTTTGGTGTCTTTAAAGATTTCGTCCACAATACTTCGGATAACCCTCCAATCTATAATTAGCGACACTCCAATTTTGGCAGGGCTAACTTTTGTACGTCGGACTCTAGTACGTGCTCTCTCAATTGAAGTAAGGCTATTGCGGATGATATGCTGATATACATTGGTAGATAGGTTGGTTACGGGCAGTGTCTTTTTTTACCAGGTAGAAAAGGTAACGTCATGCATTTTGGAGTTTCAAGGCTTTCCCAGGAGCTGGCACTTGGCATTAAAGTTCTGCAACTCGACCGAACTTCCTAAAGACAAATCCCAACCCTGGTGCGTCTTTGATACTGGCCGGGATGGGAAGGGCCAGTGAGTAGTCATCCAGAAGTACGAGTAGATCTTGCTTTTCTTCAGTGGTAACACCATGTCTTGCTTTACCGGTACCTCTATAGGCACCCATGAATTCCTTAAACGTGAGGTCAGACACATCTTGGACTTGGTTTACTTCCACTTCTTCATCTACGTCGTGGTCACTGTCGAAAGTCGCCAGCCGGTGATGGTATACTATCATCGGCTTTCCCCTGGGAATCTTGCTTATTCGGTAGATGACATCGTTGATCTTCTCCATAATGAGGTGTGGACCTTCCCAAAACTGCTTCAACTTTGTCAACTAAAGCCAGATTTTGTCGTTCTTCTTAAAGCACCCCTTTTCGGCTTGCGTATCGTACAGTTTCTTCATTCGGTCTTTAGCGATCTGAAGGTGGGAACGGACCAACTCGTGTACATCATCCATTCTTCTTCGTAGTTCGATGACATAATCTTCACCTGCTACATCTTCTCCAGGTCGGCATCCAAACTCTAGATCACCAGGAGTCGCATCTCGCTTCCGAATAGGACTCCAGAATAATATCCAGATTTCAAATCCAAAGTAGAAATCAATTTACTTCTAGCCAATGTGTCCAATGTGTCGTTAATCCGAGGCAGATGATAACTGTTTCTTGATAACGTTGTTCAGCAAACCGTAATCCACACAGAACCTCGTTATTCCGTCTTTCTGTCGGGCGTATAATGGTTCTGGTCGCTCCGGTATCCACTAACAACGTGTGCCTTTTACTATTTATTTCTCCATCTACATACACACTCTCTTCACGACATTTCAAAGAAGTTATTAGTATGAGAGGGTCTAGTATGAAAGTTCCGGGTCGAAGCTGCCTCCCTAAGGCCGACCCGTTCTAGTTTTCCTGATAGTGGGTTTCTGAATTTGCCTCGTACCTAGGGTGCTTACATGAACTTCGTACGTGTCCTATTTCGCCACAATTCCAGCACATTATGGTATTCGTTTTCTTGTATGTAATACAATTTCATTGAGCAGGTCAAGTTTATCCTCATCTCCTTCCTCTTTTACAGTCCTAACTTTACTGTACCCGCCAGAGGCCTGCGTAGCTGACCCGTATTCGAGGGCGGCGGATAAGATATCAACCAGCGTCTTGTAACGAGCTAATCGCAGTGTTCTCTGCATTTCATGATCACGAAGACCAACAATAAATGTTTGAACAGTCAATTTTTCCATCATGACTTCGGGAACTGTTGGATGAGCATAACGTACTAATCTGGCAATATTTACCTCATATCGCATATTTAACCTCTTCTTAAGTTGTTTGAAATCATCCGTCTCCTCTACGGCTATGGTCTGAAGCACGTCTAAGGCATCTCCTCGAAGAGCGATAGTCAGGCTAACAGCCTTTTCTTTTTCAGACCATCCATTCGCTCTTGCGGGTGATTCGAACTGTTTCATGTAGTTGTTCCATGACGTTCCATGACGTTCCATCGAAAGTTGAGACTTTAACATGAACAGAACCTGCACTTCCTTCAAATGTCGGCCGTGTTTTCAACTTACATTTTGTCTCGTCTTTTGTTTACAGTCTAGATATGAGTCATTATTTATCGTAACAATAAATTAATAACTTAAGCCAATCAAGCGAAAATAGTATTTATCAATAAATTTTCAAGTTGCCATTTGGTCAAAAATATATTTGAGAATGACATTGCATCAATAAGAATTTGTATAGCTATAGAAGCAAGCAATAAGAATAATAAAAAATATATATTTAATTGAACAGTCTGTCATTAGATGAGTTATCCCGAAATTTAGTGATATAAATATGTATGTACAGCGTTAACAGGCCTTTTAGGCCCATTGCTGGATAGATAATTTCCATCGTTTTCTATTCTTAGTTAACAGCTTCCAGTCTCTGATTCCCATCTCTCTGACATCTTCCATCACTACATCTTTCCATTTCTTTCTTGGTCTTCCTCTCTTTTTTTTGCCCTCAGGTACTCTCCAAGCAATATTCTTGACTAGTCTATCACCTTGCATTCTTTCTAGATGACCGAGCCATTCTAGTCTACGTTTTTTTACCACTATTGTTATTGTAGGGTTAGCATACAAATGATACACTTCTGCATTAGTTCGTCTTCTCCATTCTCCCTCTACTACTTTTCCACCAAATATTCTGCGAAGAATTTTTCTTTCCCATGCTTCCAATGTATTCTGTATGGTTTTGTTCATAGTCCATGTCTCGGCAGCGTATAGCATTGTGGGTCTAATTATAGTTTTATATACTCTTATTTTTGTATTACGAGATATATCTTTGGCCTTAATTATTTTGCTCATGGCTCCAGCACACTTGTTGCTCTTGGTCAGTCTCAGGTTGATTTCAGTTTCTTCCTTACATGCCTGATCAATAAGAGTACCTAAGTACATATATTCATCCACCTTCTCGAATTCTACAACTGATCCATCCTTCACCTCCAATTTAAAGGATTCCTGGTGTTTATTCCTTTTTTGCTCGAGATCTCCATGTATTTCGATTTATTAATATTAATTTTCAGTCCCATTTTAGAGCTTTCCCGAATCAATCTTTTGTTATATTTGATAGCTCTTTTCCATTTCTTGTAATAAGAACCACGTCATCAGCGTATGCTAAGCATTGGTGTTCCTTGTATAAAATAGTTCCGGACCTATTTATCCCACTATCCCTTACAATTTTTTCTAGAACTACATTAAATAGCAATGTAGACAACGGGTCTCCTTGGCGAACACCTTTTTTCACTTCAAATTCTTCTGAGATTGTACCGTTGCATCTCACAGCATAAATGGTTTGTCTAATTGTCATTTTTACCAATCTTATTATTTTTTCTGGCACTTGGAATTCTTTTAGTGTTTCTATTAACTTGTTTCTGTCTATTGTATCGTAGGCTGCTTTGTAATCAATGAAAAGTACTTGTGCTGAAATGTTGTATTCATAGCAATTGATCAGGATTTGTTTTAGCATAAAAATTTGATCAGTTGTTGATCTTCCTTTCCGAAATCCTCCCTGGTATTCTCCTAGATTCTTCTCTATATATATTTCTAATCGTTTTTTAATTAGTATGGCGAGTACTTTATAAATTACTTCTAATAAAGATATTCCTCTATAGTTTGCGCATTCAGTTCTATCTCCCTTTTTGTGTATAGGAATTATAATCGACTTATTCCATTCTTGAGGCATTTCTTCGGCATCCCATACTTCTAGTATTAGCTCGCCAAGTTTGTTTATTAAGGTCTTTCATCCATATTTTATGTTCTCTGCCACAATGCCGCTCTCCCCGGGGCTTTTTTTTGATTTTTCATATCTTTTATTATTTCTTCAATTTCTTCTCTTGTGGGCCTTGGTATTTCTTCTATTACTATTTGAGGTTTAGGAACATAACAATTTTCTTCAGTAGTCACTTCTTCATTTAGCATCTCTTCGAAATATTCTTTCCACCTTTCACATATTTGGTCTTCGTCCACTATCAGGTGTCCTTGCTTATCTTTTACATTTATCGTTCTTCCCTGGTACCCTATTTTAATGTATTTTACTTCTTTATAAAAATTTTTTATTTAATTTTTCTTGTAATTTTCTTCAATGCGCTTGATTTTATCATCCATATACTTTCGTTTGCGCTCCCCTAGGATTCTCTTTACTTTTTTTCGTTGTTCGGCATACCTTTCTAGGTCGTCTTGTTTTTGCGATCGTAAACTTTTTAATCTCAAATCTGATCTCTTTTTTAACTCTGTTCTGCATTCTTCATTGAACCAGTGGTTTTTTCTAAATCTTTTTGATCTTGGTATGTTCTTCGACGTAGCTTCTTTATAGTGGTTGTCATTTTTAAGAACTTTTGTTGTATGTTACTCACAGTAGTACTATCTTGTTTCGCGTAGATTTCTTGTATATCCTTTTGATAATCCTGCGCTACCTCAAAATTTTGCAGTTTTTCATAGTTAAATTTACGTTGCACTTTCTTTTTCCGTTTATATGCTTTTTAATTATTGCTTCTCTCATATTAATTGTAACCAAAAAATGATCTGAGTCTACGTCAGCCCCCCTGCACGTTTTAACATTTGTTATTAAATTTGCAAATTTCTCTTGTATTAAGATGTGCTCTATTTGATTAGTTCTTTGATCCCGGAATTTTCCACGTTCCTTTATATATATTTTTTCTCCTAAAATGGGTACTCATTATCTTCATCCTGTTTTCAATTGGGAATGTTATTAAACTTTGTCAGTTATCAATTGTATTCAAATGTTTACTTTCACCCCTGTTATGGTTTTATATATATCTTCTCTTCCGATCTTTGCATTGGCGTCGCCTATAATAATTTTAGTATCTTGTCTGGGCATTTCTTCACACAATGACTCTAATTCTTCGTGAAATTCGTCTTTCACTTCTTCGTCTTTTTCTTCTGTTGGAGCATGTATATTTATCAATGATATCATATTTTTTTGTCCCTTAATTCTAATTGCACACATTCTGTCAGATTTTACTACGAATCGTTTTACTTGCTCCACGTCTTCATGTACCAGAAAACCCACTCCAAAATTCCTATTATCGCCTCCACTTATGTAAAACGTGTATGGGCTAATCTTTTTAATGTCGTTTCTAGTTAAATGTGTTTCCTGTATTGCTAAGATGTGTATTTTATATTTTTTTAGTTCTTCTATTAGGTTAATTAATGCTCCCTCCTCGTATACTCCTCGTACATTCCATGTAGCAATATTTAGGTACATATTCTTATTTTTTATTTTGCTATTTATGTTCAAACTCATTTTCCTGTTCATCGCTAGGGTCCGTTGGCATAATGGGCCATCTTTTCCTTTTTCCACTACTATATGTCGTTTTTTGGGTCCATATTACTAGAATTTTCTTGTTTAAAAGTACCATTACCGGCCCATACCCAGTTTATGCCATCCACAGTTAGTTTTTTGTACCCCATCTTCACATTTCTACCTTCAGCTCTTAATTCCTTGCCTTTATTTACGATTTCCTGCCTCATGTGTCTTTCTTTTTCGGTCAGGTCATCGTTGATGAAGATCTTTTCTCCAGTAAGAAATCTCAGTTTGTTTTTTTTCTTTCATAACCTTAATTTTTTCGCCATAATCCTTCATTTGTATCAAACATTAGACATATATTGTTCTTTAACTTCATTGCAGATTCTTTTTCGACATCCTCTTTTAGGTGCTTTTGTATAAAATCTTTTACATTATTTTTTAAGAGTGTTTCATCGGTTGTGTTTATTGGTAGACCCGTAATTACTATGTTATTTCTTTTCATCTGTTTTTCAATTCTTTCTAGTTTGTTTTCAACCTGGGTTAATTTGTTTTTTGTTTCTTCCAATTCTTGACTTATCTTTATATTTTCTTTTTTCAGCGCTATCATCTCTTCTCTATATTCCTTATTTTAATTCCTGATTTCTTTCAGTTCCGCCATCATCTTCTTGAACATGCTCATAATGTCGTCCAAATCCTCTGAATCTTCTTTCTTTGGTTTTCTTTTGCTTGGGGTTCTGGCAGTTTTTTTGCTCTGCAAGAAAGGTGAAGTTGACCCTCTATCTTTTCTCTTCTTGCCTTCTGACGTATTATTATCACTACTCGTGTACATTATATCTGTTTCTAAGGACCGCGAAAGGAACTAGATCCGCTTCAGTTTGTAGAACTATTTTTAACTTTGGCAACGTCGCAAAAATAACGGCCAGAGTTCTACCAGTATGACTGTTTCGAATTGTAAATAACCTTACGTACTTTTGTCACTTCAAACACTAGTTTTTATCGAAATCGGGTTTTTTTTCCAGAAATTTTTCACTGTGGTATTACGAAGCCTTTTTAAATTCACATATGTAAACAAATCGTAAATTATTTTTCGCTACTAATCGCAATATTTGGGATTTTAGTAGGAGAAAAATAAATTTACTTTTATGTGCTTAGTACACTGTTGCCGGAGATCAGTGATATACACTGTCGAATAGTGATATAAATATACCTAAAGTTAAATGTCGAAAGCTCGGCGCAAAGATAATCGACGCGGTTCAACCTGGACATGATAAAAAGTTTGAAATTAGCGTTAGCAAAACAGGCGTTACGTTTAGTTTTTAAGAGTTGTAAACCTATCAATACTTTCAAAATGTTTAATACGGCTGATACTTTTTTCAAAAACATAAAATTAATATTTAATAAAAATCATAGATAGCTGAATTCTTTAGCGAACTAACTATCTATGTGATGTTCCATACGTGGTCCCTTCCCTATTTAAAATTAAAGGTTTATGTACTGAAAGGAAGGGGGTTATCATAAAAATATATTAATTTAGTTTTTATCGTTTGTGCACTCCTAATTTCCACAATTTGTTTCAGGTTCGGAATCGGGTCCACATGAGAAGCTTCTTCTCAACAATTTGCTGGCTGCTTACAATGTCCTGGAGAGACCCGTTGCCAACGAGTCAGAACCCTTGGAAGTTAAATTCGGCCTAACTTTACAGCAAATTATTGATGTGGTTAGTATGGAATTACATTATTCTTTTTTGAGTTCAAGATGTTCCCAAATGATATAATTTTGTCTCGGTCGGTTACTGCTTCATGATGCTAAAATATTAATTTTTATACAATTTATAGTAACGTAAGTAATAAGCAAACTTTCAAATTTTTAACCCTAATAATTTTGACTCTAACACAATTTTCAAAATATTGGTGAAGTAACTTTTTAATGTTGGTAAATTGGTGAAAGTTTATAAAGTTTAGGTGAATCCACCAAAGTTAAAAGATTAAAAATAACTTTTTTTTTGAAGGGTTTGGTTTAGTGAAATTTTTTTTGTTATTCATAAATTTCAACTTTTTTATTACTGATTTTGACAAATATTTTTGTCAGTTTTACTCTTTGGAAATACTCATTTATTTTTATTTAAAGCGAGACGAGATACTACAGGTTACAATTATTTTAGTATCTTCCATCAGCTAAATATCTTTAGTCCCCTAAGCTTTTATTATTACCCAGCGTCCTTAGTTTTTTATGTCACATTGTCTCCTTTAGATTCCCTTTTGGTATCTTAAAGATAAGCCAGCTCACATTTAGATTTATGGAATTCTTTATTCTTAACCAATTTTAACTCCACTTTTATTTTTTAATAAATTTCTTTATAATGTTCTCCTTAGCACATATGAGCACAAAGTACCCCGTCTACAAGTAGAGTTCCTTACATCGTTTGGTTTTATAAGGGCATCTTTCAGGACTCACTGCTAATTTTGAGGATTGCTGCTGTCTTCGTCGCCATTAGGGCAGTTTTGTAACTCTAATCACCTCGACATTTTGGCAGCAGTACCAGTTAGTTACAAGCTCTGTTATAAAATATATATATATATATATATATATATATATATATATATGTGTGTGTGTGTGTGTGTGTGTGTGTGTGATCTATGTGTATACAGACATCTAATCGATGTTTAATGCTATTCTTGATGTTAAACGGAATGATAAAATTGTTGAGTAGTAAAATTTTATCGACTTTGAATGTTTAATCTACAGGAAATTCACGGGAATATATTTTATAATACTCCTTTGGCGGGAAATAACGTAGCTACTATCTGATGACGTTGTGTATAGGAAACCTCTAACGGTTTTTACCTGCAGGTCGATTGAAAAATGATCTGAATAATGTTGTTTATAACATGCATTAAATTTATATATATATATATATATAATATATATATATAAAATATATATTAGATTAGAATAATATTATTAGAAAAAATGATATCAAATTCTCCTGGTTTCCCTGATCGAGTTGAGGAAGTCAAAAATTCGGTATACATATAAATATATATATATAATATATATATATATATATATATATATATATCGGTATACTAAGTGTAGCTCAAAAACAATCTAAGCTTGATTAATTTTTTTTTTGTAATACATATTAGCTTGTTTCTCTGTTAAATTATACAACTGTTAATACATTATGTAGCTTCAATAATAAAATTTATATTCAGAAAACAACTAAAACTATACAAGTAATTGATTAATGTATTCTGTTTAGTAATTTGTCCCTTGTAAAAAAATACTAGTTATGGTAAATGATATTAAATGATTTTTCGGTTTATACAATAGTTAAAAAAAATGACTTTTTTCATTTTTCACTTAAAAATCCCACAGTTGTAAAAAAAATAAGTTTGTTTAAAGAAACCTTTCTTTACACTAATCTCCGACTTTAACTAATTACCAAACATAAATGCAAACATATTTGACTTAAGAAAGGATATTTTCGAAAGGGTTTTAAACGATAACTGATAAAAAATTAGTTACAAGAATGTTCTACAATTATTTATAATTACAATTTCCAATTGTCAATCTTGTCAATTGAAAAAATAGAAAAACATAAAATAAATTATGGCATATGCTTATAGTAGACAAGCAGAAAAATAAGATAAGTCAATGAATAGAGAATAAATATAAAGCCTTAAAGCATATGCAAAGTTGGAAATATAAATGACTGATCACAAATTGAAATTGTCACAAATAAATCGATTTCGAACCACGTTTGATATTGACCCTAAAAAATACAAACGAAATGGATATTATGCATTTTTTTTCACAGCTCTTTGTTTTGTACCGCTTCTAGCTTAAACGCAAGGCGAACTAAAATGCACTGTATGGAATACATTCAAAATAAACAATGGACCGTTTATTTCCACGCCAGCTTTTTCAATAGAATCGCTTTTCTCGGTGTAGTTGCGGCATAGTTGCCGAGAAAATATCTACATGCTTTTCTTTCATTCAATTTTCGCGTCGGAATTCCAACAATCTCTATAAATATTTCACTTAGCTTTGTATCATCATCGCATTATGCTGTGTCCAACCACATTATTTAATTACAGCTGTAGAGTGGTATTAAAATTTTGTCCCGCTTTAATTGCACAGAGAATCAAAAGTCCCGTGGTTATCAAAAGCACAGTTAGCCAGCCTTTTAATAATTTATTTCTAATAAACAGAAACATTTGCCCTTTGTCGATATGTACGAGGTAAATTAGCCTATTGAGTCCATCTAAATTCTTGACTAACTCTATTTATCTGAAACCTAATAGAATAAGAAAAAATAAATAGCATATAATTTTAAATATTATAGTATATTAAATGCATTAAGAACAAATTGTTGTTTGTAGGTTAGGTTTTTGTCGTTTAATTCGATACTCTATTATATCGTTTTATTATTATTGCGCTGGTATACAAAGAAACATCAACTATATGCGAAATAGTTTTTTATTGATCAATATACTTGTAAATCCATTGGATTTTTGTTTTAAGTATCTGTCGATTATTATAAGAAATATAGTATATACAGAACGAATAATCTTGTGAAAATCGATGTTATTTACTTGACATCTTAAGACTTGAAACATGGTAAAGAATAATATTCTTCCATTAGTATTTCCACTGAAAATTAGAAGTTATAGCAAGTAACCTATTAAAATAAAGCCTATATGATGTATAGGAAAAGTAATTAAGCCATTTTCAGCAAAATAGCTGAAATGTATTTCTAAAAATATAAAATCTTTGATAAACTCTAATGCTAACAGAGACCGCTCCAGAATATAATTGCTTCATTGCATTTGCCTGTTATAATTCTTAGTATTAACTAATATACATATTTTATTTGAAATGGAAATAAGATGGAATTTTAAAATCACTATAATTTTTAATGATATACAAGATTAAACCAAGAACTTGTAAGATTAAACCAAGAACAAATAATATTTAAAACTAAAATAATAAAGTTGTCTAAACTTAAGCATTTCAAAAACAAAGAATGAACTTGCTTATTGACAGCCTATTATGCTAAAAGATCAACAGTTTAAACATTTATTGTCGAACTAAACTTATTTACCTTCTTAAAAATTCAACTGTTAACATGATTCTCAATACCAAAGAGACTTCGTCATAACAGACAATCACTTCTAAAATCGTTAAGATGGTCACAGCTAAACTTAAACTCTTTCTAACTAACTTTGCTAACCTCTAAACTAACAAGACAGCTAACCTTTTATAATTATAAAATTTTTAAAATTTGCCATTCTTATTTTTATTTTGTTAAATGGTTCTCGTCGTTGAGTTTATTCTACGATACTTTATTTTTTCTCCTAGTAACTGAATAATTTTAGTTTTTTCTATCAGCGGCGCGACACCAGAAAACTAGTAAAATATATAGCTATAATATTCTTTCTCTTAAAATAATAGCTGAGATATCAATTCTTCCTGCACTTTTGTTACTTGTGGGTCTGTTAATATTTCTTTAACTTCATTTAAATTTGATTGGTTCCTCGCATGTTCTTTTTTTCTCTTTTTTGCCAATTCTCATTTGCCTCTAGTTTCTCTTGTTGGTCTTTATTTAACATATCTTTAATTCGTTTTAATTTTTTTGTAGTTTCTTCCGGGGGTGAAGGTTTGTGTCTGCAATACTTTGTAATATTTTTTTAGTTTCTAGAGAGTACTTAACTTTTCAATTGCTTTTCTAGCTGTTTTCTTTTCCTCTTTCTGAAATTTCTTTTAACTTTTTTTCTTGTAGCCACATAGTTTTCCATCGTATTTTGGGTATTATTTCTGTCTCTGTTTATTTGTACCTCGTTTTTTTCTTAAGTCAAAAAAATTTTTATATTCTTTATTGTTCTAGTCTTGACACTTTTCTGTTGCTTCCGACATGACTGTCTTTATGGTCTGCCATTCTTCTTTTATTTGCTGCTTGACTGGATGCCATTATTCTTTTCTTCCTCTAGTCTGTTTATTAACCATTTCTCGTTAAGGTGCTCTAATTGGTAATTTAACCTATCTCTAACAAATATTGGAATTATTGGTAATTCTTCTTTTATTTTGCTATTACCTGGGGATGGTCACTGATGGTATCTGCCCCTCTGTAAGTCCTCAAATCGACTATTTCCTTATCCTATATATTTTTTATTAGGAGTTAATTTATCTGATTATTTACTTTCCCAGTTGGGGGAGTCCATGTTACCATATAGATTCCATGTCTCTATGATCAAATATTGTGCTAGCTATTTTCATTTTGTTCTCTGAAAAATTCGATTACCATTTTTCTATTTTGATCTGAATCTTTATGCAAACTTCGTTCCCCTGTTATTCTTCTATAAATTTCTCCTTTTCTGACTTTCGTATTCATATCTCCTATGATTATTTTTATACTGTACTTCTATATATTTACTACAATGGTACCTAGTTTTTGTAGAACTCTGTTTTGGTTTCTAAATCTGCATCTTTAGTGAGCGCATGTACCTTAATGATACTTATCTTTCTACACTTTCGCCTTACTCTCAACCAACCTATTCTATGTGATATTGCTTGAAAATCTACTACTATTTTGTTTACTTTCTCAGACACCATGATTTTCACTTCAAAATATCTCTTGATCTCCCACTCTTAAATAGGGTACTTTTTCCTATTTTTAATATTTCATTTCCCAGTGGTTTAATTTCTTACAGGGCAAATATATAATTATTGTATATTTTTCCATTTTGTAATTAATTTTCTTAAAGCTCCCTGCTCGTAAATACTTCTTACATTCCATGTAGAAATTTTTATTATTTACATTTTCATTTCCTTTATTTTGTCCTTTTTTAGAGTCGTATTCGTTTTCCTCGCTCTTTTGGTATCATATTTCCTTAGTTTCTTTTCGTCTACTAATTTTTTGGCAATAAACTCTGGTATTGTCTTTTAATTGCTGCTTTTTTAATCCATATCTATTCTTTTTCTTTCACAACCAACTTTTTATAGCCTATTTTTGCCTGTTTTCTTTACTTTTTTCTTTTACTGCTATTATAATTATTTCTTTCCATATTTCCTTTTCCTTTGATATTAGATCATTACTTATGTAGATGCGATCTTTGTGATGCTTCAACTTACTTTTCTTATTTAATATGATAATTTTATCCGTGTTATGTGTTTCTATGCTGTAGACTCTTTCTCCTTTTTTGTTGCCTTCCCCAGTGTTATTTGTGATTAAAGTACTTTTGATATGAATGCTTTCATGCTTTCTTTTAGTTTTTTATCGTCATTTTAAATATTTTTACTTTAAATATAATCAAACTTTTGTTTTATTTATTTCTCCAGCTGTTCCATTGTCTCTTGTAAATGCTTCACTACGTTTTTAATTTTGTGATTCATTTCTTTATATTTCTTTTGGTTGTTTATTACTTAAGTTAATAGTAATAAGAGGATAACATTTATTTCAGTGCATCGTAGATTATTTCTTAGCACGAATTACAAATGTTATGGATCTCGAAATACTAAACTATTATAAATAATATCAAAGTTTTAATTCAATACCTAATACGGAATACCTAAATTATATCGAGCACTTTGTGTACGAAACAATCATAAATTTGCGTTTGAAACTTTCGTGCTTCTAATATAGCCGATGAAGTTTAAGCCATTGCTCGCGTTTATTTTGCATGTCAAAATATATCAATCACCTCCAGCTACAGCTTGCAGTTAGTTTAACACTTCCTTTAATTAATGTGGTATGGCATAACTGTTCGAATTTTAACAAACACACCGATGAACATGATTGTATAAAATATTGTTTTTTTTGAAAACAATGTTTATACAGTACTTAGAGAGACGTTTTCTTAAAACTAAATCACAAGTTTTTCTAAACTAAATAAACATAGGATTCATGTTTAACTGTTGCTCTAATTTTCCATTCTAAATAATTTTTATTTCAAAAAATTGATCCATAGTAAATCTATATATTTTAAAGCCTCCTGGATACTGCCCGTGCCACTCATTTAGGTTTTGAGTCTGGATTTAATATTTGTGGTAATGTTTTTTTTTTTATAATAAATAAAGTATAGTCTTTATAGAAAATAGAAATCAGTTATGTTAAAGATGTACAAAATAATTTAAACAAGAAACGTGAGGAACTGCAAGAAACATTTTTTCTGTTCTACAGTTCGTTGCTTTAAAAGTCAGTTTTGATCGTCATATCGTACCTTACTACGTTAATTTCATTATCTTAAAGGTGTGAAGATAGTATTTCATCAGTTGTCATTTTCAGAGTATAAATAAAAATATTTCTTTTAATCTTACACATGGAGTTTGTTGTCTTATTTTTAAAACGAATCCAGCAATTTCCTGTATGCTAAATTCCTAACTCTCCAAATAATTTTAAATGACGAGAAAGCTTCCACTTTTAGGTAGATAGTTTAATATCAAATAAAACCTATTAAATAAATATCCTCTAATAAAAATTTTCTATCGCAAACCCCATCTTCAATAAAAGAACTAGCAACAAACTCATTTCACAAAACAATGAAAATGATGAAATAAAAGTAATTCTACATTTAACAAAATAAGGGTCGATACCAATTCTGCACCTGATAAAAATGACCCACAGGATATAGTAAGATTCGCATCCAGCCAAAATTACAATTTAACTTTCAAACAACAGGAGTACTAATTCCACTAATTTTATTTCACTGTATTGTTCAAAATAAGAAAACTGCTTCCAGCAAAATTATAAATCATCATTTTCTAACGGAAACAGATTTCTGATTTCTTTTGCAATTCTATTTACCCCGTGGGCTACATAATTTCAATGAATTAAGTTTTGAGTAGATTTTAACGTATATGCCGCAGCATTTCAAAGCATTAAAACTAATTCTATTCACTGGTATAGGGTTCGGTAAAAAAACGTCTATCAAACTATCCTGAACAAATTTACTTATAGTTAAATTGTTTGTTTTTTACAATTTTTTAACGGCAACTAAATAAGGTTTTCTTGCAATTGTCGTTCAAAGATACAATTATTAAATTACCTATACATCTGTCGTTTCATCGAGGATAATAACAAAACATTGTAATCTAACTCTTGCTTAATTTTTTAAATACATTCTACCTACCATTTTTCCATAGTTTGTTTTCTCATTGTACTCTCCTCAGGTAAACATTTATTAAAATATTTTTCAGAAAACAACTTACAACTAAGGTGATTAACTGTAAATAGAGAAATGTTGGATACAATCATCATCTAAAATAAATCAAATTTAAATGTGATTTCCTTCTTTTTTGTATTGTTTAAACTATCCCTCAAATATATTTGTACTAAATTAGAGTAATTAAATTTTTTCAAATTACGTTTATAAACTTGCATTCTGAGAATTAAAAAAATATAATAATAAGAAGAATTTTAATACATCTTTGGAATTTTGTTATGGGATGTGAAAGATAGAGTAAAAATAAAACATCGATTAACTACACAGTTTACATAATGCTCTATCTCCTTCTACAGAAAGTGTCAAATATGGTCTGGTCCATGCACTTAACTTAAAAGTCATCTTTATAAACCAACGCCTAAAACTTTTTAAAATGTGTGATTTTTGCTTTTAAACTCTGTTAGAGTAATCGACTGTATAACTGATAATCATTTATTAAACAAGGGACAGGAACAAAGGATCTTAACAAAGGTTAGGAATTTCCCAATAGTTAAATCTTAAGTCTCGATAAGTTATATTTTTATTGACGTTTCAATTTCCACTTCGGAAATCGTTCTATTTTTATAGAAAAAGTTATATTTTGATAGAAATCTGTTATATCCAAACCATTGATATTTTATTATTGACCCAAAATTGTATAATAGAAAGGTTTAGGAATAGTAGTATGAATAATATTATAAGTAATAGCATACAATTAAAAAAAGGCACAAATAGACGGAATTTACGAAAAAAGCCAAATAGACAAAAATATTTTCCTATAAACCGAGCTTTATTGATAAGCCACACTTAACCACGCCTACCGACAATTAACTAGCTATTAACACGTAGTGCATTCGTATATCGAATGCAATGTATAAAATAAACAAGTTACAGAAAGTTCATTCTTGTGTCATTCGTGAAGAACTCGAATGGCTACGAGATGCATAGGTTCTTTTTAATTTAAATAACTTAAAAAAACAAAAATGTAGGATTTTGTACTCAAACTAAAAGATAAGTATTTAAAATTCATATTTTACTCTAAAGATGTTTATTATTTTGGCCAACTCAACTTTTTTTACTATGCATTTTGGTTTTTAAGATGTTAAAGTTATTTTGTATTTTATGCTAACCAAGTTAGATAGCAGCTACGTAGTTGTGTCCACTTCGGAGTGAAATGATTCCTTTTACTTATCCCTATACGAAAAAAACCAAATTATTTCTTGAAGATTTTCAATGAAATATAAAAAATTTATTAATAACCAAGAAGATCTGTTTCTTGGTACAAAATCAACTCGGTACAAAGGTTGGCTATCATCCTAGCAATTTTCACTATCAAAGCTGTTGCTTAAAACAGATTAATAAAACTACAAGTCAAGCATTATCTGAAGTTTCTCAACAAAGATAATCTGCGCCTGCAAACGATGGTCTTGTCCCGAATCTTTTCTGCATAATCAATTGCATCATCAGATTAGTAGCAGAAAATGTTCTAGATACAATATCGTTTTAGTTAACAATGAAGGCTTTCCTCTTATTTTTTCATTTACTATTTGAAGTACTGCCTTAAGTTTTAAATTATCATTCAAGACTATTTTTTGAAGATCCTATGATTTTGCATTTATTTAAAAAATACCTTGAGTTTGTTAATTTATTAAGTTCTTTTTATACATTACAATTTATTTTATAACAGGTATATTTATTTAAAAGAACCCTTATGGACACCTTTACTTTTTAGAGTGACAAAGTGACAAGTCCATCTTCAGTGCTGCTACTAATTAAGTATATATATATATATATATATATATATATATATATATATATATATATATAAAATATATATATTTATAGCTACTAAATATATGGTTTAAATGATATTTAATTGGTAATTGATTACACTGTTGTGATTGATAATTATACCATAAAGTATATTATATAAAGTAAGCTCTCAACGAGGGTTGCTGGTCCTAAGACGTAGTCTCTAGAGTTGCTACCTAACGACTCAGGAGCAGTAACCCTCGTTAAGAGCTTACATTGACATGACATAAATATATTTAAAATTTTAACATCCTACATATTTATCAGCAACAATATATCCTATTACCAATTACATATCATTTAAAGGGTTTTCACCTACATCTTTGGTGACTATAAACATGTATACCTAGTATCAGTAGTGAAGATGGACTATTCAGTCAGAAGACGTTCTGTAATTTAGCCCGTGAGGGTTCTTTTAAATAAATATATCTTTTACAAGGATTTGTTTGTTCAGCATCTATGCTTCTACAATTAGCAAGACTCAAGAACACATAACTAGACCATGAAAACATCACCAATAAAATTTTAGTTTAAATTCAACACCAATAATTCAATTTCTTTTTCATTTTTGTCGATGCTGGTTTAAATACCTCTATTATATCGATGTTCTGTTTATCAATATGTTAACTCTACTTCGATGTTTTATCGGAATTTGGATGGTCTTTGACATATTCTGTTTTATCGCCAATGAAAGAGTGTTAAATTTTTGTTTGCATTTTCAGAGCAGAGATGCAGGGGTATGATGAAATATTTTACACATTCTAAAGTACTATTTTTGTACTAAAATGACTATTAGAAAATATTTTCGTATAATATTTGACTTGATTAAGTGAAAATTTATAAAACATATTTGAATAAATTAAAGGGACACTATGTATCATCTTGGGAACATTTTTTTAGAATAAGAATTTTATAATTATTGATATTTACTATACAGGAAAATTACTTCTTCTTTGTCATTTATTAATAACTAATGTATTTTATATGGTGATTTTAAGCGAATTAATTTTTTACATATAGTGCCCACTAAAATTTTAAGGTAAAAAATGTGAAAATTGTGTTGGTTCAATTTCTTATGTATCAGGTATATTAAAACTTTCCACTGAGTATTTGATTATGCTACTCTCATTAGTATAGTTTTAGTATAGTAGAAATTATAGTACAACCATTTTTAATATATTTAAAATAGTTTTATTTCCATTACTATTTAAAATAGTCTTAAATAAGACCAATGGAACGTTCACTACTTGAACTGACTCTCAAACACAGATTTAGAGTTAGAAACGAAGAAATAAGAAGAAGGATATACGTCATAGAGCGTATAGCATCGTGGAAGTGGAACTGGGAAGACCATGTGGTCAGAATGAATGGAGGCGGTGGATCCAAAAAATTACAGTGTGGAGACTATGTTCAACTTTGAACGCAGAAGGCTGAACGATGCTGAGGATGAACATAATGCAAAAAAGGTAACCCAAACCCCTATGTTTCCGACCAAAAAATGCATCATTTTAAGAAATTTTGTTTACCAGGAAAAAGTAAAGCATTTTAATGGATTGGGAGGTAACTATTTGATAAAACACGTTTAAAGCTTTAAAATGTCGAATTTTTAATGTTGATTTACTAATTTTTTGCTTAGAAAACTGTGAAAAATCTAACACTTTTCAATTTTCAATAATTTTCAATAAATATTAGTCATTATTGTAAAAATTAACCAATAATATTGATATAGTGTAGAAAGTTGAGACTTATAGTGTTAAAAATGTAGTTAAAATTTTAGAGTGATTTATTAATTAGTTTAAAAAAATTATTCAATTTATTGTCAGAAAAAAAATTAACTTACATTAATTAAAATAGTTAAAAAAATCAATTTCCAACATTGCAAATTGTCTAGTTTCGAAAAGCATTTTTACAAATTAAAAAAGTTTTTCTACGAAAATTAGGGGTTAAGTTAGTCACTTTTTTTTTTTTAAATTCACAGTTTGTTTGTTTATAACAATTAGGAAACCTTATTAGCGGCGTTTGAAATATCAAGTACTGAAGTTTTAATTTACAAAGTTTGAAAAATATTGCCTTTGAACAGAATCGTATACAAAGCTTCAAAATGTGTGGCTTGAGTTCGTTCAACTTGGAGTAGTGGAAGAGGAATTTAAAATTGGAGCTATCAATTATATCTCCGGTTTTTGTTCACGGATTTTGATGTTTTATTTTCAATTTGCTTATATACTTTTTATACATGACATAAATTAATCGTTAAATTAACTATGTAAATTGTTAAAACAACTTTCAACAAAAAAACTTAACGATATTGTTTGAATGTTTTTTTTTGGAAAACATAAGAATAGATCACTTCCACTTAAATTTACAATAAATTGTTGTAAATAATTGATAAAATTAAAATTGTTAATAATATTTGAATGAGATCTTATTTATCTATAACTATGAATATATATGAAATTATATGTTTTTTTAACTTATTATAAATTTAACAGTAAATGATCTATTCCTACTTTGTCAACAAAAATCGTACTAACAAATATCGTTAAATTTGTTCTTCCCAAAAATTTTTAATTATTCAATTATAAAATTTATAAGGTTAATTTAACATTTAAGTTATTAACAAACGGCATATTCGTAATGTACGCAAAAGTACATAAAAATTATAAAAATTAATGCCAAAATGTATCAACAAGAACCAGAGATATTTTATAGCTCGTGTTTGAAGTTCATATTTCATTTTTCGATATCTCCGACTTGAAAAAAGGGACTAATTTCGTCAAGAATAATTGTAGGGTAAAATTTTATTAAAACTAACCAGCTTTTTTAATACGAAAAAAATTGAAATGTTAAATATGGCATTTTTCTAACTTTTTAAAATTTTTTCGATAGAATAAATTTGTCTCCTGCGTATGCTATCTGTAGAATCATTGTTCAGTTTTTTCTGACTTATGTTCTTGCAATAGAAAGTTGTTTGGTATAAACAAATTAAATAGCTTTTAAATTAATTGACGAATCACTCTGAAATTTTTTTAACTAAGATTAAATTTAAACTACAACAATTATTGACATTTATTGAAAATTAATTATAGCTTTTTACCGTTTTCTAAGCAACAAATTAGTAAAGGAACATTCATACATGGCTATTTTAAAGCTTTAAATGAGAATGTTTTATCAAATAGTTAATAGAAAGAAAAATAAGGTTACTAAACATAACGAAGAAACTAGTTGTTTCATTCAATTGAAACATTCAATGTGTTATTCTTTTAACAAACGACAGATCGAATATTTGTTCTACGGAAAAATACTTTGTTTTCTAAAAGGTTTTTTCGCACCAGTGCAGTGGGCCACTGTGTAAAGGAATGAATAAAGCCCGAAAAAATATTCGATACGGTCATCTTAAGATTCATTTGTTGTCCCTGTCTCCCATGTCTTAGGACGATTACAAGAAGAAAATTTTTCTTTGAAGTGCTATATAAAGATTCTCTCTTGTGATTGCCGTGAGCACTTCAGTTCGATTTGTTACATCTGAGAGGTCTTGTGCTCTCAAGCATCGTTCTATGACGAAGTAAAACATGGTTCGATACTATTATGCCATTCCTGAAACACCAACCACCTAAACGAGATAATAGCACTTTTTCTTACCATACTTTATTAAGACCTTTTCTAAAGGGTGTTGCATTTTTCCTGTAATTTTTGTCGATGTTTCGTTTACAATTATTATAAGTAAAAATAACTAGTCTTTTTTAATCGTATGTATGTAAAAATACACCCTCAGTGTCAAAGCATCTTTCGAAGTGACATATTTCAGCATGTGTACGACCTTTGATGAGTAGACTGGAAACATATTTTATAAATTATAGTATTAGGATTTGGATCAGTGATTTTTTTTAACAATTACCGTTGACTGATAAATTAATAGTTTTAGAAATAAGTTTCATTTTTATGGTCGACATTTACACCGTTGTAAATTTTAAGTAAATCGTTTTAATGTGTGTATTTGTAAACATTTCTAAGTTCTTTTGTGATTAACAATTGATTATTAATAAAATTTGGTACCTGAGAATTTAACAACATATAATATCCTAATTCAACATAACTAAATTTTTTAAAAATTAAGAAGAGATTTTAGTTGGCACTGGTGTTATATTAATTTGAGTTTTAACAAAAATAACAAAATGGATGAGTTGTTTTCATAACTTAAAATGTAACTTACAAAAATTTTGGAATATTTCTCGCATATACTGTTGTAGCACGTAATAAAAATATTATGATTTTAAATGATTTGTTACATATGGTTCCATTCGCTTTCGGTTTGACTTGTTCTTTTGGGGTTCACATCTACATTCAGGTATCGTGTTACTATTTTTTTTGTAGTTATGGAGGCGTGTTCAATTTTACGTCACATTTTGTTATATTATATAGTTAAGTATCAAAAATATAGACATTAATTTCTAAGAAATGATAATTGACTTTTAACGACAACGCTGTTGCCAGGTTGTGATTATAAATAATATATAAACTGCTATATTAATAATCCACGTACAGTGAAATAGTAATAGAATTACGAACTTGTGAAAGTGTCTCGTAAAACATAACAACTCTGACCAGTAAAAAAAGAATAGTAGATACTCTCAGCCGCAAGTTAATGAGGAATAGAGATAGAGAGAGAGAGAGAGAGATATATATATCACTTAGCCTGGACGCGTCACTATACACACAGTAGTGTATCGTTTACGTTGTTCAGTGAATACTAAAAATTAAAATGTACTAAATGAGTGTCTTTACCAAATTTTTGTACCTTAAGGTTGGAATTTCATTTTGAAAAAAAAACAAAGTTTTCTCCGAATAGCATAGTTAATATTCTGTTCAGGAGGAATACGTTTTCTTTTTATGGTTTAAATTTTTTCAACATACTTACTTGAACGTTATTCGAATTCTTTTAGCATTCCGTGAACACTTCCCGTAGACACTTTAGTCAAATCACTATATAGTTACAATGCCAATAACCAACATATTTTTATTCCTTTCACTGATCCCACAATACACGTTGTATATAAGTTTTTTTACCTTCCGAAAAATTTTGGCGACACAGTTTCTTTAACACTATTACTTTATTCTATTTGTCACTATCATATTATCTCTATAAAAGCGTATTAACCGTATAATGGGAATTCCCAAAAATAAAAAAAACTGGAATTGTGTTTGGGAGCAAACTAAAGCAGCTATTGTTTTATGTTTAAATGGTTAAGTGTTGCTAAAATCAATGATTTATTAAATGACAGTTTTTATGTTTTTAATTCATAGATTTTCTTTTTCGTCTAAAATATGCAACCCTTCAGCGTCTATCATTAGCAAATTATCGCTGTTATTGGGGTTACTGCAATCTGTGTAAAAAACACTTCGTCTTGTAATGTAATAAGCCTGGAAAAATATTTAACTGATATGCATATTGAAATAAATGGTATTTCACCCAAAGCATATAATAGAAAGTCAGAATGTATTGTTAAAAATTTGCTATAGATCTCCTTTTGGTAATGTTAATAGTTTCTTTAAATTCTGAGGGGCGGTTTTGGAGAAGATAGTCAGACCTAACATATGTTTAATTATCTAAAACATTTATCCAATATATATTATAAAATTCATATAAAACATATAAATTCATATTCATATAAAACAAATTCTTACTACAATATAATTGTAGAAATACACCTCTTACACATCTTTACGTAAGTTTGATTTTGATAAATTTAATTATTTTATTTAAGTTGACATCTTCTTTATGTGCCGTCTCCTACCGAAGGTTGGCGACCATTAAACGATAGGTTTCTCTGTTTTGTGCCGCATGTATGATGTTCGCAGCTTCTGGTATTTGAAACCATTCTTTCAAGTTTCTCAGTCAGGATTTCTTCTTTCTGCCCAAACCTCTTCTACCTTCAATCTTGTCTTCCAAGATAAGCTGTAGCAGACCGTATTTATGATTACGGAACCATTGGCCTAAGTATGACGCTTTCCTCCTTTTAACAGTTGTTAACAATTCCACCTCTTCAGCCATTCGTTTTAATACCTCTGTGTTGGTCACTCTGTCTGCCCAAGGTATTCTCAGTATGCGTCGATACAGCCACATTTCTAGAGCCGCTAACTTCTTTAAAGTTGCTGCTGTTAACGTCCACCCTTCTACTCTGTAAAGTAGCGTAGATAGTACGTAGCATTTCATGGCGCGTCATCGGAGGTTAACGCTTAGGTTGCGGTTGATTAAGAGTTTCTCATTTTGATGAATTTGGACCTTGCTATTTTAATCCAGATCTTAATCTGTACTTCTGGGTCCTACTTATCATTTACTGTATATCCCAGATATTAAAATTGGTGTACTCTTTCAATACGTTCGGCTTCAATATTTAGGTCGAATGTTCTTTTTACTGATCACCATAAATTTAGTTTTCTTTCTATTGATCTTCAGTTCAAATCGGTTGCCAGTTGTATTTACTCTATTTAGCATCACCTGTAAATCTTCAATGTTATCGGCCAGAATAACAGTATTATCTGCATATCGAAAATTACTTATTGATACGCCATTAATCTTGATGCCCTCGTTGTACTCTTCCAGTGCCTCTAGAACTATTTGTCCCGTGTACAGGTTGAAAAGCAGTGGCGAAAGAATACAGCCTTGTCTAACCCCTCTCGAATTGGTTACGTTTTCACTCACCATATGTCCATTCTTCATGTGGGCTGTTTGATTACAATATAGATTTTTTATAATCTGGATGTCCATAGTGTCAAGTCCTGTAAGATGTAATAGTTCTATGAGTTTGTCATGTTTGATGGTATTGAATGCTTTCTCATAGTCCATAAAACAGGCGTAAACATCTTTTTGTTGATCCAGACATTTTTGAATCAAGACTTGTATTGCCAAGGTGGGCTCTCTAGTTCCGAAACCGCATCTAACACCGAACTGTGTTTTACTTATGCCGTGTTCTAATTTTGCTCGTATTCTGGAATGGATAATACGCAAGAAAACTTTAAGGGTGTGACTCATTAAACTTATAAGGCGATATTCACTACACGTCTTAGAATTCGATTTCTTGGGAAGGGGCACAAATGTAGATTTCAACCAGTCCGATGGAATTTGACCAGTATCGTATATCTTATTAAACAGTTTCAATACTACATTCAGGTTGTTCTCGTTAAAAACTTTTAAAAATTCGACTGGTATTTCATCGCATCCTGTTGCTTTCCCATCTTTCGTTTGATCTATAGCTTTTATCACCTCACTTTTCAATATTTTTGGTCCATTCAGATCAAGAGTGTTCGTAGAAATATGACGATACTCCGTAAACAAATCTTTTATGTAATGTTGGAAATAAAGTTGACATCCGATGTCTAAATTATTCAGTTGCATTGTGGCAAATCCCACATATTTCCTTAGAAATTTCTTAGCGCTAGGGAGAGAATAGATATATAATTTGTAGAAATTCTTTAATATAAGTAGTGATACCTTTCACTGAAAGACCAGGAATAACTCAGAATGGTCACCACCTTTTCCTGGAATTTAGCGTCTAAATTCTTGATACTTAACTACAGAATAATATGTATATATTTTAACAATAGAAGGTATAATATGTTACCATGACTATTTCTTATGTAAAAATATGACAGATGATCTATATTTTATTTTTTATTTTTATAGTATTATCAAATTATCAAAATAATTTCATATGTCACGTCACACTCCTCAGGAATCTTAATATTCGAAGACACAGTTTAAATAATGAAATTATTTAAATGATTATGTAATAAAAATACGAATACACTGTCAATACAAGATTGATCTCTTTTCGATAAAATTTCTTTCTTTCTTTCGGTAAAACGTGTTTGTATTGATAGTTTGTACACTTATTTGATTGGCCTGGTACCATTTGTTTGCAGACATGTATATTCCTGACGAGGATTAGTGAATTTATTGAAAAGCAGAAGTATTTGAAAAATATACACAATAATACATAAGAAAATTTTTTAATACATATCGATAAAAATGAATCTTAAAGTCTTACTCATCAACGAAAACATATTGAAGAGATACCAGAGCGTATATGTGAACATCAGCAGATTATACCGAAGTGGTACCAAATCGAGAGCGATGTTCCTATTATTTTAGTAACGTCAGAAATTTGTTGAATCATGAGCCCCACAACGTAAAATTCCATTTTGTTAAAAACTTTTATTTATTTTTTATTTATCATTTTATTTTATTTTTAGAAACATCTGAATTAAAATATGATAGAATATCTTAATTATAGTGTACAATATTTGAAAAAAACAGGTTGTTTTGCTGCGATATTTTATTAAATTATAGGCCAAGTTTATTATGGCCATATTATTTGGTAATTTTAGGTTCGTTAATGAAAAGCTGTTATTCAATATGTACAGTAAACGCGTAGTGAAGTATAATTTCCGTGTTTTAATTATATGTGTTGATTGAACAATTTTTCCAGTGTATACTAATGAATCACAGGTGTTGAATATAACGGTGTCAATCAGATATTAAAGCTTTGTGTATTTAATAATATAGTAATATCATAATTAAAATTGCAAACTGAATTATCTTTAGAGAAAGTTTGTTACTACAATTTCATTATTTGGATGATAAACCTATAACAAGTAAAAAAATACCCATAGAAATAACCATATATTGCATTTTTATTAAAAAATATTTAATAATGGTAAAATATGTTGTACCATTTTTATATGTTTATATTTATTAATTGCTAAAGACAAGTGTTACACTACTTTCTAAATTTTACCAAAACTACTAAATTTAAACCAAGCATTGATCAATAATTCAATGATAATTCAATAATCAATACTTTACGATTATTTCCAGATTTTTGATAACAGTCATATTTTTCAAAATATACTTGACCAATGACCCTATGAGGTTGAGGCATAAATAAATAAAAAAAATATATATAAGTATATACTTTTAAATTATTTGGTATAAATTAGCCGATTCTAATAGTTTTTTAAAGTTTTTTTTTGACGGCGTACAACTGTTTTTGCTTTGTTTTTTTTTAAACAATCATAAAAAGTGAAAAAATCATTCTTTTTGTCTATAAAATGGTTCTTGTACATTTTAGAGAAAAATGCAAATAAAAGTTGCAAATGTTAAATCCGTCTTTTATTTGCGGGTTTTCAAATTAAAATATATTAACGGTTGACCGAGATAAATGCAAGAAAACCTCATTTTTGCAGTAATTTATAAACGTTAATAACTTTGTATTTTGTATAATGACATGTGACAGAACTACTTGAAATTATGGCAATTAATGACGTTTGTAAGATATTCAATTTGTTTATCCCGGAGTGCGATTATTTAAACAACTGTACCTGTCCAAACACAGAGAAAAGATATTTAGCAGATCGCAATTTATTCTTTGGGGCTTTATTTTAAGATGTATTACAAAACATTTTTAACATTTTAATAAAAGTGTTATTTTAAAGAACCGCTTATAATAGGGCTGATATTTAGCTCATAAACATTTATAATTTTGATATTTTTTATATATTTCGATTGTAAATAGACTTACTGAAAAGATGGTAAAAAAACACAAAAAGTACCTTCTATGATGAATAGCGACCAAGATAAGTTTTACCAACATTAAGAGCTGAAAGTTGAACAGATTATAATATATAATAAAAAGGTATAACTCGTTAAAGCGATAGTGCTCGTAAATTATCGCCTGTCCGAGCTCCGTTTTTTTAGAAGGAACTACAAATTGCAGTGCGCTGAAAAAATTAACTTATCTCGGTTTATTGGCATGCAGAAGCTGATATTTTTAAATTGTAGTAGTTTAATTAAATAATAAGAACTGTGCTATTTTTACCATCCATAAACTCGGAATAATCCCGAAAAACCTATTTCGGTTTTTTTTCATCAAAAAGTTTTTTTACTATTATTTTTAAAGCCATATTCAAATTTTATTTATTATTGTGTATTATCTATATAAATATAAATATATTAATAACTATTGATTCTTCTTGCAAAGTACAAAAAGATTCAAATTTTATTGTAAAACCATTTATTTTTAGAGTGTAAAAACTTGTAAACGTGTAAAAATAACTCATTCCATATTTTAATTTAATTAATTAAACACATTTATCAATAACATTAAATTTTTTTACGAAATAACAGAAAAATTCAATACACTTTTTAGGGAAAAATTAGTGCATATAATTTTTCCGGGATTTTCCGAGTTTTCCGAAGGTGATATTAGATTAGTCCCTATTAATTTCTCGAGCTATCCAATAAATCTTCACTTATAAACTGTTCAATTTTTAGACCCGAATGTTAACAAACAATGGAAATGTGGTTTTATGAAAAAAAATGCTATCTTGGTTTCTACTGGTCATAGAAGATTATTTTTTTAAAGATTTTGTATTCTCACTATTTTTTCAGTAAGTCTATTTACAAGCGCGTAAATTAAAATTGTTGAACATCAAAGTTGTTTTAAACGTTTATCAGCTAAAAAGTCAGCCAATTTTAAAGAGTTTTTAAGTAACACTTTTCATCAAATGTGCAGTTTTTTTAATGAATCTTAAAATTAAAGTCTAAAAGAATTGTTTGGGCAAGTACAGTTGTTTATATAACCGCTGTCTGGGATAACCAAATCGAATATTTTACAAACTATTTGGTAGTAAACTTTAAGTAGTTATATTACATGTCCTTATTTAAAAAATAAAGTTATTAACATTTATAAATTACTACCAAGATAAGGGTCTTCTGCAATTACCTCAGTCGTTTTTTTATATATTTTATTTTAGAAACTCGCAAAATAAAAAACGCTTAGTTCTAAAATAATTTTTTATGATTTAAAAAAATAAAGCAAAATTAGCTGTACTTCTTCAAGAATTTGTCATCAGATATCTTTCATAAATCGTTTAGAACCTTCAAAAACCTTTCGAAATCGATATTTTTTACACAGATAGAGTGGAGTAGTAGGCTGAAAAACAGAGACATTTCAAACATCTGTTTGTCCATTGGAAATTAAATTTGTATATTTTAAACGTCTGATTATCACACGTTGTCTTATATAATAATTTGGTTTTTATTCTTGTTAACTTTAATACCTTAGGTGCTATCTACTTACCCTAACAATTTTTCTGTTTTCAAAGCTGTGTTATTCCTTTTTTCTACGAAAGTTTAAAATTACCTTGTTAGTTTACCCGTAAGCGTTAACAAAACGTGATATTTGCTTAATTCGGCTTAAATAGCAATAAACAATGGGTATGAATCAAAATTAATAGTCAACTTATTTAGTAAAAAATATGCAAATACAAGATTTTACCATCTACAGGGAGAACAATCACTACTCAAAAAAAACAAAAAATTATTTGAGTATATACATAACGAATATTAATGGGAGAAATTATATATGCCGACATTCAGGAGTATATATGGGAACTTATGGCACATGCACATGTTTAAAATTATAGATAAGACAGACAGAAAAATGTTTTAAAAAAGGGCAATTGAACGGTATAATAAAATCTCTACATATATTATGTTAATAATATAATTACAGAAGGTCATAAATCACGACTTTTGCCATAGAAAATTAATAAAATAGACATGATGCAAATTTGCACCATTATGTGGCAACTAAATACACCTACTCAAACTAATGGAACTTAATAATATGAAAATACAGATTGAATTCTCAATGAACAAACATAACGATACATTAAATACGTAGAACGTAGAAAATACAATAATAAAATCCTCCGGTGAATAGTATTAAAAATAGTTTAAAATTTCTCTTACGCGCAATCTCTCTAAAGAGCATTATATTGTTTTAATAATTTATTTTATTATTAAACATGCATTTCCATCAATTAGCTGGCAATTCCATAAATTATTTGTTTTATTTGAATGCAATTTTTTACAATGCGGTAAGAAGCATAATCTCCCATCTGCCATTCCAAAGCATACCGCATATTTCAGTTAAAGATAAAAATTGAGTTTAGAATGTTATGATCCCATCGTTTAAATAAATTTTATGGTCTGTCAACTATAATAACACTTTGTTAATTTTTCAAAGCGGCCGGTCCGATGATGGAACTTCTTACCCCACTTTGTTTGCGATGCTCAAGATAAACGATATCCCTTTGATTAATCGTAAGAAGATAAAAACTGACGTTATCGGTTTTTTAATTTTCTAAATCTTTCTGAAATTTAGGAAAATATAAATATTCAACAGAGCTTGCTCAATAAAAAGAGATTAGAAGAGAATGTTCTGTCCATTATTCTTCATTACTTTTAATAGCCTCTTTTATTGTCGGCATTTTATTAGCCTTATAGCATTAACCACCAACTACACGAACAATGATATTAATTAAGATAATATAATGCAACTATTGATGTTATTCAATCACAAAAATAAAATTGTTATTTTATAATTCTTGAAAAAATCCTAGAAATTTAGTAAAACGCTGTTTATTAATGGTCTGTTTATTTATCTATTTCGGTTTATTTTTCCTAAAAGCTCTATTTTCAATGGAATTAGCAACAAATAGTCAACGAGACTGCGGATTAAAATTCACTGTATACGTTACGCTTTGCTTTTCTCCTATGTTTGTTGCTTTATTGTCTAATTTTAACTTAGTTTACATCAAATTGTATTCAGTCTTAGTCATAGATTTTGTTTTCCTAGGATATAGTCATGTTATGTTTATTCTCAGTTGTCCTAAGAATATCTATGCTAGAGGTCGTTAAAGGTCGTCTTCTGTTGTGGATCTTGACATAACTCCATAGTCTGTGTCGTACATATTTTGATGTGCTATTCTTACTATGCAAGATTTAACAAATAGTTGAATACTTCTTATTCCTTTTTAGGATATCTTAAAGGTGTATTGATATTGTACATATCTTTTAATCCACCGTAAAGCCCTAATATAAAAATGAATTTCTAGACTGTAATACTGGTAAATATTATATATTATTTTTACTTGTAATAGAATTAAATACTAAAGACAAAAAAATATATAGTATTAGAAGAGAGAAATAAAGGTGAAGACGCATAGACTATATGCAATAGTGATACACAATATAGTATTCGTGGGCATCGTATGATAGCTAAAATTAACACACACGCAAATCATCATACTATAAGGTAGATCTTGTTTTTACGTTCTCGTAATTCCTCGCTGAGAAGTCATTATCTATTTCGTCGTATCTGCATTACAATAATTCTGGCCAGGTCTAAGCTACATTAAGGTGAAAGGATCTAATATAAAATATTTGAAAATAAAATTATAGTTGTCGAAAATGCTAACCACAGGAATGGTTCAGGCGAATTGGGAGGTTCGATGGAGTTGAAACCGATTAAAGCATATTAAAAATCAAAAGATGGCAACAGGCCGCCAGAAACTGAAAATAATGGCGACGAATCTTGGAGTAGGCCAGAATCCACAATAGAATAGAATAGAAATATTCTTTATTGTCACTGAAAAATGTACAATTTTATAGGCAAAGCCTACAAAAAGTAAGAAAAAATAACAATAACAATTAAAATTTACTAAAATTACATAAATCGTTACCAAAAAATAAGATAAGATAAGATAAAAATACTTTGATTGCTTGTACCTAATGGCGGGTTGACACGATCCAAGTGTACTTGGTAAAAGTCTGCTCGGACGTTGGGCGCGCAACACTTAGAAGCTACTTTGATAATATGTCACCTATTGTGTCACCTGTTCATCCAAGTATCTTGGTACTTGTATCAATAGTATCTATTCAAGTTAAGTAGGACGCTGGCAAACTTCCTTTGATACAAGTAGGTATTGGTATTGTAAATTAAAATGGCGTCGGTATCGAAAAATCGAAAACGAGAAGTAAACACAAAAAGAAAATAGTCTGAAAGGGAGAGTGATAAAGTAATACGAAGCTGAGGACGTATTATGACATGTACGGATAAAGAAATATAAAAATAAGAATGCTAGAAGTGCGGCATTTTTCTTTTTATTTCTTTTTTCTTATTTTCAAGCTTATGTATCAACACAACAACCACTAGACCACCTTCCATAATCACTTTCGCTATCTTTACAATGGTTATTTGGTTATTTGACATTCAAGTCGTTAAACCGTGGCAACGAACTTTCTTACAAGTTGAAATCCAAGCATTCTTGGATCGTGTCTTAGCCTGCCTTAAGGCGGATGGATTTTGTTGCCTTGGTTAAATGATTTCGATGTCAAATAACCATTATAAAGATACCGGAAGTGATTGTGATACCACTTTTAGCATCCTTATTTTTATATTCCTTCCTTTCAGACCATTTTCTTTTTGTGTTTACTTCTCTTTTTCGACTTTTCGATACCGACGCCGTTTCAATTTTAGAATACAACACTACTTGAATCCAAGGAAGTTGGACAGAGTTCTACTTAACTTGGATAGAACCTGCTGATACAAGTGTAGTTGCATGTACAGGTGATACGATCAAAGTAGCTTTCAAGTATTGCGTGCGCAACGTCCAAGTATGCTTTAACCAAGTACACTTGGATCATGTTAACCCGCCTTAAACATATTGTAATTTCTTAGTTATTCGTTAAGAAACTCTTCCACTGAATAATATGGTCTTTCAAATAGATAGGATTTTGTCAATTTATGGAACTTAAGGAAAACAGTTGTAGATTGAAGTTGCAAAGGGAGATGGTTGTATAATTTTTTTGCCGAATATAATATAGATTTCTTTACTAATTCAGTTTACGGGATCGGTAAATACACATCAAAGGTTAAATTTCTGGTGGAGTAGTCATGACTAGATCTTGCTGGAAAAACTTGCAGGTGTTTACGAATTAAGCAAACAGTTTCTAGAATATATAAAGAGGGAAGAGGTAAAATCCCGTGATTGTTTAAGTAGCTTCTGCAATGTGTTATTCTATTTTTTGTAATTTAAAAATAACATCAGATTGGGAAGCTGTACTAGAACTTCAAAAAGGAAGGCCATACCGAAGATGAGACTCGAACAAAGAAAAATATGTTATTTTGGAAGATACTAAATTGATTTCCTTCGAAAAAGATCTTTTTGCTCAGCTAAGCTTAGATCATTGCTTTATGCTGAGATTGCATAGCAGGATGACGCTAGTTTCTTACTTAACAAGTTAATATGAAGGAACCATATAAGGTTGCTGCCTATAAAAATACCAAGAAATTTTACAGAATCAACGATACTGATCTTCCTGTTATTAAGAAGCAATGGTTAAAGAGCTCCTATATAGGATAATGCTACTGTCTTATTCACGTTAAAAGAGAGTTAGAGTCACGTTAGAGTCGGACCTGCTTTTTATTTTAAGTAGATCAGAACTTATAATTACATGAACAGTTGCAATATTGCAGTTTCTCTAGGTATACTGGCATCATCAGTAAAAAGAATTTTTTTCGATTTTTAAGTTAGTGATGTTATTTATAAGGATAAGACAAAGTAGAGGACCCAATACTGAACCTTGTGGTACTCACCATACAATGCTTTTGTAACTAGAGTCAGTATCATTTGCTCTAAATAGTTGTTTCCTATTTCCCAAGTAAGATTGGAACCAATCCAAAGAAATACCTCAAATTCCGTAGAAATTTAGTTTTTTTATCAAAATTTCGTGATTTACACAATCAAACGCTTTGGCATAGTCACAAAAAACCGGTGGAAAAAGTGGAAGTGTAAAGATTATTGTTTAGTGCTTGATAGACCTCATGTAGTACAGAAAACATAGGATCGCTGGTATATTTATTAGATAAAAGCCGAACTGACTATGTGATAAAATGTTGTTTTCAACGAGAAAGGACATAAGTCGGGCTTTTATAAGTCTCTTGATAATTTTAGATCGGACCGGTAGTAATGCAATAGGTCTATAGTTGCAGACATTAGATTTTCCCCACCCTTATGAAGAGGAATAATAATGGCTGTCTTAAGGCACTCTGGAAAAATACCTTTTTCAAAGGAATCGTTAATTAGTGAAACCAGGACTTCCTGGTCTCACTAACTAACACATTTTTTAAGAGATTTAAGAAATTTTTTATGGATAGTCTATCAGCACTACAGGAAGATTTGTTTTAATACTACTGATTATTTGGATCAGATCAGATTTATCAACTGATCTTATAAGGGACAAATTCGAGACTTTTTTGAATTGGGGAGATCGAAAAATGATCTTGTTGTGGCAAAATAGCTGATGTTATATTTTTACTTAAATTAACAAAGTATTCATTTAGATTTTAAGGGTTGGAGGAGAAAATTTTTGAGCTGTGTAAGTTTTTTTTCGAAAATCGTTTATTATGGACCAAGTTTCTCTTGCAACATTTTTAGAGCTTTCTAGACGATTCTGATAGTACATTTTTTTAGCTGTTTAGTAACATTTAGATGGATTTATCTGTTCTTCTTCTTCTTTTGGCATCATAACCCTGGATGGGTCTTTGCCTGTCTGGCTATGTCCTTCCATTTAGATCTCTTTTGTGCCCTTCTTGTCCATTGTCTTATGTTCATTGTTTTCAGGTCGTCTTCCACATCATACAACCATCTCGTTCTGGGCCTTCCTTTTTGTCGCCTTCCTATGGGCTTCCATTGTAACATTTTCTTTGTTGTTTTTGCATCGTTTTGTCTCTGCACATGTCCCAGCCATGACATTCTTTGACTTTTCACAAATCTTACGTCATAACCTTCATTTAGCTCATTAACCTCGTCGTTTCTCCTGATTCTCGATGTGCCATCTTTCTCTTGTACCGGGCCATATACTTTCCTCAGTATTTTTCTCTCGAATGTCCTAAGTTGGGCTTCATCTTTTTTCGTCATTACCCAAGTTTCATATCCATAGGTTACTACGGGTCTAATCAGTGTTCTGTAGATAGTCATTTTGGTTCTTTTGTTTAATAATTTCGATGTCATCAATCTTTTATTAGCATAGTATGTACGATTCCCGCTGGAAATACGTGCATTAATTTCGCTACTTAAGGAGTTCTTCTGATTGATGGATTTCTCTGTACTTGGAGATATATTCAGTAACAAAAACGTTGGTAGTAAACTTCTTGATGTACAGTAGTGAACGCATATTCTTGGCTGATATGTGAATATCTTTGGTAGTCAAGAGTTTGTGATGTTCTAACTTAATTGTATTAGATATGCCGACGATACTGTCATATTTGCAAGTGACATCGAAGATCTACAGTACATAATACAACATGTATACAATGCATGTGAAAGTTACGGACTGCAAATGAATATCAAGAAAACGAAATCAATGATATTCTCAAAAAAACCACAAAATGTAAATAACCTGATCATCAATAATACAACGATAGAAAGAGTAAAAACATATAAATATTTAGGAACGTGGCTAACCGAAGATGGAGATCAAGTAAAGGAGATCAGATCTAGAATAGAAATGGCAAGAAACACGTTCATAAAATTAAAGAAATTACTTTGCAACCGTAACCTTAATCTAGAGATTCGCACAAGAATGCTACGTTGTTACGTCTTCTCTACTTTACTATATGGCATGGAAGCGTGGACAATAAAGCAGTCTGAAATCAAAAAATTAACTCCTTTGAGATGTGGTGCTACAGGAGAATGCATAAAATAACGTGGACTGAAAAAGTAACTAATATAGAGGTGTTACAAAGAATGAAGAAAGAATGTGAAGTCATAAAAAACTGTTAAAATTAGAAAGATTCAATATCTGGGACATTTAATGAGGGGTGAGAAGTACGTATTACTGAGGTTGATTATGCAAGGGAAGATACAAGGGAAGAGAAACCCAGGACGACGCAAAATGTCCTGGCTAAGAAATTTGAGAGAGTGGTTCGGCTGCAGCTCATTAGAATTATTCAGAAATGCGGCCAACAAAGTTAAAATAGCGATGATGATTTCCAACCTCCGCTAGGAGAAGGAACCCGAAGAAGAAGAAGAACTTAATTGTAATTAAAGAAAATGCCTTATTGAACAAGCCTATCTAAAGAATCACTAAAATTATAGTCCACCGCACAGAGGAAAAGTTCCACCCAGAAGTCAGGCACAAATTTTGGAATTTACGAAAGTTCTGAGCGGAAAAAATCCTACCCAAACGATGGGTTTTCGAGGATTGTTTGTGAAGAATGTTAAACTTGTTATATACTGCTTGATGATCAGATATCCCTACATTAATAATTGTAGAGCGTACATGAAGGGGTGAGAAATCTAAGACAATATAATCAATTATGTTAGATGCTGTTTTAGTAATTCTTGTTCATAACGTGCATTGTGAAACCATATGATTAGAATATATTGACCAAGGATAATTGGGTAGAACAAGCAGTAGCGTAATTAATATTTAAGTCACCGCATAGAATCTTTCTGCTTTTGTTGGCAGGTTGTCTAACAAATTTAACAGGTTCTGAAAAAATAGTTCCGTGGAAGAATCAGGTGATCCATAAATGCAAAAAATGTATAGATTAAGACTCTTGTTATCAACCAATGAAAACTCAAAATAGGATTTATTCAACAGAAAGTCATATTTTTTTATAGGAGAGGAATCATTATTTGTACAAAGAATTAGGGTGCCACCATGAGCTGAACTTGGAAATCAAACCTAGCAATTGTGGTATATTTTTCTACAAAAAAAGGTTCGTTGACTTCAAGCCAGTACTCGGTAACCGCAACTATCGGGAGAAATCCTAGTTCCTCTAGAAACAAAAATAATTCATGTGTTTTATATCTTATAGAACGAATATTAATTAGAACCATGACAAAGGATTGTCGAGCCAAAGATGATGAGCCAAAATGCACAAATATCTAATAGATATATAATACCAGAGAGTTAGAAAATGTAAACAGTATTTCATAGATACTTTATGTAGCACTGTTAGTATTAAAATAACATAAAACGTTAACATCAATTTTTCTTCTTAGTAAAAAGTGGACACCGATGAAATATTCTTTATATATTATATTTATAAATTAATAACTTAATTTATTCTGTCTTTTAATATACTAAAATCAAAAATATTTGGTTTTCTGAAAACTTGATCACCAACATATCACAAAATAAAAAGGCTGTTTTATTTGCTGCATATAGACGTCTCTTTAATCAAGAGGGTTCCAAATGCGTTTGAAAAAAGCTTCTAGTTGATTTACTTTAGTCCTTTGATCTTTTAAGGTCTGGCGTAAATTTAAATGATACATCTTTTGCAGTAATTTCAATATAAGAAGAGGAATATATACTGTTTAATGACTTTATATACTCTTTGCTTGAAGCGTTAAGTATGATGATGAAGGAAGGTATTTATTTGACAAGAAATTTTTTTTAGAAAAAAGAACATTGATGAATTTATTTTCAACGTATTTTAAACTGCATGGTTTTCCATTAAGTTTATTATTAGTTGACGTGCAAAAATGAGCGCAAATCCTTTACTAAAAAAATAATGCCTAATGTACTACATCTGAATTTTCAAAAGATTTTAATCCATTAACATCAAAAATGTTTGTGTTGA
Source organism: Diabrotica balteata (assembly GCA_918026665.1). Lineage (NCBI taxonomy): Eukaryota > Metazoa > Arthropoda > Insecta > Coleoptera > Chrysomelidae > Diabrotica > Diabrotica balteata. The sequence goes on from OU898285.1 coordinate 64,374,186, forward strand.
ACATAGCACCAGAAAATTGAACATAGCTACAAAATCGAAATAATGATTTCCATTTACGTAAAAAATAAATTGCCTGCGTAAGAAAACCCTACCATGTCAGTGAAATTCAGGAGAAAACAATTAATTATATAAATACAAAAGAACACAAACTAAACTTTGGAATAAATATTCTGATTCGAAGGTCTTAGCCACGAAGCCATTGAAGTTTTTTTTCATCAAAATTTCAGACGATTATCTGCTTCTATCTTATTGCTTCTATCTGTTCATACACTGGCAATAAGGTCTGCATCACTTCTTTCAGATGAATTAGTTCAGAACGATTATTTTGAAGTTTCTTTTAGCGGTCATTTTATAATAAAACGGGAACTGTTGGCTATAGCTACATTAATTTATATAATTTTTTATTATTGTCACTATTGGTTACTTTTATAGCAACACAGATCTTGTGGATTTTTAAGTGTAATATAGGAAGTATCACAGGACATAGACAGTAGGTGGGAACAACTTATAGAAACAATTTAATAAGCAGCCGATCATTACCAAAACCCTATCAAAGAAAACAAAAATATTGGTATAAAATTGATTGTAAGAGCGCGATTAAGGAGAGAAATAGAGCCAGAATCAATAGCAAGGAAAAATAATTTTAACAATAGAGAACTATATGCTGAAAAGAGAAGAACGAAGAAAATATGCAGAACAAAGGAAAGGTTGTACCTGGAAGACAAATTAAAAAATATTTAAAAAGGAAGTTTTTGTAAATCATAAAGTCAGGAACTTCTACCAAGAAACAAAAAGAGAACAAAGTGAATATAAAACACCAGCAAAATATTATTGAGTAGGAGGAATAGACGAAAAACTTGGCAGATGTGCCAATTATTTTAAAACTGTACCAAACACCGATGACGAACAATATTTTAAAATACAGGAGCCAAAGAAGAAACAATAAACCGGAACAACAAAAGGAGAAATAATAGACGTAATAAAGTTTAAAAATTTATAAAGCAGCCTGTGAAAATGACATCGTAGCAAAGTTCCTAAAGGAAGGTGGCCAAAGCCTACAGGAAGAAATCATAGAGTTAATACGTGAAGTATTCAACAAAGAGCAAGTAGCAAAATAGTGGAGAGAAGCCCTGCTATGCCAATATACAAAAAATGAAATATTACGGAATGTAAAAACTACAGGGGTATAGCATTACAAGAGACAACGAATAAATCAACTATATTGATCAGAAATATAATTAGTGTAAACAGCAAGAAAATCTGGATGAATAGCAAACTGGTTTTGGAGCAGATCAGTAATAGACCAAATTTTTACAATTAAACAGATCCTGGCTAGTTTATATGAATTCAATCTGTCACTAAAAATATTATTTATTTATTTTCGACAAGCATATGATACAATAAACAGACAAACATTGATCGACACAATAAAATATTTTGACTTTTCGGATATGATTAACTAAATCTCTTCTGAATGGAACCAAAAGTAAAGTTATGACAAAAAGTCATGACTCCGAGAGCTTTAAGATCTCTAGAGGCCTACAACAAGGTGACCCCTTGTCTACTGTATTCACAACTGACTTATACTCATCCTGACTACAAATGTCAATAAAACAATCAATCAATGTAAATCTATTTATTCTGTAATTATGAAAGGCACAGACTCTGTCTGAAAATAACTAAACCCTGTTGTTTTCATTAAAATAAACATAAACAGATTTATTCTACATATTTCTATATGTATTAAGGTAATAAAACACAGTGACGATATCCATTACTGTTCTTGAACATACCTAGAAGACCAAGACTTTGCAAGGCATACACACCTTATACTTACAAGTTGTATTTAGTCTCTTGATTATATCAGCATTAATATTATGAATATAGCTTAACATCGATACGAATGATTTCAAATTTTTGTCATAATAATCTTCGTTTCGATAATAATAATAGGCAATGCGTTTTACAAATAAATCTAACGATTAATATTTATCCTAAATGCACACATACTAATTTTAAATTTTTTATCTTGTATTGCTAATTGGCTAAAACGTTAAATCACTGAACGTTGTCACTGAAATAAAATATTGATCTAATGGATTTAATTGAATGACAGTAGTTTTGGAATATAAAAATTTATTCATACAGTGACAATTCATGAATGTCGATATATTTTTTTAACTGGTAATGTATTCTAAAGCAGTGTTTCCAAATTTTCTTAGATCGCGGACCCCTTCTGACAAAAAAAATTAAAGTTGACGACCCCTTGGGATTATCAAACCCAGTTAATTCGCCATTTAATAACATTGCTAAATCAAAGGGAAGGTCTAATACGCCGTCTAAAATTTCGTAGAGTAGTTTGTTAGAGAAATTGTTTTTACTTGCGTCGTCTATGAGCGATGTTAAACAATGTCCTTCTCTTGACGTTATCCTTCCGTGTTTATCTAGAGAAAGCGCTACATTAGGATTTTCCAATTAGGATGTAGGTCCAATTGACATTTCTCAATTTCAAATAAAATTATTGATTACTTCCTGAATTAAAGGCTGTTGAAACATTATATATATATTATATATATATATATATATATATATATATATATATATATATATATATATATATATATATATATATATATATATATATATATATATATTATACAGGGTGTTTCAAAAAAAGGTAACCCCGTCTCTAGGGTAGGTAAAACACTGAAAAATAATTGGGGTTTGCTTAGTAAAAAATGTTTGTAACGCCATCCGTTTTCAAGATACAGGGCGTTAAAGTAAAAAAAAATTTACGTATTTTTTACGATTTTGCCGAAACTACTGGCAACATTGTAATGAAATTTTTTACGAATATGTTTTGGAAGCTGATACATCCCATGAATTTGTTTTTATATCTTATTCTCATAGAGGGCGCTAGTTACACGGATCGTACTAAGTATTATTCAATATAACTTTTTTAAGAGTATAATTATTAATCAAAATTTCAAGTAAACTTAAACATCATTCAATTTTACACGAAAAAGGTACTCTTGGTAAAACTCGATACTGTGTACAGTTTTCGAAATATTTTGATTTGAAAATTATGAAGTAATAATTGATGCTGGTATAAAATAGTTAGTAATTAAACAAAATTCACAAGAAGAAAATTAAATTAATGAAGAAGAACATAAAATAAAATTCAATTACAGTAAGTGTTCAAAATGCCCTCCGTTTTCGCGAATATACAAGTCTATTCTTTTTTCTAAAGATTCCATTAACCTTCTAAACGGTAAAGGATCATCTATGATGTCATTAAATTGACGTTGAATTCTTTCTTCCAATTCTTGGCGTGAATTTACCTCTGTAGCATAGACTTTTCCTTAATATACGAACAAACTGCGTAGTCCGAGTTAAACATACCTTGTCGCGTAAAAGTGGCCTCGTCCGTAAAAAGAATGCATTTTAAAAAATTTGGATTGTGGACTGTCCTTTGTTGCAATGTTTCACAAAAATCCACTCTAACCGGTAGATCATCTGGCAAGAGCTCTTGGACTTGTCTGTAATGATAAGGATGTAATTACTGTTCTTTCAGTATCCGATAAGTACTTGAAGAAGAAGTATTTGTTTGTCTTGCTATATTCCTTTCGCTAACTGTTGGATCTTGGTCAAGTAAATTTAAAATATTATTTTCTTTATTAATTGTTCTTGTTGTTCTTGGTCTACCAAAATTTATTTTATTTGGTCTCACATTCCCAGTTCCTCGACAACATCGTTCAACGGCTCTAAATGTTTTTTTACTTGGTAACTTTTCTGCTTAACGTGTCACAACTGCACTAGAACATTCGCCTAAGGTTAATAACATGTCAGTGTATTCAACATTTGGATACATTTTGATTTGATTTTACAAATAACAAGGTTGCAAAACTCCAATTATTGTTGATTTATCGTCATAATAATCAATAAATGTCAAATTTCTATGGCACACTTGGAGAAAATAGAGGTATTTCTATTAGAACTTTATGATTACTACCAGCATCAATTATTACTTCATAATTTTTAAATCAAAATATTCCGAAAACGGTACACAGTATCGAGTTTTACCAAGAGTACCTTTTTCGTGTAAATTGAATGATGTTTAAGTTTACTTGAAATTTTGATTAATAATTATACTCTTAAAAAAGTTATAATGACTAATACTTAGTATGATCCGTGTAACTAGCGCCCTCTATGAGAATCAGATATAAAAACAAATTCATGAGATATATCAGCTTCCAAAACATATTCGTATAAAATTTCATTATAATGTTGCCAGTAGTTTCGGCAAAATCGTAAGAAATGCGTAATTTTTTTTTCTTCAACGCCCTGTATCTTGAAAACGGATGGCGTTACAAACATTTTTTACTAAGCCAACCCCAATTATTTTTCAGTTTTTTACCTACCCTAGAGACGGGGTTACCTTTTTTTGAAACACCCTGTATATATATATATATATATATATATATATATATATATATATATATATATATATATATAATGTCCGGTTTACAACGTTCTTCGACGTCTTCCGATTTCCAATCTCCATCTCATGCTATCGTTCCATACATAGTCCTCCAGTTCTCTCTCCCTGATTTCTTTATCAACTCCTTTTCTCCAACTTCTTCTAGGCATTCCTGGTCTCCGCCTACCTATTGGTTGCCATTCAAGAATTTGTCTTGGTATTCTATTCTCCGGCATTCTCCTTACGTGTCCGTACCATCTGAGTTGTGTCGTTTTGATGTCATCAACAAAATTATGTGCAACCCCCATGATTTCTCGGACTCTCTCGTTTGTTATTCCGTCACGTCTGGAGATTCCCGCCGAGCGGCGCCAGCTGTCCATTTCTGTCGCTCTAAGCATTTTCTCTGTTACGTCTTTTAGAGGCCACACTTTGCATCCATATGTTATGATTCTTTTTATTATGGTGTTGTATATTCTTCTTTTATTTTCCTTAGAGATGTTTTTATCCCACAGTACATTGGTCAGTAAGGCTATGCGTTTCCTTCCCTGTGTATTTCGTTCCTTAATGACTGCATCTAATTTTCCGTCCTGAGTGATCTTTACTCCTAGGTATTTGGTAGTCGTCACATAGTTTGATCTCTTGATTTTCCTCTACGAAAAGGTTATGTTGATCTCCTGCGATACTCATGTACTCAGTTTTTTCCATATTCACTTTCAAACCCCACTCTGTAAACGCAGAGTCCTGCGCGATGATGACCTGGTTATCTGCAAAGCACAGAGTGTACAAAATTAAGCCCATTAGTGGTATGCCCATATTCGTACATTTTTTCTTCCATTTGTTGAGTGCTGCTTCGAGGTATATTTTAAATAATGTTGGAGATATACTTGTCATAGTCCTTTAGTCACTTTAAATCCTGGTTGTATCAGATTTCCTGTTTTAATTCTCGTTATTTGTTGATAGTATAACGTTTTTACCGCTTCAATCAATTATATATTTATATTTGTTTTCCTCAGTGCCTCCCATAATTTATCAAGCTAGACACTATCGTATGCTTTCCTAAGGTCTACGAACGTCAGGTGGACTTCTTGGCCACGAGCAACTTTCTTTTCAATTATAGTAATAGAGAAGACATGGTCTATTGTAGATCGACCTGCACGAAAACCAGCCTGTTCTTCGGCTTCCATATCTTGGTATTCTTCTTCTATTCGATTTTTTATTATTTTCCCATATATTCTGCTAATACTACTAGTAACTGCAATTCCTCTATAGTTTTCAGGTTTTGATTTATCTCCCTTTTTATGGATGGTGCTCATATGCGATTCTTTCAATTCCTCAGGTATATTATGTTTATTTATGCATTCATAGAAAAGTTGTAGCCGTTAAATTAGTATTTTGCGTCGATGTTTGATCCATATCCATTCCATTTCCATATCCAATCCATTTGGTCCATTGAGTTCCGAAGCCAAGTTCCAATTTCTGAGCCAGGTAATTTGCCATTCTTTAGATGTCTGCATACGGTTTCGACTTCTTTCTCATTTATTTTGATTGGTGATCCTATCAGGCCGACGCCTTGTAGACCATAGTTCTCCAGCTGTTTGAAGGGCTCTCTTGTCTCTGTTAGTAAATATTTAAAGTATTATGATTATCTTGCGGCGTTTTCTGTTCTCTTTTATGTGTAAATGAAATATCTGAACGTAGGAGTGGTCACTGCCGCAAGTGGGTCCTCTACATGCTCTTACGTCTGTTGTTTTCAGTCGACTTTTTTGTTTGAGGATGACATAGTCTATAACTGATTTTAAGTTTCGGGTTTCCTGAGTCCACGTATATTTATGAGTGTTTCTATGTTGGAAATATCCATTCATGATTCTGAGTCTATTCTGATCGCATATATCTATTAACCTTTCTCCGTTATTGTTCGGATTATTTTCTCCATATCTAGCTACTACTTTATCGTTGTTTTTTACCGGCTCTGCTGTTGAGGTCTCCCAAGATTATTATTTCTCTTGTATTACCTACCTATGTGATTTCTTCATTCAGTTGTTAAAAAAACTTATCTTTCACATTTACAATAGCATCGTCATTGATTTCATAATATATTCCCAGAATGGTCAGTCTGTATTCTTTTATACCTACATATATTCATTTTATCATTTTTTCGTTGATGCCTTCCCATGATGTGATGTATTTTCTGAAGTGACGGTGTATCATAATGGAGACTCCTTATTGAGCCTTACGTTCTTTTGTGACCCCGGTGTAGAAATGATCGTATTTACCTAGGTTTTTTGATCCTTGACCTTTCCGTTTGCTTTTCGTAATAATAGTTATGTCTATCTTCATTTTGTTTAGTTCTTCTAAGATTTCTGGAGCTTTCTCTGAGATCCCTTGGACGTTTCATGTCGCAAAAATCATTTTCCTGTTCCGTAGCATTTTTCGTCGTCGTATATCAGTCCGGTTCTGAGGCTGTATTTTGGAGTTTTTAACCTTTACTATTCTTAACGAGTATCGAGTGGTTAACCCGATGCCCAATCCCCAACTTGGAGGACCAGGATTTGATGTTGGAGCTTTCCTTCTCCTAGACGGTTTGCTTTCACTGCAGCTTAAGAGTATCGTCTGCTCACGATCTGCCCAATATCAACATCTTGGAACACTCTGTATATCTAATTAGAAATCAAAATGTAAAATAGAGTATTTTTAATTCTAATTATCGTTTATCACAAAAAATAGTAGTCCATATAAAAATCTCACACAATAATAGTTTCGGAACCATATAAAAGGCCATATTAGGTGCAAAAAATCTGGGACGTGCGCTTTATCATTTTTAAATTGATAAAGACGCTACACGAGGAGCTCTACGTTACACTTACTACTAGTAGAAAATAATGAACGGATAATCGGGTAGAAACAGATATAAAGTTTCTAGTTCGGACATTGCTACCTTTCCTAATAAAAACCAATGTATCCTACGTCTCTTAATATTTTATGAAACGGTGAAAAAGGGACCCATTACACGCACACAATAGTTATTCGATTGCTAGAAAGGGGTGTAAAAAATTGTTGCGACTGCAAAATTGTGATAAAAGTCAGGGATAGAGGAATGGCAATAAATTCGCCATTGTCCTGTCTACGCAAGAATATTACTCAGATATTTTTAAAGCTCGTGCTTCATAATGCTTAAAGGACACAAAATGAATATACTACGAATTATAAATTTTGTATGATATTTTTAAAAACAAAGTAGCTTATTTTTAATAAAAGATTGCACTATATTTTTTAGTGTACAAATGTACAGGTCTTTTACAGCTACACTCGACTACTAAGTGGATACTCAGAATTTGTATGCACGGTTGGAAGTCAAAGCAGAGAACATATAAAATTAATAATGGGGATTAAATGTCATCTTTTAAATGAGACAGACAGAGAGCATATTATATATCAGCAAAAGCGCTGGTATGGTATATCAAGGAACAGAAGATACTCTATGGGTATGTAAGTTTTCTAAGTTTTGCAGTCCAGCAAAATTTTTCTTCATTTTAACTTTTTTTGAACAGGATCTAGCTTAATACCAAGCAAAATATAAAGAACGTAGTTTATTCTTTTGGGCGAATAAGTATGTAAATATCACAGTTGACCAATTACCAATTCTTATTTGACTTAAATTACTAAACGATACTTAAATTCTAAGAGTTTAAACCTTTAACAACTATGAACTATGCTCTATCTTTACACTAGTTACCACTTTACACTAACTTAAAAAATTATTTTCTTCGTTTGAGTCTTTTTTCTAACCCAGTATTATCGGAAAACTGGATGGCCTTAATGTTTACATGACTATGAAGCTGATGTTCGTAACTACCTGTCATCTTCTTGATAACTTTATATACATCTTCCGTCTCAAGGTCCTTGTGGCGGTCGATATTTCTGATGTACCAAGGAGCATCCGCGGTATTCCTTAATACTTTATTCTGGAATATCTGAGTGATCTGGATATTACTTGAGCTCTAGAGTTGGCAACCATACATTCATACTGGTCTCAGTATTTGGTTGTATAGCAGTTGTTTGTTAAGTATGGATAATGCTGAATTTCTTCCCATCAGCCAATACATTTTCGTGTAACGGATGTCTAGTTCTTCCCTTTTCTTTGTAAAATTAAAAGCAAGACAGAGACAGATAAAGAAATTAAATGTGTTTAATGATATCATTGGACTAACAATAACCGAGGTTTCGGAACCGATAATATCGCTTATGCCGAAAAATATGAAACGTTATTTTCTTATCGTTTATTTTTGGTATTGACACAGGTGGTATTTTAACACCAATATTAAGTTAAATACTTCAAGAAAAATGTACCGAAATTATAATTTTTATTTTAAAGCCAGTAATTTTCTTTCTTTCTTATTAATTTTTATTTTCTTATCGTCTTTTGTCTTAGCCAAAATGAGAATTGGAGTTACTTAAAATCCAAAGTTTACATTAATCGACCACCAAATAAAAAAAATTAAAAAATATAATTAGATTGGAAATTTATAATATAACTCCAGGAATCACCCAGAACGTATGGCGAAATAATTGAAAATTTTTACTTCTCAGCCCATAAAGCAATACCACAATACACGAATACTACTAATAAACACCACATTCCAAAACCGGGGTGGAATAAAACGTGCCAGGTAACAGCCCAACACAGAAAATTAACTTATATTAAAGCAAAACCCTACATTAAGTAACTTAATGGAATATAAAAAGTTATGCATTAAGAAAGAAAATTTATAAAGAAAAAAAAAAGAAAAACTGGAGGGGTATTATGAAAATCGAGACTCCAAACCGAGCGGGCGATTAAAATGTTTCCTTATTCCTCGAATTGAACAGATAAACCAATAAGCTATTTGATCAGTACATGTATATTATGAATCAAATGGATTAACGATATCAGAATCTACGACAGAAATCTGTTTTTTTTTCTAAAAAACATGGAATTCCAAAAGGTATATAAATTGTGGTCAACTTAAATTTCCAATTAAAAACTAAAATAAATTTATTGAAAATTTATTTTACGTAAAAGAACTTATGCTATAAAAAGTAAAATCGACTTATACTGTAATTAGAACTTGTGGGTGTTAAACGAATAAAATCATAGATATAAAATGAAACGTATTAAGTAATCAATCACTACAGGAGAGCTTTAACAGGAAAGAAAGTTAATTTCAGGTTCACGCCTAAATACACTGAGTTATTAATGATTTTAGTATAGATGTACTATCTTTAAAAGTGTATTTTCGTCCTCAGACTTCCTAGAGTGTCTGAAAACTTCCCACGTTTTCTTTTACATTTCCCTATTCCCGAATATTATTATTTTTATTTTCACCGCTGATTGCGTCATGCTTCTTGGTTGACGTACTCTGGGAAATAAACTCTTGTCAAAAAATAAAATTGAGGTCAGGTGCAAGAAAATATATTTGGAAATTTTGTACGAAAAAGTCAACTTTGTGTTAAAAAACGTTATTCCCTGGCGCAAAATGTTTTATTGATTTGAAAACTATTGTTTGCGCATATTGTTTGTTGGTTGATTATATACAGGGTGAGTTATGACAAACTGTACTCATGTTTATATTTTTTCTTACGGACACCCCTATGAAAAATATTAATGGTTCGACCGTTACTTGATGGAAATTCATTTTATGTAACAATAAAATACTGAAAACTTTGTTTTCAAACTTCCACAAAAATTTTTATTTTAACTCTTATCACTACAGCTGTTTTGGCTGATTGCCTTGTGTGTGACTTGAGAAAGGCAATCAGCCGAAACCGCTGTAGTGATAATAGTTAAAATAAAATTTTTGCGGAAGTTTGAAAACAAAGTTTTCAGTGTTTTATTGTTACATAAAATATTAAATGCCTGTTAAAAAGTGTCTGTATACATAATATACAGGGCGAATTGTGTATTTTGACTGATATTTCTTTTGGCCAATATTTTCGATTAGTTTTATCCTTTGGTAAAACGTTATACTACTACCACACAATTAGCTGATCTATTGAAACTCAAAAAATGTTAGTACCAATATTAAAAAATATGTAAAACATTTCCCCGCGCGTATAGTTTTTTAAAAAATCTAATAAGATTAGTACAAAGTACACAACTTTGCAATTTTTCAAAAAACATTTTGACTGTCTCTTTTGAGCATAAAGAGGTTTTTGTTTTTAAATACCTCAATTATCTTTCAGGGGATAAGAATACGATCCTTTGAAACTTAAAGAATATTCTTAAATGCATTTTGACATACCTGCACTTTGAAGTCCTTCGTTTTCCTTATTTTTACAAAGTACTTAAATGAAAATAGTTATGACGACCACGTTTTAGGCCTTTTTTATCGCGGGCGGTTCTTTTACCTTGATAGGTGAGTTTAGCCTGTTGGACAGTGGTAGGAGGGTTCTGTCTTTGAGAGCATCTTGGTCACCATGTCGGATGCTTACCTTTGCAATTCAGAAATTTGGATGTTTTAGGGATGGCAATTTGTGTATTTGTGTTCGACACTACCACAATTAGGACAAATATATTGTTTGGTACGATACTTAGCTATGTCGTGACCAGATTGGCAGCAATGGCTGAAATATTAAGTGCCTGGAGTAATTAAGCTGGGAACATGAGGAGCTTCCCACCACTTTATTTGTCGATCAATTCAAATACTTTGTGACCAGTTTTCCTACACTTATTAATTGTTTCTTACATAATACTTGTGTTTTAAACGAGTCTTAGTGGTAAAGTATATGTAGCTCTTTTTTGCTATTATCTTAGATTATTTGTGGGTTGTGATTTATCTTGTGTGTTCACTTCTCTAGCCGCAACATCGAATTTTAAAGTTTGCTGCTGCAGTGACTTTGCTTTGTCAATGTTTGACCTAGAATGCGCGACAAAGTACTTGATAGCTACAAACTTTCTATGTGAACCTGCTTTTTTTTACTCTAGAACTTGAAGAAACACCGACAGAAATATATTTTACGATAAAGTTGTCTTGTTCAATCGTTTTCAGAAAATAAAATGGGACATTGAAATCTTTATAATCTTGAATTGTGAGCATGAAACAGCGATATTTTTTTCCCGTTAAATTCGTGCATTTTGGGAATACAGGTAGTTACAAAGGCATATGTCTATAAAATAGGAACAAAAACATAACCTAAAATGTTGAAATTAGAAATGTGTATACCTTTTCAATTTTGCTGTTTTTCTTTCATTCTGTAGTGTTACTATAGCAGCGTAAAAAATATTTAATTTTTTTTTATCAAAGAAATGTTTAAATGTCAATACAACAAACCGTTTTCAAGTCGTTCGTGTGATATATATTATAAAAATTGTTTGGAATGATGGTTGGGTTTTTTATGCTTTAACGCAGGATAAAGGGAGTTTTGGGCCAGTTTCATGTGATTTAACGTATAGCTGATTATTAATGGATGACATAATCACCCGTATCTTATTTTTTTTTAATTGGAGAAGACCAGTTTTGGAAGGAAGCACCTCAATTATGAAATGAACATTTCCTAGGCTAATATTGTAAAAAATATTAGCAGCATTGTAGCATTGTAAATATTAGAATCACGTTACCACATTTGTTGCAGCAATACGTGCAGATCTAAGGTACAGATCAGTAATGTATTCTTTTCTATCTTGGAGTTTTATGCAATATTTAAGATTTAAACAGTGTAGTATGCCATTGTTTTTAAATAAATTTAAATGCTATGGTGAGGGTGTCAACAGTACCCTAATCAACTATGTTGATTGTCCAAGTATTGAACACTCCTAGCTTTTATTTCTTCGAAGCCAATTTCGTTAAACTTACCAATGATTCTGGTCAACAACTAAACGTACTCATTGTTAAAAACTTCTCTTGGATTCTTAATTCAACTGATAAGAAATCCTGCAAAGCATACTCAGAACTGTGCGATGAAGTTATTATTATAAAAAATCACTTTAAACCGTCACAACGTGCCTATGACAAATTTTAGTTTTCAGGCCTTATTATCATCTATTAATTACAGCCATTGTTTTATCTCCGTGTAGGCACCTAGGGGTGCGAACTAGGGATGAGAGCCATTTAAAGGGCGCATTATAAATTTTAAAGGTTTGTCAAAAAGGAAAGTTAGCGTAAAATATTAGAGAAAGGGAAATCGATCTCCGCTGAACACACTTTAAAGGAAATTTACCTAAATCTAATAAGAAAATTTGTTAAAACAGGGTAATTTAATTAGGTTCAAGGATGAAACATAAAGAAAATAAGTCTCTGTAGGTTAAACAGTTAACTTAGTGGGAATTATTATGTTATCGAGGTAGTTTTTTGGACTTAAACTTGTACAAAATATTCGGTTTTTTACAATTTATTATAACAAACTTATATAAATTTAAATGCTTATATTGTTAGAAAATATTTCTACTTTTTTATTGACAGAATTGATAATTTTCATACATACTCACACACAGCAAGAATAAAAGAGAGAGAGAGAGAGAGAGAGAGAGAAAAAGAGATAGAGAGCTGTCGTTAATGGGAAACTAATTTATGTTCATCAGTCTTTAAAAATATTACCACAAACTTGTAAAAAAATAAGATCATAGTTTTTAATCTGCATAGAATTCCGGGTAATTGAATGTGTCCATCTAAATAGACGTTAATATGGTTCTTTAAATTTAGGTACTGTCCCATATTACGTCTTTCTTTTGCTAAATGTGCCTATCTTCTAGAGATGTTGGCGACTACATTGACCCATCTTATTCTATTCATAGCAGCTCTAAATAGATCAGTTGACTGAGTTGACGTTCGACCAGTCCATCTCCTAAGATTGGCCAGCCAGGATATACGTCTACGTCCAGGGCCTCTCTTACCCTCAATCTTGCAAAGTAGAATTAACTGTAGAAATCGGTATATATCATTACGCATGATGTTGCCGAAGTAAGCTAATTTTCTGTTTTTTATGGTGTTAATAATTTCTTTGTCTTTTCTTAGCTTCTGGAGAATAGTTATGTTACTTGTGTGGTGTATATATGAGACCCTTAACATATGTCGGTAGTACCACATTTCAAATACCTCCAGTCGTTTTATGGAATCTTCTGTAAGGCTCCAGCTTTCGACTCCATAGAGGAGAACACTAAAGACGTATTATCTAAGAATTATTATGCGTATATTGTACTTAAAGATAAGCTGCAGATAATTTTCCTAAGACTGTTGAAAGAGCTTCTGGCTTTTTCAATACGAGTTTTTATTTCATATCTGTTATCCCAAATATCCTTAATATTGCAGCCCAAATAGCATTTATTCCACTCTTTTTTCCACTCTATCTAACGGTGTATCGTTAATTGTAATTTGGGCGTTTGTACCGGTGTTCTTACTTATGATAATTATTTTTGTCTTCTTGCAATTTAGTTTTAGGCCGTATTTGCTACATGCTTCTACAACGTTATCCATCATCCTTCGGAGCCCCTGCGCACTATCTGCCAGTAACACTGTATGAGATGTTTTCAGAGTATATGTTAAATAATGCCGGTGACAATATGCAACCCTGTCTAAGTCCTTTTTTGACTGTGAAGATCTCGGACAGTTCATTTTCTAATTGTACTGTTGCTTTTTATTAGAGATATACGTTTGAGATGAGTCTTATATCCTTACCTTCGAGTCCTACTATTTCAGGATATCGATTAGTTTCCCACCTGGAATTTTATCAAATGCCTTCTCGAAATCTGTATTAAAACTTGCAAACTAAAAAGTGCTTCCCTCGTCCTGCTCTGAATCCAAATTGAACTTCACTCAACTGTTCTTCTAATTTGGTGTATACGCGCGAGTGAATGATAGTAAGGAGTACTTTAAGTACATAGCTCATCAAACTAATTAATCTATGTTCTTTACACTTTCTAGCGTTGACTTTTTTACGTCAACTAAGTGGAATTAATATTGATAGTAGCCAGGCTTTGGTGTGCCTCTAATAGCTTTAAAATTTCACCATGCACCTCATCAGGTCCTGATGTCCAGGTCCATCCTTAATCCGCTTAATGGCCATAGTTACTTCTTCGTTTGTTGTTTCTGGGCGGTAGGAATTGTTTATTTCAGTCGGAATTCGTGCTGCATTTTCGAATATTTCTTGCAATATATTCTTTCCACCTTTGTAATTTATCTTATATGATGGTCAAAATTTGGCCTTCAATTTCTACAACTATGCCCGTATTGCGTTGTTTTCTGGTATTCTGTATCTCTTTAATTTTTATGTGCACATGGAAATCGTCATGTTTGCGTTGTAGTGTGTCAACTTTCATACATTTCTCTATCAGCCATGCTTTTTTGCTCCTTTTATCTTCTTTAGTATAGTCCTATGCAACTTTTTGTATTTGTTGTCATTTCTACCTTTTAATTTTCTTCGCTCTTCCATCATCTGCAATATTTTATCTTTTTATATATATTTTTTTGATTTTAGATATTTAGGCGAAATTTTGGTAATAGATGTCTTTATTTCGTTTAATTGTTCTTCTATGTCTCTAATCATAGTCAATGAATGTCAATAAGACGAAATTCGTGATTATTTTCAAAAAAACAAAGATTAAATGTAAACTTGTACATTCACAATAACAAAATCGAACGGGTGCACAAATATAAATACTTGGAAACAAGTGTTAATAACAATAATGACATCACAGAAGAAATAAAAACTAGAATTGGAAAGGCTCGAGCTGCTTTTGTTAATATGAAAGACATTCTGGGAAGTCATGACATTAACCTAAACCTGAAAATGAGATTGGTTAGATGCTACATCTTTTCGATACTGCTGTACAGAGTAGAGACTTGGACTTTAAACAAGAGCAATATCGATAAACTAGAGGCCTTCGATATGTGGATATATAGAAGAATTTTGAAAATACCTTGGACAGACAAAATAACAAATAGTGTAGTTCTTCGAAGAATGAACTAAGAACGGGAGCTGTTGATCACCATCAAGAGAAGAAAGCTGGAATATCTTGGTCATGTGATGAGAGGGAAAAAAGTACCGATTCCTCCAGTTAATTATCCAAGGAAAGATTCAGGGCAAACGAAGCGTGGGGAGACGACGTATATCTTGGCTGCGCAATTTAAGAGACTGGTTCCAGTGCACATCTAACCAATTATTTAAAGCAACAACTTCAAGATAAGAATAGCAGTGATGATTGCCAAACTCCGTAGCGGAGAGGGCACTTAAAGAAGAGGAATGTCTCTAGTAGTGCCTTCAACTATTTTTGCAAAATTCTTATAAATTTCGGTTTTTGCTTTTTTCTAGGTGTAATTTTTTTTAGTAGTTTTATATCTATCTTGGCCTCATTTTCTTATGAATTATTTTAAGTCAATGTTGATATTTGCAATCAATAGACTATGATCTGAGAAGATATCTGCGCTTGGATATGTTTTTGTTGAGATGATACAATATCTAAACCTTTTGTTTAGGTTGATAAAATCCATTTGGTTTCTTATGATTTGTCCTGGGGTATGACCGGGTGCTTTCCATGTAAAAAGTCTTCTTGGATATAATTTAAAAAGTGTATTCGTTACAACCATATCCGTCTCTTGGCAGAATTGGATTAGTCTTTCTCCTCTTTCGTTTCTTATGCCAAGACCATATGACCCCACGACATTATCGACTGTATCTTGTCCTATTTTGGCATTGAAATCGCCCATAATAATAGTAAGTTCATGTTTTTTAGTCAGTTTTAGAGAGTCTTCTAGAGTCTGATAGAATTTTTTATATATTCTTCAGTAAATCTATTAAATCCTATTAGTGCTTTAACTATTTCCCTTTATATTATTATCGCTAGGCCATTTATATTTCTTGTTGTGTCGTCTCCAGAATAATAGATATGGTGTTCATCTATAATTCTTATTTCAGAATTTGATCATCGAACTTCACTGCATCCTGAAATATCTATGTTCAGGCGAGTCATTTCTTGAATACTATTTGCTGCTTTGCCTGCTTGGTACATGCTTTGAATGTTCCACGTATCGATCCTTTTATTTTTTGAAACATTATTGGCTGACCGGGGATTCTTAACACTCTCTACCCAATTAAGGGTGCCCGGGACTGGGGGCCATTTGTTTTGGATTTTCAGCCATTTTGGTGTCCTGGGAATATCCTTACGGATCTTTAATGTGGTAGTAATCCCGTGGCTTTCCACATCTCAATGCCGTTGGCTAATTTAGTTCTACCACCTTTGGAGTTAATTTCTCAGCTCCAGGGCAATAAAGTGCCCTACCACATGTCAGTTCTTCCACTCGTAGCTGTTGACCAACAAATGGGGGATTACTTGTACCGGTAATCATTCGGTTACTTCGTAGTATCTCAACTGGTTAAATAATAATTACCGCCTGTGATTATTCAGTATCAGACCGGTAAAAAGATTTTTTTCTATCGCTCCGATCCTGTAATGACATAGCTGCTGCCTTATATCACGCTCTCAATTGACCCGCGGATGTTTGTTTGACAAAGCCTTATTCACACCTGTCCCACATATCTGTAGTGCGTTCCCTATCAGCCATTATGACGCACCGTGTTAAGGTTGAGAACTACTCCCACCCCCGAGTGTGTTTTCCAAGAAGTACTGAAGAGCCTCTACTCAATTCAGAAGCCCTCTTTCTTCGAAACTACACCGACACGGTGTATTTACGTCTTTATCTACAAATATTTCAATTAAGTGGATAAAATTTCTAAGAACTGAGGTAAATATTGTGTTTATATGGAGCTAAACGACAATTGATTGTAATGAAAATTATATTTATAACTAACTACTGTTTGGTGCTTCGATTTCCACTCCGGAATTGGTTTTCAAAAAGATTATTTTAACAATTCTAAGAAAATGTATAAACAATAAATTATTGTTTGTAAGTTATGTTTTTTACAATTAATGGTTGACTATTTAGGCCCCAATTTTGTAAATAACAGCATACTTGTGGTTGAAAAAATCTCAGGGTGGTGTTTTTATCCCAGGAAACTCAAATACTGACTGTTTTGTTCGAATATGTTTGTGTAAAGTGTGTCAATGCAGATTATAAATATGGTTATGTATTGTGTGTTTAATAAGTAATTGTATAGTACATTGTTTTCTTTCTTTTCGTGTGTTGGCAGTACTTGACAGACTTTTTCAGCTGCACTGAATATGTCTAATTTAGAAACTGTTTAGTGTCTTTTGAGAGAATCAGGTTTTTTATTGCGTTCAACTAAAGCATGAGAAGCTGATGGAGATAAATATTAGAATAAACACCTGTGATGTCAGAATTCTTAGCAATCTTCACTGCAATCAAAATCAAACGTTGGGTCCGACAAGGATAATAAGATATATACGATCACTCCTGCTGTTTAACATATACTTTGAGGAAATATTTCAAGAAGCAATAAAGAATGTTGAAGCCAGAATTCGAAATAACAGAGAATATATCAATAATATTAGATAAACGGACTACATAGTGGTATTCGCAGACAGTTATGAAGCTTTCCAGGAGTCAATGAATATGATCACAGACGTTAGTCAGAGATCCAGACTTTTACTAAACATGAATAAAACAAAATGTATAATGATTTCTAACATGGAACCACATTTGGACGAGTCAATGTGAACGATTAATGAATAGAAAGAGCAAAAACATACACCTATCTTGTAACGAACGTTAATAAAAATTGGGGAAATTCCCTAGAAATCAAATGTGGGATAGAGAAAGCAAGATCTGAATTTACAAAAATGGCTAAGCTATTAAGGTATTATGTTTTATCAATACCCATAAGGTTCAAGTTATACGATGTTATATCGTTCCTATACTGCTGTATGGAGTTGAGTCGTGGACTCTTACAAACGCTACCTGCAAAAAATTGAGGCTTACGAAATGTGACTTTATCGTCGAATCCGTAAGGTATTTTTTACTGACCATGATACCAATCCGGACGTTTAATTAAGAATACAACAAGGAACAGAGCTGTTAACCAGAATAAAAACAGCCAAAATATCTCGTTCACATCATGAGGAATAGCGAAAGATATAGATCACTGTAACTAATTTACAGGAAAAAGTAGAAGGAAAATGAGAACCACGAAGGCATTTTCTGACTGAAAAATCTACGTACGTGGTGCATCACAACAACAAGAAACCTGTTAGCAGTGTGCAAAGTACAGATTGCCACGATGATAGTCGTTAACATTCGAAATGAATAAGCACTACCAGAAGAAGAATGGTTCGTATTTTAATTCATTGGTTGGCATTTTCTGTCAGATTTAGTGTAGTTTACATTAAGATATATAGATAGAAGAAGCTTTGCTATGCGTACCTTTAATAACGTGCGACTACGATTTTTAACGATATACTCACCAGTTATTTTTGTTTTATTGAAATTATCTATACATACCAACGCAACATTCTCTATATTTGATATGTATTTATTTAATATGTACTAGAATATATATATATATATATATATATATATATATATATATATATATATATATATATATATATATCGGAAAAAGGAGTACGACCGTCAATCCAATATATATATATATATATATATATATATATATATATATATATATATATAAGGATCACTCAGACGAGTGGTGGGTTCTTATATCGGTCTCTAGGTGGAGAAATAAAAGACAAAGTTTATAGGCTACTTTATCTATTTTGAAGACGTTTCTCTTTCGAGTTTTGAAAGCATCATCAGTTCATCTAAAAAATTTTTACAATATGAGAACCACACAATCATGGAAACGATGTTAATTGTTACCTTAAAAAGATATGTAGCAGTCAATGTTATTAACTTTTCATGAAATTAATAACTTTAACAATGTTATTAATTTCATGAAATGATGTTATAGTTGAAAAAATAAAAAAAAACATTCCAAACTACTATATAAGAGATCTCTTCTAGTTTATTTATTCTATACACACTTTAAAAAAGCCATAGATAATATAAAACTGTGGATAAACATGTTTTTCTTTGTAAACTTATATTCCAAACATATATTATATCTATATATACCAACGCAACACTCTCTATATTTAATATGTATCTATTTAATATGTACTAGAATATATATACTAGAATATATTTTTAACTAATATTGTTATAATTGCTTCAACGAAACCGTTTCTCATATTTTATTCCTGGATTATGAGTAGACTGGCTACATCGAAAATTAAATTAGATTTAACCTGGTCTTGTCTCTATATCATCATCAATGGTGCTACAGCCCTATGAAAGAGCCTCGACCTTCCCAAGTCTATTACGCCAGGCAGTCCTATCCATTGCCAACCGTTGCCAGTTTGCTGCGCCTATCTTTCTACCATCCTCATCTACACCATCCTTCCATCTGAGTTTTGGCCTACTCCTTTTTCTGCTTCCCACGGGTTGTGACATAAGGATTCTTCTAGGAGGGTTGTTCTGCTGTGATCTTGCTAGATGTCATGCCCATCTTAATCTTCCTATTCTTATAAGAGATACTATGTCTTTACCACCAAATATTTGTTTATATCTGTGGTATACCTCGTAGTTGTATCTCCTCCTCCAAACACCATTTTCACAGATGCCACCAAATATTCCTCTCAGGATCCTTCGTTCAAATATAAGCAAAATGTCTTCGTCTGCCTTGGAGATGGTCCATGTCTCCGATCCATATGTCAACATTGGCTGTATAAGGGTTTTGTATATAGTTATTTTTGTTTTTTGGCTTAAGTTTCTACTTCTCATATGTCAACTCAGTCCAAAATAGCATCTGTTTGCCATTACTATCCTTCGCGTCATTTCTTCCGTTATGGCGTTCTCTTTGGTGATCAGGGAGCCTAAGTATGTGAATTTGTCAACCACTTCAAAGGTAGAGTTATCAACCGTGAATTGGTGACCGATGTTCCTGGCTCTATTGTTGGGTGTTGATGCCATCATCTTAGTTTTCTCCTCATTTACTTGCAGGCCCATAGATTTTGAGGCATTTGAGAAGGTGGTATACATTTCTTCTAGCTTGCGTGTTGTGCGGGCAACTAGGTCCACATCATCTGCATATGCCAAAATTTGGGATGATTTATTAAAAATATTTCCTCTGTTGTCTATTCGGGCATCTCTCATCGCCTTTCCCAGTGCTATGTTGAAAAGGAGACACACCAGCGCGTCTCCCTGTCGCAGCCCAACATGCGTTCCAAACGCCTGTGATTGTTCGCGCTGTATTTCGACTTTGCAAACCACATTACGCATTGTAGCCTTAACCAATCTTATCAGTTTATCGGGGATGTGGAATTCATTCATTGCTTCATACAATTTATTTCTTAGGACACTATCATACGCAGATTTGAAGTCTACAAAAAGATGGTATGTATCGATATTGAATTCATTGGTTTTTTCCAGTATTTGCCTTAGCACAAAGATCTGATCTGTTGTTGATCGACCAGGCCTAAAGCCACTTTAAAATTCCCCGAGAAGTTCCTCTGAATATGTACTTAGGCGATCATATATGACCCTCGAAAATATTTTGTATGCTGTATTAAGGAGGGTTATTCCCTATAGTTTCTACATTCCAATTGGTCACCCTTTTTGTGTAGCGGGCAAACGATTCCAATACACCACTCTTCCGGGATTTGTTCCTCATTCCAGGCTCTCAGTATTATTTTATATATTTGATTAGTCACAGAAGCACCTCCACATTTGATAAGTTCCGCGGGTATACCATCACTTCCTGGAGATTTATTGTTTTTTAGGTTTTTTATTGCATCTCGTACTTCTTGAATTGACGGAGGTTCTAATGGTGAATTGTTGCTTGCTCCTCCGGGTGGTTGATTTGGATCTGGATCTTTTACTTCTATAGTAAGTAGTTCTTTAAAGTGTTTCACCCACCTTTTCAGTACTTCTTCTTTTTTATTCAGTATATGCCCCTCCTTATCCTTACATAGTCTGAGCATTGGTTTGAATTCCTTTCTTGCGTTATTCAGAGTTTTGTAGAATTTTCTTGTTTGGTTTTCCTTTTTTAATACCTCAAGTTCTTCCAATATTCTATTTTCGTGAGTTCGCTTTTTCCTTCTATGAATGCACTTCTCTTCTTTTCTGAGATCTTTATATTTTTGCTGTTTTTCTCGGGTTCTTCTTTGCTGCATCAGTTTATATGCATCGTTCTTTCTTCTTGTAATGTCCTCACACTCAGCATCAAACCAGTCATTACGTGGTGGTGGTCTTTCTGGCCCAAGAATATTATTTGCTGCCTCTTTAATATTATTTTTACACATTTCCCATTGTTCCCTAATTGTTAGGTCCTCATGAATTATGCGTTTAGTTTTGATATAGTTTTGAAACCTTTCTACTGTTTGCGGATTTTTGAGCATTTCAATATTGAGACGCGTTGTTTTGGTACTTCTCTCCTTCTTCGCATTTGAGATTCTAGCTCGAATTCGTGTGCCAACTAGAAAGTGATCTGAATCAATATTGGCGCCTCGGTAGGTGCGGACATCCATTAGGTTTGAGAAGTGTCTAGCATCTATGATCACATGATCAATTTGGTTGTTCGTTAGTCCATCAGGTGAGGTCCAAGTCCACATATGAATTTTTTTGTGTAGAAAACATGTGCTTCCTACGATCATGTTCTTTGCGGCTGCGAAGGTGACTGCTCGGTCTCCATTCGAATTTGTATCATTATGGAGACTATATCTACCGATGTGCGGTAGATATATTTCTTCCCTTCCGATTTTTGCGTTCAGATCACCGATTACTATTTTAATGTCATTTCTGGGACAACTGTCATATGTTCTTTCTAATTCCTCATAGAAATTGTCTTTTTCTTCGTCTTCCTTGTCCTCTGTTGGGGCATGTACAGTTGTGGTCACGGAATAGTTTACAGGTTCACGTATCTAGGAGCCCATTTTTTAAATTTTTACTTCGTTTAAACGCACCTTTTACGTCAAAGTGACGTTGCCAGTGGTGTACTAGCTAGAATAGGTAGATTAAAATTAAAATATCAAAATATTTTACAAAATGAAAAATATAGAAAACAGTTTTTTGAATAAAATGGATTATGATCTTAATAACGAAATAAAGAAGTCTTTTTTTTTAATATGCATTTTTTTTAAATCTATTTTATATTAAATAACGATAAACAATGATAAATAATAATTAATATTTGGTGGAAGCCCCATTCTTGTCAATACAATTTTGCAGTCTTCTGTTCATAGATAGCACCAATCCCCTCATGTTATAGTTAACAAGCTCTTCCCATGCCTGCTCAATTGCTTCCCATAATTCAATTCTATTCCGTGGTCTAAGGTTTCTTTCATTTAGTTTCTTTGTTAACTCTGCCCACACATTTTCGACGGGTTAAAGTCTGCACTACGGGAAGGCCACGGAAGAACATTAACATCAGTTTCTTCTAGCCATTCTCGAACAATTCTACTCGTATGCACCGGGCAATTGTCATGTTGGAAGATAAAGTCGTTGTTGGGAATCTCTGGATCACCGATGGCAACATTGTGTGCTCAATAATATGTTTGTAATATAATCCTGTTAACTTCTCCTCTACATGATAACAAACGCCCGGGCCTTCGGCACTTATCCATCCCCATACGTTGACAGAGAATCCTCCACTATTTCTTAAATGATGCGTATACTGTTCATCATACCTATGATTTCTCGGCCTATAAACTCTTATTCGACCATTATTATACGACTGAAATACTTTTTCATCGGAAAATACAACCCTAGACCAAAAATTCTCATCGCGGTTTATAAATTCATTACAAAATTCAACTCGTCTCCTCTTGTGATCCTCAGTCAAAAAAGTTTCCGTGCAGCTACACAATTTACCAGTCCACTTGCTTTAATTCTTCGACGTGCAGTGCGAATACTGCCTGGAAACGCTGCCTCTTCTCTTGCCTTTTGAGCTGTGGCAAAAGAGATTCTCTCAAATAATCTACTAACATCTCATCCTGTTGATCTGTGAAAATCTTCTGCCCTCCTGAACCGCCCAACCGTGCTATAGAGTGAAAATTATCCCATCTTTGTTTAATCTTCCATATGCACATATGACTCACGTTCAAATCAGCAGCAACTTGCCTTAGTGACCAACCTTCTCGAGTTTAGCAATTGCTCTTGCTTTTTGCGCATAATTCAAATGTATTCTAACCATTTTGGAAGAGTTTAATATACTTTTATTTTATTGTTGAACACTCGCGAAAGCATTGACGTTTTGAAATTTTTTGACTTTGACATTTATCAAATCCGTACGACACTGCAATTTTACAGTATTACAATATAAAAGTAAGGTGTAAACTATTCCGTGACCGCAACTGTACATTAATAAGACTAATATTAAAAAACTTACCCTGATCCTTAAGCAGCTCATTTGTGGATTTATTGGCTTAAAAACTATAACCAAATGCTTGACTTTATTACTGACTATAAAGGCTGTCCCAAATTCATGTCTAGTTCTATGGCAACTGTAGTATATATATGTAGTTTGTGTTTTCAATTATGCCATGGCTATCCATCGTACTTCTTGTATTGCAGTAATGTCAGCGTTATATTGTGCTAATATGTCACACAGGTTCGTTGAGTGTGCGAACATTCCAGGTAAATACTTTAAGATCGTTGTCCTTATTTCGTTGCATAGGTCGTCGTCGAGATTTCCGTCCAGCATTTTTAACTTTAGATTTCGTAACTATGGGTTTTTACAGGGTTGGGTAGTTAACCCAACGTCAAACCCCCTTTTCGGAGGGCCATTTCACCCGCTCTCGTCAGTTCCCGACCCAACTTTCCACCCGGGTTGAATACCGGATCTCCAGCTGGGTTGCTCGGTTAACAGGGGACACCATCGTGAAGGTGAGAGTCGGATTTGAGTAGAAGAGGCTAATTGGAGTAAACTGGAACCAACTCCATATACCCCTTTACCCCCTCTTGTCTCTTGTCTCTATAACCGATTTCTTATTCACAATTTTTCTTTTGACTTTGTAACGTTATTGTCAAATTTATATCGTTTTGTACTGTAACAAAATCATGGTCAACTTTCTAAATTATTGACCAGGTTTAAACGAGTGTTGTCTTTTTGTTCTCTGCTATACGTTTATTCAAAGTTTGACCCGTTTGACCGATGTCAGTTTTCGGGCAGTAATCACATGTAAGTTTGTATACACCACTGTGTATGCGACATTTCTTTTGGCTCTTATTGCTCTTAATATATTTGCTTAGGTTCTTATTTATTCAGAAAGTTGGTCTTATTTTATTCCTTTTTATCTGTTTGGCTAGTTTTGACGTTATTGTCAAATTTATATCGTTTTGTACCGTAAAAAATTATGGTCAACTTCCTAAATTATTGACCAGGTTTAAACGAGTGTTGTGGATTATCTTACCATACAAGCTGCATGGGATTTCAAAGTAAATAATTAATTATATGATTCATAATTTCAATATCCATTAGAATTACAACTATTTGTATTTACTGGGATGGAAATGAACTATAATGGGATAAAATTCGTAATTAATTCGATTTGTAAAGTATCACTAATTAAACCAGTTTATTTATAATTATTAATAAATGGTACTACGCCTAGGGCTTTTTTAGGGCTTATGCTTACAATAATCAACAAATTATGGAAATTAATACTATCAACATAAAACCCTATCTACTATTATATTACAAACCAAAAAAATAGCTTAAATATCACGAACGAAAATAATCATGAAAATACTACAAACATAATAGGTAATATTTAATACAGAAATTTAAATTAAAGATAAAATATGGCATACTAAGAGAAAAATAGATTGGAGCAACGGAGAGTTAATTCGTAAACAAGTAATTATAATTCACCTACATCTTTCCCGTAAAATTAACGCGAGTGCAGTGAAAATTAAATGCGAATTTCGAAATTCGTAACTAGTAATAGCATATTTTCACGCAACAGGGAAAATATTTTGTTTTTAAGAGTGAAGTAGAAAACAAAGACAGTTTATATATCAACAATAGGATAATTAAATAAGGTCACAATCTGATCACAAAAGCTGCGATTAGAATGTGACAAAGTATTCAAAGGAACAACTGCGTCTCAATATTTCTGTAATGCTTTTCCTTTTGATGATTGTAACTTATTGTAATATCTATTATTTACTTATTTTATTCCTGCATTTTAACAGTTTAGCTTGCTTTTCTTTTCTGGGTTTGATACAAAAAATTTAAAACCGATTTTTATTACTTCTTTTTTTACAAAATACGTTTATGATAACTGTGTCTTTATTTTAACGTGTTTTTATTGATAATGCCACTAGGCAAAAAGTGCATTTTCCACTACAGCCATAGAAATAAGTGCTCAAAAGCCTTTTCGACTTCGAAATATCACCAAAGTATGTAAAGTGGAAAATTTTTAACGTCGTTCGGCAAAGCGGAAAAGGAAAAAGTGAAATCAATACGAAAACGATATATATATATATATATATATATATATATATATATATATATATATATATTATATATATATATAATAATATATAATAAAATATATATATATTATATATATATACATTATATATATATATATATATATATATATATTATATATATAGTAATGGATTCGACCGTTACTTGATGGAAGTCCATTTTATCTAAGAATAAAACACTGAAACTTTTTGTTTTTTACACTTCCACAAAATTTATTATAATTTATTTTCACTACTTACAGTTGTTTTGAAAAAGTACCTTTTTAAAGTGATGTATCTTTACTATGCGTCTTTACTTTTTAGTTAACTGTATAGTTTAGTTAACTGTTAGTCGTTAACTGAATAAGTCAAGGAGGGGAGAGTTGTTTGTTCTTGAAGTTGGTCATTGAGAATTATATCTGTATTTTTAAATTTATTAATTGCCATAGATTCTAATAAAGATAGCCTTTATTTTGAATGTGGTGAATTTTTATTTGGTCATTAAAAGAATGATTATGATCTAAAAGGTGAAGTGCCTCTGTAGAATCTATTTTTCTATTATTGAAAGTCTTTTTGTTGTCTGCTATACGTTTATTTAAAGTTTTACCAGTTTGACCGATGTCAGTTTTCGGGCAGTAAACACATGTAAGTTTTTATACACCACTGTATATGCGACTTTTCTTTTGGCTCTTATTGCTCTTAATATATTTGCTTAGGTTCTTATTTATTCAGAAAGTTGGTCTTATTTTTTTCCTTTTTATCTGTTTGGCTATTTTTGTACGGCAAAAACGGCAAAGAAATTCGAAAAAATTTAGCAAAATTCCTCAAAAGAACTTAAAAACTGGGTTTTTTGCATATTTCAAGAAATCTTTAGCTTCTTTGAATATGGAAAATATAGCGTCTCATTTTATTTTATAGAAGTATTAAAAACATGCTCTTTAATGATGTAGATAGGTAAAAAAATGGGTAAATCCAGTAAAAAACAACCGAATAACCCGTGAAAACCTAAATTTTTGCATAAACGATTGTTCTATTTGATGAGAGGCATGCATTTAGGCTATATCGAACTACTCAAAAAATATGGTTAACCCCGCAAAAGCTCACAAAACTCTTAAAAACCTTAAAAAGACATGTATTTTGGGGTTTAAGGGTGTTTCGCCAAATTTTTGAATGTCTTAAAAGAATCAGATACTTGAAATTATATAGAACCAATAAAAAAACCGTTGTTTGATATATTTTGAAATCTATAAGATGGTGAAAATTCCCAAAAATCTTTAAAAATCAGTTTTCGGGTTTTTGAAGGCACTTTCCTTATAGTTATAGATGCGTTTTTGGTGGATATAGATCCGTGACTGAGACAACATCGATCATATTTACCAAAATAAAAAAATAAAAAATCTATTATAAGCACAAACTTAATAATTATCTATATAGTTTAAACAAAAATAAATAAATAAAATTAAGAATTATAGTAAAAAATACCTACTCTTGTGAACATGTTAACTTTGGTATATAAAATTTTACGAGTATGAAATATTTATTTATAACATTATTTCAAACCAGCCTTCGATATGGAAGTTGACGTCTTAAATACAGAGTTTTATTTTGTAATAATTATACTTTATTATTACAGAAACATATCGATACATTTTTGGCAAAGTAACCTAAGTGACATTTTTGACGAAAATCATGTTTTTCAGTTAAACTAACACTATTATTGTTAAAAGGGTACTGCCAAAGTGTAGTGAATTACTGTCGAATTACTTTAAACCTTTTTTAGAACAAGTAGGACAAGTTTTTTCAGTCATAATTTAAATAATTTTAACCAGGTTGAATTAAAAAATTGTTTTTTCTACAAATCGTGTTTGGTGATTTACGTTACTTTGCCAAAAATGTATCGATATGATAAAAGCGTTTTATATAATGAATTGGCGCTAATATACACTCTAATTGAGGCTTCGTGTCTGTATTTGCACGGCAATTTCATTTCCATTAGTCTTGAAATTAAATCAACCGAAAAATAGTATTTATTCGTACGCCTGTGTAATTTTAAAACAGTTTAAAGGTGGTAAGTTATAATAAATATTTGAAATAAACACAAAATAAAATTTTTATATACTGATTAAAGTTGTAAAATGATTAAACAACTTTTATATTGGAAATGTACGTAAAGAAAATTGTTCAATCGCATTTTAAAACCTGGAAATATACTTACTTAATACAGTAAAATAGGATGTTAAAGTGAGATATCATTTGAATACATCTCTGTTTCCGAATTATGATCGTGTTATATTGGGTTTTTGAAAATAATTAAAAGTGATTGAAAGTGAGCTGGTAGGTATAAATCATATTACACCAAATGAATTTAAAAATGTTTTAATATGGTAGTTTAGGTTTTAAAATAATATGGTTTTCGTATAAAATGATATGACACATTTGTCTATATCGAAAATAATATTGTTATAGTTTTCAAAAAACGGATTTTTTTCTAAAATGATTTAAAATTTTAAGATTACTTAAAATATTTGTCGTTGACTTCTTCGCATACATATTTTCTTCTTAAATCATCCAAGACCCAGTTTTGGTACTTGGTCGTGAGATATTTCTACCAAATTCCGCCGTTTCATTAAACTCTATCAACAGGTCTTGTGCTCTTGATGAAAACCAGAAACTTTCTTTTTTTGTCCTACTGAAGACAATATGCTTGTAACTAAGTAAAGTCGGCTTCATTCTCTTTACAAAAAATCGCTTACTTCATCTAAACGACTACGGTACCTCGGAATCAGTTCTCTGAATGAGATATTCTATCTTTAAATAGATGAGTTATCAATGTCAAATACTGTCTCTATTAGTCAAAATTAGTGACAGCAGAGGGTCAATATTTTGTAGTAGTATTTTAATTTTGAAACTCGCAAATTAGAGAACTTTTTAAGATCTACAACTTTTGTTTGAACCATTTTTCTTTACAATGCATAAGAAACATTTTATAGGCACAAAATAATGTTTTTACTTTTTATGACTCTTTAAAAAACAACAAAGAAAAATCAGTAGTAAGTCTTCAAGGATTTGTCGTCAGCCAATTCTCATAGACCTTTTAGAACCTTCAAAAGTCTGTACTTATAAGATTTTTACATGAAATTTTTTCACAGATGCACTGGGGTATATTGCTTTTTACAATTATGACAATACAAACTTATAAACCTCACTTCTTTAAGCGAACTATCTTAATAGCCCTCGATCTTAATTTGGGTCATCCTTAATTTACGATTAAGACGTCGTATTAACCTTTATTATCAACACTTCACATCAATACATCACTTCAAAGCTCCCCTATCACATTGTTCAACAACGAATATACAATGGCTTAATACAGAACTTTCGTGCATTTTCAGTTGACTCTTATCTATTTTTTTTAATAAGTATATTGGTAATCTATATTTATAATAAAAACTACAAGTAGGTAAACCTTATTTGGACTGATTAAAATAACACAGGAAGGAAAAAAGAAGAACTTAAATTTCGGTTGTCTCTATGTTTATATTTAACATCAAGTAAATGTTTATGATGTGTTATAAATAATAAACAATGTTGTTACATAAATGTTAAAGCCAAAATATATATGAAAATTCTAATTTTATACAATCTGTTTATAATTTGAGAATTTTTAATTTATTTTGTGACAACAATATTTAAAATATATTTCAATCACTTTTAAAAAATTGCTTGTATAGGTATATAAAGCTATTTTGAATTTTCAAAAATCAAGTTCGATCTAATTGGGAGTTCAGTGATCTATTCAACGATTCTGATCGTGGTAGCCTACTCATTCCAGATATTTCTTTGCTTTATTATTGTTTTCCCTTGTGTAGGACGAAAAGAATCAGATTCTTACGACAAACGCTTGGTTAAATTTGGTAAGTGTCATGGGGTCCGTTTGTCCTCACGCAATGTTATAGCAGATCAAACACTTACTATGTGCCTGGGTTTATCAGTCGGTGTTTGACTCTGTCTTGAGTGGCTATTGATCGTATAAATATATAGCTCCCAGGGATAACAGGTCTCAATGTAACATTTTTTAGAACTTGACCTCTTGGATCAAGAAAAATAGTTGTGCTACTACTTGGTTTTATTATTGACAAATTTGATAAAACTTTAAACTGATAAATTTTATTGAATAAATTTTGCTTTAAAAAAATTTGCCTTAAAATACATGTATTTGCGATTATACTGTACAGGATATTTCTTTTGAAAATAAGATACGTTAAAACTGTAAAATGGGGACATTTAGACGATCTTAACAATCTCATACTTAATAGATATATCTTATTTGATCAACAGAGATATTGGGTGTTTTATCTATTTTGCCAACTTCTTATTTGGTTCATAACTTTCTAACCACACTGTATATTTTCTTTATATTTGGCACGCGAATATTCTTTAAGGTGTCCAATCGACTAATTTATTCATAGTTATAAGAAATCCAGGTTTGGATTAAAAAAATATTCCGATCTAAAAACATCTTGTGTATTAAATTTTTAAAAACCGATTCCGCATTTGAAAATAGGATGAAAAATTAAATTTAGTGGTATACTTTAAATTTTCGCCAAAATGTTTTTTCTGGTAAAATTTTGATTTTGAGTTCTGAAATTATTATGTTAATTGCGATAGTTGAAAGAAGAAAAAATTTTTAAATGCGACTTAATTATAATTAGTACCATTATTTATTCTAAATTCATCAAATTTTATCATTTCATTGTTTTCTTTTATTATGTGCGAAACAAATATTCATCTTTAATTAATTCATAAATAATAAACAGTCTAAAAAAATAGACGACTTTAATCACCGAAGTATCCTAAAAAGTTAACTAAAAAAACAAAAAAAATAATTTATTATTAAAACTAAAGTAATTATTTAAAATGACCACTTTCTTGTTGAAGACAAGTCTTGCTCTTTTTGTAATATATCTTAACTGGAATATTTTTCATTTCTTTAAATGCGTCTAGAATCCGTTCAAGAAGTTCTTTCGTACTACTGAATTTCATAGTTATAAACTTTGTATTTTAAATATCCCCAAATAATCGATAGGACTAAAATCACGTGATCATAAAGGTCACACATGAAGACTGCCTCTACCAACCCATCTATTGGGAAAATTGTCGGATAAAATTTTTTAACTATGCGTCTGTACTGTGGTAAAGCAATATTATATTGAAAGCATATTCCACCTGTATTGTTATTTTCATCATCTCGTAAAATATTGTTTAAACAATCCAAATACCCTTCACCGGTTAGGGTGTGACGTAAAATATTTGAGCCTATTAATTTGTTAGCAAAAATGCCACACCATACATTAACAGAAAACTTATACTGGAAGTGACTTTGCCTGTAACAAATAATTTTGCTCTGCTCAAAGGTGAGTTCCTGAAGTTGTGTACCCCATCTCTCGTGAATTCGGCTTCATCTGTGAATAAACATATGTCTACAATGATTGGATTTCGGGTGATACACCTACTAAAATCTATTCTGAGTATTTCATCTCCAGGTATCAATATTTGTTCTGTCTGTATATGGTAAGAATAGAGATTATTTTTTTCGGTCTTCGCCAGACAGTGGTATGCGGAATTTGCAGAGCATGATAATTCGTCGGGTACTGACTTTTGGATTATTCTCAATTAAATTAAGAATATTATTTTCCAGATCACCGTTTTGTCTTTCATTACGTTCGTATAGTCTTATGGTTGGATATTAACCGTGTCTTCTGAAAGAATCATATATCTTTCCAAAAGTTCGATAACTTGGTATTCTTCGTTGAGGAAACCGCGTTTCATACTTTTTTTTATCAGTTCTGCGGTTACCATCACAAAAACCTCACACGTATACCATCTCCGCTTATTCTTTGTTGCTGAAATGATAACGCATATTATTAGTCCCTAATACAGAAATAATGTATGAAAACACAAAGAAATTATTCAGTACGATTAAAAATGAAAGAACATTTAGTATTTTTGACAGTAGTAGATCACCGTATCTATTCAACAAAGAGATCTTGTCATTGTCACCGCACACTAAGTTAATAAAATTTAAAAATATTAATGCCTATTCATTTACTTATCTAATACTATATACTAATATACTAATACTTATCGTATTGTAGCTTTTTCGAAAATACCAAATTTTTGGTGGTGTTCATTTTGAATAATTAGTTTAGTTTTGAATTTTGGTGGGCTTTTTATTATTTATTTATTATTTAAAGATAAATATGTGTTATGAATTATTTGTCGCATAGAATAAAAGAAACACTGAAATGTTAACATTTCACCAAGTTAGAATAAATAATCGTTTAAATCGCATTTAATTTTTTTTTCTACTTCGCAATATGCAATTCATATGTCAGAATTCCAATTCAAAATTTTACCAGAAAAAATATTTTGCTGAAAATTTAAAGTATACCACCAAATTTAGTTTTTTATTCTAATCTAATGTACAGGATGTTGTTTTTGGGTTGAAATATTTTGCCAATCCGGACCTGAATCAAATATGAAAAAAATATACAGTGTGGTTAAAAGTTATGAACCAAATACAAAGTTGGCAAAATAGATAAAACACCCAGTATCTTTATTATTGATAAAGTTAGGCCCATTTACTATGGGGTTTTTGACATCGCCTAGTGTTCTTTTTTCAGTTAACGTATATTACTTTCCTATCTGTTACTGTTTTAAATATTGTGATGTAAATAATATTATTGCTTATCATACTCCTTATACTCGATGGCATGGTTCTTAGTATTTTATTAATATCTTTGCGAAATATGGGTAAGACTATCATTCATATTATGGTCAAATATAGAGTGTATTTATATGCAATTATGTAAATTAAGAAAAACTCCAGTTACACAATTTTAAATAATGTAATCGGAGCAAAAGCCAGTTATCAATCCCGCACTTTTAATTTTAGCCAATAATTATTACTACAAAATCATTTTACTATGTTGTCAACAACAAAAATTTAAAAGAAATTATATTTTAAAAATGTTTCCGACGTCCATTTTGATCACGAAATTACCTGTCGATTTTTTAATTTTATTTAGTTTATTTCTAATAGGGGATCCTTATTAAAGCAGATTTTTCTTAGCATTTTCCTGTTGATGTTTATCCTGGCACATATTTATACTCAAAACTCTCTATTAGATGATTACCGTGAGTTGAATATATCTAAATTATTTTAATTTATGCTCTACAATGGTGAAGTCGATAGATAAAATTATGTTCATTTACACATTTACATTTGGTTTATTATATACAGTTTATGCATTTTAAGATCTTCACACAACTTCTAAAACTTAGTTAGCCTTGCATACATTGGATGAACAAACAAACGTACATACACAAAAAATAAATAGCAACCATAAATACGTTATTCTAATATACTGGTCTTTATCAGTATGGTGTAGTCAAATTTAAATAAGCGAAATGTAAGTGAAATTAAATAAGTAAAAAAAAATTAACTCTATATATCAGGGCTTCCCAAACTTATTCGTACTGTGACGCCCTTAAGACTTTGCTATTTTTATGCGACGCCCTTTCAACCCAACCCCCAATAATACTTACCAATTTTAGTACTAGCCTAGTAACAGGTTATAGTTATAACAAAAACACTATTTGAACATTTCTATTTTTTATTAAACAATAATAATAATAATTTATAAATACAATAAAAACAAGAAAATTAGAATATCTCAGACATATTACACGTGGAGAGAAATACACCTTGCTCCAACTGATTATGCAGGAAAGATCCAAAGAAAGAGAAGCATAGTAGATCCATAGTTCATTAGATGTACATCGAATGAACTTTTCAGAGCAGTCCTCTCAAAATTCCAAATAGCTATGATGATTGCCGACCTCCGCCACGGAGATGGCACTTGAAGAAGAAGAAGATTTTTTATTAGGAATTACCAACGAAATCAAAACAGGCACAAAAATGAAAAGGGATATTTATTTATGTAACTCGTTGATTAATGTGAGGGATGTGCTTGCTTTTTTGAGCACAGCTTATGAAACCGGGGCTCCAATTTGGAAATTGCCACTCTCATTTCTTTTTCTAAGTTTATGTTTGACCTGTACTCGTTTTTAATTACTGCAACTGCAGAAAAGACCGTTTCGCACAGGTACGAAGTCGCAAATGGTAATAAAACCTTTAATCCAGCAGTGCTTATGGCATGATATTCGTGAGCTCCAGAATAGTCTGTCCTTGTCGTATTGAAGCTTTAGGCTGGAATTACAGGACAATTCTGTCAGTTGTTCTTCTTCCTCTATTTAAAGTGTCGATGGCGTGAATGACAGGAAAGGGTTTCTGACCCAGTCATATTGCTCCATATCTTCAGGAAAATATTTCTTAAAGTGTTCGCTCAATGATAACATGTTGCGTAAACATATTTTTTAAAGAGGGATCAAGGATTTCTCTTGATTTTTCTTGTAGAATACCTTGTAAAGCAGGGAAACAGTCAATTTCTTGATCTTCTAATTTTATCTTCCATAAGTATAACTTCTTCTAAAACCCAGTAATTTATCTGTCAATTGCAGGATATGATTATTGTTTCCCTGCAAAGACTTATTAAGATCATTTAATTTGTTAAATATGTCACAGAGGTATGCTAATTTTATTATAAACTCTAAATTAATAAATTTAAGCGCATCATAATAAATTAAAGAGGTGTACTCGGTCTACATTTCTTCACAAAGTTTATGGAAAAGTCTTGATTTCACGGGTCGTGTTTTAATGTAGTTCACCACTTTAATAATGCTATCCATGTGTCCATGTTACACTTGGAGTCTTGGTTTTGATGAGAGCTTGTAGTCCTCCATACTGTCCAACATCCCTCGGGCACCATCCGTACACACGCCTACACAGTTATCCCAGTTAATATTATTTTCAGTCATATATACTCATTTTAGCTCTCGCAATTTTCTTACAAAAAGTCTCTTGGCTTACCTTCTAAATGACTGTGAGTTGATTAGAAATGCCGTTTTAGTTTATTAGGAAGCACACTTTCAGTCGCCAACACTTTATGACAAACAACACATTGTGGAAGTTCTACATTCCCTTTAGTAACGCAGGTAAATCCAAATCCAATATTGGTCAGTTTATTTCCTACATTTCTTCTTTTTTCTTAAATTAACATTACTGCCCTCGCCTGATTCTTCACTTTGTTGTCTATTCTTTTGAATATAAGTATCCATTGTTGATAGCAAGAAACTCCTCGCGACAGTAGGGAACACGGGGGAGGCGCGCCGACCGGCGAAACAGAATGCGCCTGGCGGTCACTCGGCGGTTATAGGATTTTCGGATAATTTCGTGGACCATTGGGTAAATTTCGGCTGAACAATTTTTTGAATAATTTCGGATAATTCAAGGGTCTATGGACTTGATGTTATATTTTTTATTTGATTTATTTATTAATACATATATTTAAAATTAAAAGTCCGCGCTGACACGCGACGCCCCTGGGGCGTTGCTACGTTGTCCGCGACGCACAGTTTGGGAAGCCCTGCTATATATCATTTTGTGGCATCAATACAAGAATATTTTCTACAAGATTCTTGTACAATACAAGAGTACATACGTATATGACCACGTAGGAGCTATATAATCTGACGGAAAAAGGAATGCCAAAAACAAAATCCGTTACAAAGGGGATACGTTATTATGAGGATGTGGTATAATGTAATAGAAAAAGGAATTCGTAGATCTACCACTTATTCCTTTTCACCATTATCATTTGATACGGCATACTTGTAAAAAGTATTTGTACTATGTACATGCATCATTTTTTTCATTGTGAATATAGCTATCGTGGCCTATTCGTTGTTAGACCTAAGCAAAGCATTAGTTTAAATGACACAGATCGGTGGTGATGCTCTGTAGAAATACTTTTGGTTGTACCGTACATTGAAGACCAATATATCAGCGGATACTGTTATATATAGGATGATGTTTACCTAGTTCCAATTAAATGTTTTAGAGAAATTTAATATAATCATTATCTGAAAATTTATGGTAGGGGGTTTAGATAAGTACGCTGAAACTTTCTAAACTTTTTTCCCATTGTCCTTCATAGCACCCTACTACTTCCGGTTATACCGTTGACTAAAAATTTCTTATTTGAAATATGGATATTATTAAGCATTTCGATAGAACAGCTCCTTCGATAGAACAATTCTCTCAATATAAGTTTATGCTACCTTACAACGAGTGTTTTACGAGATATGTCTAATGTGACACCCTGTATATTTATAAATAACATAATCAAAAATATTCTGTTTGGTACAGATTGTTTTGGTGTTTTAGTGTTTCTTAAATGGATCATCCTATAGATTATGACGTATATTATTAGAAAGAACTTTAACTGTTCTTAACTACTTAAGTTTCGTTAACTACTTCCTATAGCTAAATTTAGCAGTTATTGAGGTATGTAGGAAATTTTGCTTATCAGTTCTCAGTTTACAAAAATGTAAAACCTGTTTATCTATCTGCAATTTATGCGAACTGATAACTGTTAACTAATCTTTTTAATAACTTAAAAGTTACTAAATTTTAAAGTACGCCTTTTGAATCACCTTGTATATTAAATTTTATTTTATTCACAAAATGTTGAAGTTTCATCAAAATAGATAATACTCGAAATTAGTATATAGGGTATGAAATGGAAGAATGGTTCATAAAAAAGTTGGTCATGTAAAATATTCGGTGTAAGATAACATAAATTGAAAGAATTCTAAAGAGTAGTTCCATCGAAATACATAATAAAATACCCTGTAAAGAATCACCCTATATATAAATGTTTATTTTTTGGGTGTGTCATTTTTCAGTTTTGTTCCTCTGCGAAAACATAGAACCTCTGTCTTGAATTTTTTTGTTAATCGGATCATATCGTATTTTCTTAGTGTTTTAGTTACCGGTTTTGTTGTTTTATATCACCAAATGTTTCAAATATGATCGTTGCGTTATCATTGTGATCAAGTTATCCTCAGATGGTTCTGCTTCACACAGATTCTCGTTAAGGTCAAAATCAAATTTTCAAGTTTAACTTTTCTCACTTTTTTGTCTTCTTCATACAATTACTATTTTTTGATTGACGTAACCAAAAAATGAAATAAGTAAACTGAAATAAGTAGGGATGCTTTACTTGTGCAAACTTTGATGTATTTGATGTACAATATAAGATCAAATAAATGAACGTTTGGAATATTAATAGTTTTATGTATTACATTCAACAGTTACCTTTTCCAACAGAAATATAAAAATAACTTAGACTGTTGGAAAGGTACACATAACATTTCTATTTAAATACAGAAATTTTCTGAAGATTCTTTTGTTTTGTTTTATTTTTGATTGGCTTTTTATTAAATTTTAGTTTCTTTTTATTTAATTTGGAATAATATTAAAACACAGATATGGCATTAATTAAATAAACTAATAAAACGCGATGTGGCACACAGGAATTGACCTTGGAGAGAAAACATAGCTTCCTTATCGTGATCTAAGGACGGAGCGATGGATGTCTATACACAAGTGTTTATTATGTTTAAATATAGTTTTTATGTTTATTAGAGAGTAGAATATATAATGTATATATCTATACGTATCTAATCAATGATTTGCGTGATCTGTTGTTACAGTCGTTTCAGTCATTCGTCTTTTTTATCATAACCTCTGCGCGATCCACCGGTCCGTCCATACCCCGTGATAAACTAGCTTGCAAAATGACTCTAAAAAATAACGGGTAAATTAATAAATGCGGAAGAAGCTTGTATTTATTATTTTATTATTCTCACAAATTTTAATTGATCACGAAATTTTACCGTTAATTCCAATGTAGACAAAATATTGACAATAAATTAAAAGAACAAAAGACAAAATGTAAATAAAAGTTATTCCTCATTGCTTCATTAAATAAATGTTAAGCATTACATACGGTGCCTCAAGCCTACAGCTATCAATCGATTTATACTTCTAATAAAGCAGTCGATCACTACTTAGTCTGCTACCAGACAACGTGCTTTCCCACTATAGTACTCTGATGCGTGATAGGGCTCTCTATTCGCAATGTGCTTGTCGTGTGGAAGTCCTGGGTACAAGAACTCCAATACGATGTAATATCCCTATCAAGCAGTTAGCATTAGACGCTCTTTTCTTACTATCTCTAGTGTCTTGTCATCGAATTTGAATTGCTCGGGCTCCAAATCCTATCTCCGTCTACGCCCAGTTCGGCGACTCAACGCTCGAGGATGTATTCCTTTTGTGTCCGGGTTTTTCGGTTTTGTTAATTTTTTTGGTGGCTTGCGCATTTTTGTTAGTAATTTTGTATTTTTTTAGCCCATTTTTAAATTTTTTTTGTAGTTTTTTTTTTACCAAAAAGCTGTATAAAAGACTCTAGTCAACTTTCGAGAGTGCTCCGTAGGCTTGTATATAAATAAAATTAGGTTTGGCTTCACAGCCAATATCTATAATCTAATATTTATAATCTTTAATAGAGTAGGAAAAGGAAAGAGGGCCAAAGAAGGTGTACTAATACGCCAAATGAAAGGCCGAATTTACAAAACAGTCATCAGACCAATAATGACTAATAAATACCCGGCCGAAACACGATCTGACCCAGAGACGACAAAAAGAATGTTAGAAATAGCAGGGATCAAACGGAACGATCAAATAAGCCGAATGACAACAAATAGAGTATAAAGACGGTTCCACAACAGAAAGACCATCAGTAGGAAGATCACGAAAACGGTGGAACGACAACTTACTAGAGGTACCTACATTGGAAAAC
Source organism: Diabrotica balteata (assembly GCA_918026665.1). Lineage (NCBI taxonomy): Eukaryota > Metazoa > Arthropoda > Insecta > Coleoptera > Chrysomelidae > Diabrotica > Diabrotica balteata. The sequence goes on from OU898285.1 coordinate 64,412,909, forward strand.
AGACAGAATTATGTCTACATAAAAAGAAGAAGAAGAAGAGAAGAAAATTACCACCTTATTAGTAGTAGTAAATCTTGCTTTGGGCTTGCAAAAAAAAACACTTGGCTTACCAATCTGAATACAAAAAAGGTAGTCATAACTCAGAGTTTGAATTGGATTTTTTCAGACGCCGAAGTGAAAGTCGAAGGATGTTTTCCACAAGTTGGATCAAACTATTATGTTTATTACAACACCAGATAGGATGAAACGGTTTTTTAATATTGATCTGCAGCTATTTTCTTGTAGCATTTTAAAGTAATTACTATTTTAATGGGAATAAGCCACATTTTAAGGTTAAAGTAAGTTTAAGGATTAGATGTGCTAACCACGAAATAAAAGCAAAAAAATGCTGCTCCGCTATTTATCCTGTATATCGTACATTCTGAACCTTTTCCAAGTTATTTTGCTCCTTTTCTAACTTATCTGAACCATAGTCAGAAATATGTATTTATGGTTGCCTTCTACCTTCATCTATTTTCTTTCTACTGAGTTACGAGCTTTTCCAATGATTCTTTTTTAGATTTGTTATACTAGTTTCGCAGTAATTAACAATATTTTTATTATATATATATATATATATATATATATATATATATATATATATACATATATGTGTGTGTTAACTGAATGTGAGTGTGACGAGTTAGGTGCCACATCTTTGTAATAAGTAAAAAAAAAGAAACCACGCTCTGCATTATTTATTTTTTCTGGCAACGATGTTATCGTATTTCTGAGAAGGAAAAGATATTAGAGTGTTTTGCAGATTTTAGGAATTCTTGTCAGGACGGGGGAAAAGTCAGTGAGGTTGCGGAGGTAACTAGGATTTATATAAAAAAGGATTTTCAGATAGCTATCACAATATATCTTTGGGGCCTTCTTGTTGGCTTTTATAAAAAGGAAATTGAATGTATATGTAGGGAAACATCAAATAGATTTACTTTTTTATGATCTCCAAAATCATTTGGAAAATATGGAATATTTGTGAAGGAATTAAACAATTGATATATTGATTTTATTCTTTAAGAAATCAATATTTAATGCTATATAGTATAATATACTAATGTATCTAATGGATGCAACAGTGGACAAACACCACGATGCGGTAAATGTTATTTCAAGTTTAAATACACAAATCTATGATATAAATTATATCCAAAATTGATTAAAAACAATACGAAATAATAATCTTTGAGCCATAAGTTTTTAAGAGGAATAAAATATTAACAGGCAAGTAAATAGGTTGAATGGTACCTAAACATGAAACAAACATGAAGTGCTATTAAATACAGTGGGTTTGTGAAATCATTTTAGATTTTATTTATTTCATTTTATTTTTCTTTCATGCTTTCAGTGTTTTATTACTCAAAAACCAAACATTTTTAATAAATACATTTATATTTATCATGTACTTTGTAGGTTAGTTTGAGTTAGGTTTAATATGAGTGGGCGCTTAACGACCCCTCCGCATACCACAGAGGTCTCGCTTACCTAAGAAATCTATTGTAGCTCATCCCAAGGTTAAAGTTTATTATGGTCGTTGGTGACACTCATAGGGCTCGATTTAATAATAGTCAAATGAATTGAATCTTATCCTTTTCAACCCTAGGCAGTTGTACAGAACGTGTTTCGCCCAGTAGAGCATTACTATTCACATTTAGTAGATCTTTGGATCTCTTCTTCGAAAGTTTATGTTTAAAAGCCTTCGAATATTCTAGTTAGTACTAGTGGTTACGTTTAATCCTTTCCGCCCAGTCCAATATCGTTCTTTTGACTGTGCTGTTTGCTATGGCAACGAAACGCTCTGGGCTTGTAAATGTTTCTTTTGCTCTACTTCTGGACAATGGGTCCGCTTTTTCATTCCATTTAATACCAATGGATCGTACGGATGGATCGTGGATGTCAGGCATCCAAAGTAAATGTACTTTGATAATATTTCCGATCCAAGGCAGATTCTGCAGACAGTTTTAAACTAACGTGGAGTTAATTCGGTTCGATTTCCCTACCTCTGTGGCCTCTGGGTCAAGTCTTTACTTTTAGCCCATTCCTCTCGTGGGCAAGAGTCTACTTGGACAGGTACTTGTTTCAGTTTGTTGATGATCAGGTTTGCTTGAGCCTGATCCAGTTAAGTATCAAGACGGTGTCTGTATGCCACGCTCGTAAGAGTTTGTTAGATTTTTAGCGACTTTTTGAGCGGTTTTTTTTCTCCCTTTCTTCAGGGTGGCTCAGAGTCTTTCTTTTCGGAAAACCTTCTGACTGAGCATTTCGGGCGTAGACAGAATAGGCTATTGGAGTTGCCTCTCTCATTAATTCCGTTGTATTTGTATCGATAAGCTCAGAAGATTTACTTACCTTTGAATCTATTTCTGAGCAATTTCTTTATTAACTTTGATAAAATAAAAGACAAATATCGAGCACAGTTTAATTAATTTAATCTTGCCCAAGTACTTTCGCTCTCTAGGACATCTTCAGGGCATTTCGTTAATTACGGCCTATCCGACAAGAATAAAATGTTATAAACATAAAATGGTACATCACACTACACCACACAAGGACAAACAAATACTTAAATTTTTTTTTAAATGTTTGTTTGTTTTTTTTTAAGTGTGTGTTTTTTAAAGTGTTTGTTTGTCCTTGTATCGTGTAGTGTGATGTACAATTTTATGTTTATAACATTTTATTCTTATCGGATAGGTCGCAATTGATGAAATGCCCCTGAAGATGCTCTAAGGAGCGAAAGTACTTGGGCAAAATTAAATTAATTATACTGTACTCGATATTTGCATTTTATTTTATCAAAGTTCATTTATTCGAGCATTTAACCTTATAGCAATTTCTTAATTTTCTGATCAAATAGTCTTTACTGTGCTAAAGCTATAATTCCTAAAGTTGTCCAGCTCTCTGGGGCATCGCTTAATATAACAAATTTTGTCAACAGATACTCAGTCCAAATAAGGAAGTCTTGTGTGATTAGATAACCATCTCCACTATTTTGATGAACATTTTAACTCGTTTGGAGTATCTTTAATTTTTATTCACTAGCTAATTTACATATATACTTATTTTTTGAATTTTTACTAAAATATATTCTCCTATGACAATAATCGATTGTGTTTTGATGTTGCAAGAAAATCGGCTACTGTAACCTAAGCAGATGTTTGCCTTTCCCCGTCTAGTACACCTATACACTTTAAACCAATCAAAATGCTTTTATTCGGTCAGTCTACTTCTCTGAAATTATTGGCTGCGTATACACCAGGTAAAAGTACGAGGATAGAAATAATCTTTTCATTAGTTAATATAAGTGAATATTTTGGTGAGAATTTGAAACAATGAGTTAATAGGAAATTACATTCTATTATCTAAACTGAAATAGATCAATCAAATATATAACCTGTAGAAAATCGACTAATGTGTTGATGGTTTTAAACTAAAAAACATTTGTGTTTTAATATTTTATCATTATTTACGGAATTTTTGTTTTGATCTTCAAACAGATCGTAAGAAGAATGTACTAGGAACAAACCATCTGTGTTAGTATAAATTTGAATAAGAAATATTGTCTATATATATATATATTAAAGCAACATAATATAATATACTTTATCTATCACGTGGTGGAGTTTTGAAACAAACGCAACAAACATTGCACTGAGCATTTGCATAAATCGTATGATGCATATGGTACAAACCAGCAAACACGACAGTGTCATGACCACGAACAATAAAGAAAAGACTTACAGGTTTTTGAAGGTTTTGAAAATGTATAGGAAAAATTTTATAGGCAAAAAATAATTTTTTCACTTTTGATTGTTAAAAAAAAACAAAGCAAAATCAGCTGCATGTCTTGAAGGATTTAGAACTATTAGAAATCTATATAATACTTTGAAGTGAAATTGATGATTTTTTCCACATATAAACTGTGGTTATTACTGCGCAAAGATTGTTGCCAGATTTGTTTCAAATATATTTCTAGTATATTCTTTCTTATGATTAGATCTTATATTTATTTAAGGAGGCTTGTAGTCACATTATATCGTTTATGTAAAATATTTATTTATAGAATTTATGATTATTTTAAAATTCAAATCCTTTAGCATATAAATATATTCCAAATTTCATACATGAATAATCTATGTCACAGATTAGGACATTTTATGTCCACTGCATGTTACATTCTAGAAAAAAGTTGATGCTATAAAATATGCTGAATCTTTTATATAGCAAACTAAGAAGTTTGGGATATTTTAAAATATTTTTTTAAATTATTTTAATTATATTAAGTTTAAAAATACATAGGGAGTTAGTGTTGGCAAGAACTTTTAAAAGTTTAACATGACCACAGTTAATTTACAATTATTAAAGAAGTCAGAAATCATTCACACCAATGGTTATTTGGGTGGTTAGCTAAATTGTTCTCATACTAATGTAAAATTAAGTTGCTCCTTTTCGTTGCTTTATAATATAATATAATATAACACATTTAAATGACCATAGTAATTGTTTTAAATAATGTAATCCATAAAAAGAGATATTATACAGTGTCCGTCCAAAATATCTCACATACATATTTTCTGAACATTGAACATTTTGGAACAACAGTATATATTTATAGTTTTTTGATAACATTCAGTGATGTAAGGATAAAATGGTGCTCGGGTGCTGTTTTTTATGATCCTTTTATTTTAATTCAGACGGCAATTAATACCCCGTTTGGAAGGGATTCTTTCTAAACTTTTTCAAACACACCAATTTTACATAAATACAATTAATTAAAAACCACGATTAATTGTAATGAAAATTTCATTTTATTATTTTATTGGCTTTTCGATTTTTAATCCAGAAAAGGTTTTTAAAAAGTTCGTAAGTTGAAAATGATAATGATGTTAACCTATATATACATATAAACATTTATAGGTTAATAATATCAAATTATTTAAATTCAGAATTTTTAAATTGGTAATCAACAAAATAATCAAATCTAATTTTTATGATAATTAATCGTGTTTTAATCCCATCTAAAAAATGTCTCGAAAAATTTATTATTATTATAATATATACAGGGCGGTCCTTAAGTAATTGTACAAAAAGACACCGTAGATTCTACACTTTAAAATATTACAATTTAAGTCAAATTGCTTTAATACAATGTTGATATTAAGAAAGATACAGGGTGTTAAATGGAAATTTGAAATTCTAATTTTCACTATAACTTTAGTGTTTGTGAATATTTATGTATAAAAATTCATAACTGGGTACTATTGAACATCGAGAATTATAATTAATATTAATGCAGCTGATAAATTGCGCCACATATGCCACATATGTGGCATACATTTGCACTTAACTTTTTTGCTCTTTAAGTTACCGGTATTTGTGATAAAAAATAATAAAGATACATTATTTTAATAAAAAAAAAGCGGTTAGTTGTTAAGAACTTCAAAACTTAACAGTTTCCGAGATAATCGCATTTTACAGATCAACTACACAAGTCTGATTTAACGCAATTACAACGAAAGCCATGCAACCATGCAACGAAAGAAAACGAAAACATCAATACTTCTGAGTTTTGGTATAAAATGTCTTTAATAAAGTTAATAGTTAACGAAATATTAAATAAAATAAACATATCTGCAGGATAATTAATAGTAAGATTTGACAGAATAACAGAATAATTGGATTTTACATCAAACATTTTGCGTTTCGTATTAAATTGAAGTCATAATCAAAATATTTTATTTATAAACCAAATCAATAAATAGTTAACATAAATAACATTAAACTTTTTCTCAAAGTAAGTGTTCGATATGTCTACCATTTTCTTTAATTCAATTGTCAATACATTTCATAAAAGATCGTCTCATATTAAATAGCATCGTTGGTTCTAAAGAGACTGCTGCAGTATTTTTAATAAGTATTATAAGTGTAGTATGTAATAAATATAATAAAATAAAGTATTCGTTTGGGATTCTTATGAATTAAATAATTATATTAATATCTCATCACATGACCAAGGAATATGACTATCACGAACAATCCAACGTTCAGGAAAGTTGTATTTAATTATGTTCTCACTGTCCTCTCTCTCTATAATGTGGTGGTGTACCATTTTGCATACACCACATATTTCGCCTTAAGTTTGATGGCAATTCTTTCAATAAATCAATAAAATCATTTTATAAAAAATGTAAATAAATCTCACCATTAAAATTACGTTAATTAATAAAATAATATTAAGTTAATTCGCATGTCTGTAAAAAATAATTACAAATGGTACCAAACAATACGATATGCATTTTAAACATAAATTTTAAATAAAAGTACGGTTTGGAACCATTGGTAATAATTTTTTACGGACATGCGAATTACCTTGTAATTTGAATGGTGAACTTTATTTACATTTTTTATAAAATTATTTTGTTAATTTATTGGAAGAATTGTCAATAAACTCAAGGCAAAATATGTGGTTTATGCAAGATGGTACACCACCACATTATAGAGTGCAGTGAGATCATAATTAAATACAACGTTTCTGAACGTTGGATTGTTCGTGGTAGTCATATTCCTTAGTCATGTGTTGAGATATTAATATAATTACTTAATGACATAAAATCCTATTATTTTGATATTTTGTTATATAGTTTGACATAAAATCCTATTATTCTGATATTTTGTCAAATCCTAATATTAACTATCCTGTTGATATATTTATTTTAGTTAATATGTCGTTAATTATTAACTTTATTAAAGGCATTTTATACCATAATTCAGAAGTATTGATGTTTTTGTCTAATTTTCTTTCGTTGAATGGAGTAATTGCGTTAAATCTGAATTAAGTAGTTAATTTGTAAAATGCGATTGTCTCGAAAACTGTTGAGTTTTTGTTTATAAGTATATCTTTTTTTGTTAAAATAATGGATCTTTATTATTTTTTATCACAAACATCGGTAACTTAAAGAGCAAAAAAGTTAATTGCGAATATATGCCACCTATGTGGCACATGTAGCGCCGTCTATCAGCTACGTTAAAGTATGCATCAAATTATAATTTCTGATATTCAATACTACCCATTTATGAATTTTGATACATAAATGTTCACAAACATACAAGTTATAGCCGAAAATTTTAAATTTCCACTTTAACGCCCTGTATCTTTCTTAATATCAACATTTTATTAAAGCAACTTGGCTTAAATTGTAATATTTTAAAGTGTATAATCTACGGTTTCTTTCTGTACAATTACTTAAGGACCAGCCTGTATATATACATATACATATATATATATATATATATATATATATATATATATATATATATATATAATATATTATTTATAAATTGGTCGAGCCTTTGTTTTTTAATGGTACATTATTTTCGGGATTTGTAGCCCATGGCCTAGAATTATCAGAGGCTATGCATCAGTGCGCGGACATTCCCTCCGAGCATTGTTGGACGGCTTTTACAGATGAAACTTAAATAATTCCAGATTAAGGCCTATAAACTCTGAAAACAATGTATTTAAGAAATTACGTTTTTTAATAATTTTTGCATGTGGTAATATGTTACATAATACTTTTGTATTATCTCATTCTTATCACATAGCGCAGATACGTTATTGGCTAAATTAACGATTACATCTGTAAATCGTATCAAAAACTATGAAAAGATACCCTAGTTCAGTTATCAACAAATGTGTTACTTATTGTTAAATAGTTAAAAAAACATTTTGAGAATAAAAAGATACTCTAAAATTATAAACAGATGATGAAATAATATTTATTAAAATAATAATAATAATAATAATATAAAAAATAATTTCCAACAGAAGAGTACGAATTAAAAAAAGCCCATATCATTTATTTAAATAAAAAATTAAGTTCATTTTTGTCAACTAAAAATAACGTAAGTAGAAGCACAGAGCTATATTTCTCAACAGAGATAACAATGTCTAATTAATGTTACACTAGACTTGACCATATATAGTACAAATGGCTGTGTATTTTTTCTAATTAAAGGTAAAATTCTAGATAAAGTAATAATTAAGATTTTTTTGACAATCTACATTTTGGTGCATAATTGTATGTATTATCTAGTTTATTACCTATTAGTTAAAATGCTCAGCTGTATTGTGCTCTGCATGCTTTGTTATGTTACTAACTACCGATGTTTCCCTTTTATTGTTTGACCATAGGACGAGAAGAATCAACTCCTAATAACAAATATTTGGCTTTCTTTGGTAAGTGAAAACCAATTGACTAACTAAACTATATACACACACGGCAGTGAATTTGTTAATTTTGTTCAGTCTGTACATTTTTTTAATCTTCTTTTCATTCTTAGATCTGAATCTGTCAGAATGTTTGATATGGTATTTATCCCTCTTTCAACCTGTACAGAGCTAGTTGTTGTCCCGACGCCATTTTTGGCTATTTGATGGGTCAGTACTCCTAAATGCCAACTCTGGCGGATTTTCATAGATATGCTAGATTTTTATACTCCGCTTAAAAACTACATAAATATCAAAATAGCTATCATATATTTTTTAATTATATTGTACATATATTAATAGATATTCAATAATTATTGTTAATAAAGGTATAGTATAAAATTATAAAATAATGCACGGACAAAAGTAAACCACGAGAAACAAAAACGGCTAATGCCTACAAGAACGAGGCCAAGTAGGTCAAAATATCAAAATGGTATTATAGTATAGGGGCCAGGACTGTTTCGATGCCGATCAAAGTCTATGGAATTTTAGAAATGAAGTGAAATTTGTTATAAACAATTTAATTGTTTAAATCATTATAATTTGTAAACTAACAACTATCTCTAGATGTAATTTTTGCCCTAAAAAACCTACAAAATGATGTTTGGTAAACCTTGATCCAATAAAATTAGAACCAAAGGTATTGCAAAATTACCGCATTTAGAGGATTTTCACTTGTAATTCGGCGGTGTTTTGAGTAAAATAATTTTATAATAGCTCAAATTAAAGAAAACAGCTTTAAAGCTAAATCTTAATCGAAATATTAATTATAGACCAGGGTGGATCTGTAAAAAATGGACTAAATTTGGATGTATTTTAATAATAATAATTGACTTATGCTTGCACTTAACTAAGTCGGGAGCATTAATAAAAAAATCAAAATATTTAAAAATTAATAAAAATATCGATTTTTTTCTACTACTCTTGCTTATAACTTTAAAACAATTTGTTTTGGAACAAAGTCGCAATGAAATAAAATAGCGACAATCCGATTTTCTATAAGATACCGCTGCTGCAAGGTTGGAATAAATACGAAAAGTGAGAAATAAACGTTTTCTTATTCAACAATTTCAACCACTTACATTACACATAGGACCTTCATAATTCGTTTATAAAATTTTGATAACATAATAAAACAGTCTTCCGTATTTCATTAAAATCGATTTAACGGATTTCGCATAATAATTTTGCACACTAAATTTGTTAAAAAAAATGTTTAAATGAATTTTTTAAAAATCTTGCACAACAGAAACTATATAACAAAATAAATAAAAAAATATATTATAAAACGCAATTAAGCTATCTCTAACATACTTTATGAAATTAAAATGTGTCTCAAACAAAAGTTAAATTCTGAGCAGTGGTTCTGATATACAAACAGTCAAAATGACCGGCATTTGCGACGAAGTTATAAAAAATAGGATGATAATTTTTAAACCATAACCTTCTTCTTTCCGATCTCTTTCTTTATAAAAAATTGATATCTTCAAGATATTCATAACATATATTATAATAATAAAAACCATCGTTATTGGGCTTGAAAAATGCCAAACAAATTAGGTTGAAGCGAATTTAATTTCAAATATCAAAATCGAAATACATAAAAAAATGTAATATCTCGACTTCCAATAAAGTAATTTCTTTTGTTTTTAATCTGATGTAATTCGAATAGAGGCATCTAAAAAATGCATTACCAAATATCGGAGATGCTTTATTTTTATTATAAATAAATTAATTGGTTTATACTCCAGTCGTCAGTGACGAAAATGCCACTGAACCTCTCAAAATCATACGAACAAACTGAATTTTCTTGAGGGCGTTAATTTTTGGACCCCAAAACATATGCAAAAAAAACTTTACTGTTCCTACCCCTGGCTTCTACCTAAAACCTTCGACCCTCGTAGGACAAGCAAATGAAAAAAAAAAACGATTTACCAAGAATCTATGAGTGGTAGAAGACAATTTTTTAAATAAAAATGTAGCTGAGTTTTGAACAAAAATGTTTATAAGCACTTTTTGTGTAAAATAAACTGTTCTCTCCGTAAAATTTGTATCAATTCGACGGTAAAAAATTGATATCTTTTGTTCAGAATATCCTTTAGACAAAAATCAAAAAGATCTTTAAAAGTGCAGAGTGAAGCTTTCCTATGCAATTTTGACATTTTGCTGCAAATTAGCAGCTAAAAAACCTTATAAATAAATTATATAACTTTTTTTAATAAAATCCGTTTATCGTTACAACTTTGTTATAAATAATATTTCGATTATAATTAGGTTTAGTTTTAGTAGCCGAGTTATTACAAGTGAAAAATCTCTAACGGCCGTAATATTGCACTGTTTTATATTAATTTTGCAATATCTCCGGTTTTAGTTATTCGATCAAGGTTTACCAAACATAATTTTGTAGGTTTTTTTAAAGGAGCATAACGCATTGTGTAAAAATGATTTATATTAGTTAGTGTACGAATTATAATCATTTAAACAATTAAATTATATAATAAAAAATAATTGTCACTTCCGACGCAAAAGCAAAAACAGCCCTGGCTCCTGGACTATTACCACCAATTAAAAATTTTTACAGGTTAAGATCATTCATAATTTTTGTTTTAGACTTTTTTGAAAACGATTTTTGGATTGGATCAAAATCTCATTACAATCAATTGTAGTTTAATTCCATATAAAATATAATTAAACTTAAAAATGCCGCAAGAAAACAGTTTCAGACTCTTATTAATATTTAATCCATATCGCTTTATTCAATTTTTATTAATAATATGGATGTAAATAATATACTCTTTAATAAGCTAAAACATTTCTAAAAATTAAGTACAAATTTTTTCTTAAGGAAAGAATACAAACCATTTTGACCGCTTCTGAATATATTCAAATATTTTTCATCATTAATATTAGAATCCAAAACTCTTTTTGTGCTCTGTAGTATATTTATTGTTCCTGCAAAAGTATATACAGATATACATAAAAACTGCCCGTTTAATCAAAATGTGATTATAAGTGAATGACATACGCGATAAATTTGGTCTTTCCCCATTATATTGTGGCAGAACAACGCAAATAACTGGATATTCCGTCATTGGAAAAACATGATATTATCTCCAAAAATACATAGGTACATATTTAGAAAATAGAAACAGAGAAGAATATGATAGCAAAGCGAATATGTTGACACGTAAATCTAGAAAGCTATTTATTGAGTATACCTCTGGTTAGTTCCCTATGGAATTAATAAAAACTATAAATTATAGTGCTATTCACAATGTATATTAGATTATTGGAGGAATAAGTAAATGGGTATTCTTGTTAAATAACAATCTAAATAACATTTTCTAGTTTTCAAATTAAGTTTAAAAGAAATCATTAACAAATATTCGTATAAAGCGTAAACTACAAAAGAAAATTACGATTTTTACAACATATTGCATTTATAAAACTCTTTCATTTTTATGACTCTGTTTCTATTCCTATATTCATTACATTCCGCGATATTTTTACTTTTCTTTAAATTTCGGGAGTACCTCGTAAGTAAAAGGCGACTTGTATCTTTTAAAAACGGTAAAACAGTTGGCTTTGAAAAAAAAATAACAGTTTTCATATTTTTACCTTTTTAACCAGTCTGCGTGGCTTGTTTTTAATTTTGAAAATAAATTTTTGGAGAAATTAGGAAAAAGTTCGAAAAATTACCAACTTCCAGAATATATCAACAATGATATCCTGAAAGGAGGAAGCCAAACGTAAGAGCTTTTCACAAATTAATGAATCATGTTGTTCGCATTGGGTCAGTTGCATATGAAAAAGAAATGGGAGCACCAAAACTGTTCATAAGTGAAGAAAATAAATACGATGTACTGTTACTTACTACTGGGAATCCACACATCAGCACTCGTGAAATTTCACGTCAACATGACATTAGTTACACTTTGCTGTAAAAACCCCTTGTAAACATAAAATGCATCCCTATCGAAACCAGTTACATCAAGAATTGACAGTCGATGATTATCGCCGCACATTAGCTTTTTGCCAATCGTCTCAGCAGCAAGTGCATAACGACCGATTTTTTTTTTTCGAATATATGCTTATTTGGAGATGAGGCTAAATTTCACAAAAATGCAGCAGCGAATTTTCATAATTTTCATTACTATGTATCAAGCAATTCTTTCTTTATTAACAATCTTAGTAAAACTAGGTCGTCTATAAATGTTTGGGGTGGTATTTGAATAAATTTCTGTAAAAAATGTATCCAAGTGTTGCTACGCCACTGGTAGACAAGAATTCAAAAGGTCGGTTTTACCTACCTCTGTATAGAAATATCGAAGTTGTCTCCCGCGAATCTCTTGCAATAGTCAGGCATTGCAATCTGAATTTTAAGCATTTTCAATATCAAATTGTATCCCAGCTTAGCTGGTCGCTTCTTGTTAGAGGTTTATCTCCCGCATATGAGTTATTGTATCACAGCTTATAGTTAAAAGCTGAACGCTCAGTATTAATCAAGTATATTCATATAGAAGAAAACGTCCTTAGTTGAAGTGATAATTAGTGGTAAGATTTTAATCTGTATCAGTGCTTTTGTGTTGCGGTGTGTATGGTCAGTGATCGGCTATTTCAATAAAAGAACTTGCGCTAAAAATTTTGGCTAGATGTTAACTTGTATTTTATAAATACAAGTAGTTGTATATATAAAATTTTGGCTAGTTGTAGTAACATTTAATTATTAAATTACGTACTGTTTAATCTGCTTGTGTTCTTATTTCCCACGCCAGTGGGTGGTCCTTCAAGTTTGAAGTAATTACAAGATTTAATACGCTCTAAATGGTAGCAAGATCGCCATCCTAATTTGTTGAACAAATGTCCATTTAATTCTACCAATTTTGTTGGTCACTTCGAGACGGATGAGGAACCAGTTTTACCAAATTATCTACAAGTCATATCTCGCTTTTATTAGAAAACTTTTGCAAAAAATAAAATTTAAGTCAAATCTAGTCAATGTTGTTTATCGCCGAAATAAACATTTAATTTCAGAACTTTTCGTTACAAGAGTTGCAAGAGCCATTGAGAAGCGGTGAGCTATTGTTGATTTGGAAATTTCCTAAGAAGGTAGCCAGATATTGTTATCTATCGGTATTGTTAAATTTATTATATAAAATATTTCATAGAAAATTTTATAGTCAAAAGATTCAATGACCTTCTTCAGATATTCATTGTTATTAATTGTACTGTTTTTTGAAAGTTGCTGTAATGACTTCTCAGAATTTAACCAAGCAAATTGGGGGTTTTAAATCTCAATTGACCCTTATTAAATCGTTATGTTTTAATTGTTTAAGTAGTTTGTATATCGTGTCTTCCTGTAAATCTCTGTCCAGGTGTTAATTATGCACGAAAAATCATCACTCTTTACTCCATTTAGACAATAACGGTCAGCAACTTTATCAATCGCAAGGTCGAACCCACGCTTCTTCTAATTCTCCACGTAGTTCTTATCAACAAATCGCAAACTCACATATGCATAATTCTAATCGTAATAGCAGTAACCATAATATTAACATATCACTAAGATGATTCCTCTTTCATTGTCTGAAGCCGATGGCCTTCTGTAGCACTGTAGTTGTACTTAAGAAGTAAGCTTAGGACATTTCTAGCTGACGTTATACTTCACCTAGTCGCGCGCCCTCAAGTATGGATAAATTTCTGTAAGAAATGTATCCAAGTGTTGCTACGCCACTGGTAGCAATTAACTTACACTTCCTTAATTAAACCTAGGTAAATTCTTCGGCAAATTCTCATAAAAGCCGAAAATATATTCAAAAGATATTTTTACCCACAAATTAACTTTCTCCGACCAATTCCAAAAAATTCCCTGTTAGACAAGAATTCAAAAGGTCGGTTTTACGTCTGTATAGAAATATCGAAGTTGTCCTCCGTCCCCCGCGAATCCCTTGCGATGGTCAGGCATTGCATTCAGAATTTTAAGTATTTTCAGTATCAAATTGTATCTCAGCTTAGCTGGTCGCTTCTTGTTAAATTAAGTATTGTTTGAGCTGCTTGTGTTCTTATTTTCCACGCCAGTGGGTGGTCCTTCAAGTTGGAACCAATTACAAGACTTAGTATGCTCTAAATGGTAGCAAAATCGCCATCCTAATTTGTTGAACAAATGTTCGTTTAATTCTACCAGTATTGTTAAGGACTATGTGATTGACCCATATTTTTTTGATGGCCGTGTAAATTGTGCCATAAATCTGGATTTTCTCAAAAATCATTTGCCATTAATTCTGCAAACTGTTCCACTTAATATTCGACAGTTAAGAATGTGGTTTTTACACAATGGTGCTCCAGTTCATTACACTGCTATTATTTAGAAACATCTTCTTCTTCTTCTTCTTTTTCGTGCGACTAGGATTACTCCTGTTAGTCTGCCTCGTATTCTGTTTCAGTAGTTGTTCAACAGGTCTTATGCTATACGGCTTATTGTTTTTACAGATGTTCGCTAACCTATTTGGTCCCATTCGGATTACATGTTCGTTTCAGTTTTTTTTTCTTGTTTTTATCCACCTGTTAATATTTTGAATTTTGCATTGCTCGCGTATACTTCTGTTGGTTTGTCTGTCTCTTAATGATATGCCCGCTATTTATCTTAATACTTTCATTATGATATTGTTGATTTGTTGTTTCGTCTTTCTTGTATCTATATACTGCATATGTTAGGATTGGTCTTACTGTTGTCTTGTATACTTTTATTTTGCTTTCCGTGGTCAGATATTTGTTTCTCCATATGTTTTCTTCGAGGCAACCATTTACTCTTGTCGCTTTTGATGCTTACCTTGTGGTCTCTGTTCTTATACCCCTATCACTAGTGATCTCTACACCTAGGTAATTGAATTTCATTGCTTGTTCTACAATTTTGCCGTCTATTTCTAGTTTGCATCTACGCAGCTCTTTACTGATCACTATACATTTAGTTTTTTCTACTGATATTCACATATTAAGTTTGTTTGCTGTGATATTGAAGGTGTGGAGCTGCCTTTGTAGGTCGTCTTCGTTATCAGCAATTAGTACTGCATTATCGGCATAGCATAGTATCGTGATTTTATGCGCTCCCATGTGGTATCTGAGTCGTTTTCTTACTTCGTGAATTATTTGATTCATCACCATATTGAATAACAATGGGCTGAGCGAGTCTCCTTGGCGGATTCCTCCTTTTAGTTCTATGCATTCTGTTTCTCCTGTTGGCATTACAACTCTGGTCTTGCTTTTCTTGTTAATTTCAATAGTTGTCCTTATTATCTGATGGTCTATTTGTTCAGCTTGTAATAAATTTAAGATGCAATTTCGCTTCACCCTGTCAAAAGCACTTTTTAAATCTACAAAGCACATGCATGCTGGCTTTCTAAATTCAATAGACTCTATTATTTGTCTGATGATAAAAATTTCGTCTATTGTGTTGCGGTTTTTCCTGATGCCTTGTTGTTCATCTGCCATGTTCGCTTTTTCCTCGATTTTACCTTTTATGACTGCCGTTAACAATTTTAATGTACTATTCATCAGACTAATGCCTCTATAATTTTCAGAACTTCTCGAGTCTTCCTTTTTAAGCATCAGTAGCAGGAGATTTTCCTTCCATTCCGCTGGTACCACTCTGGTATTTATTATATCGGCGAATAATTTTAGGAACCATTTGCGTAGTATTGTTCCTATCTATGTTAGCAGTTCATTGTTTATCTTATCAGAACCAGGTGCTTTTCTGTTTTTTAATTTTTTTATTCGTTCTTGTAGCTTGTCTTCTGATATTAGTACTGTCTCGTGGGTTTCGTTAATGATTATTTCTCTGTTATCTTCCTCTCCTTCTTTATATATAATTTCGTGAAATGTATAGTCTATTTTTCCTCCGTAATGTTATCTATCCTACAAATTCATTCGGTTCTGTTTTTTGTCTCCTTATCATCTTCCACTTATTTTTCTGGGATCCATATTGGTCGTATTCCATATCTTTGGTAAATTTCTCCTATTTTTCTTCTATTTTTTGATGTTATCTATTTTTTGGTTTACTCTATTCCTGATTCTCACGTAGTCTTCTCGTGCCTCCGGAGTCTTCACTCCTTTGTATGTTATTAAAGCTTGTTTTTTTTTCATTTGCTGGTGCTTTCATCGTACCCTTTCGTCGTACCATGGAGTTTTGTATTCCCTTGTATTTCTGTTAAATTTTCTTTTACAAACATCTGAATAAATTTTTTTTTGCAAGGTAGATAGGCAGATGACCAACTGTTTGGCCACCGCAATGAATAAAATTGTCAAAAATTGATTTCCTACTGTTGGGCTATATATGAAACCTTGTGTAGCAGAATCGTCCAATAATAACAGATGATATGAAGAATAGAATAAGAGAAGCTTTTATGAAGAGAAGATGTGAACAACAATTAACAAATAACTTATATATCAACAAGTTATACTCAGAAGTGATTAGTTCTATCTACACTAATACAAAAGACAAAAAAACTATCATGGTTCGCTAATATTAATAGGTTAAACTAAGAAAGCTGAAAATTTCTTAAAGAGACAATGCATTAGCACAAATCTAATAATAAAAAATTATTTAGGTCAATAGATAAATAATAATAAAGATAGACACTATAAAACGGAAGTTTGGGAGTGTATAGGATAATTTGTATTATATGCCCAAAAGTATACAGAAGTTTTAAAAAACGGATAGTAAAACATAGAGCTAATTTTTTCCGTAAAAATAACTCAATATATGCCAATCTTTTGATTATAGAAAGCCACGAGTTCAATCACAACTTTGAAATTTTTTATAGACAAACAAAAAAGTAGGAAAAGTATTCGAAATACTAAAAATATATCGTTTTAAAAATACAAATTTAATTCTCAATAAACAAACATATATTGGCATATCTCCCTCATAGCAAAACTTGTCAAGTTGTCGATGTTCTGTGAAAACAAAAAAACACGGTTAAATTTTTATGTTTTGTTTTATTATTGAACACAAACTTCCATGAAGCCAATTCCATTAATAATTAACAAATTATTAACATCTCAATTACTGCAGAATATTGTCCTTTAAGAGAGCTAATAATTTTAATCAAAGTAACCGTTATTGTTTGCCCTCCGATAAATTTTCTATGGTTACTATATTTAGTATAGAACAAATACGATTTATATACGCATATAATGATGGGTATTATTACAGGTCCCGTCTTTTGTAACTGTCCGGCAGAAATCATAAATAGATTATGCTTTCTATTCAGCATCGTCGAATTTATATTTTTTGCTAAAATCTCAATTGTTTGTGACAGCGCTTTCTTTGCATTTACTGAATCCAATAATTGCACAGATTGACAATGGATTGGCCGGAATAAATAGAAATATATGAATAAATGAATTTGCATTTGAAATAGGAGATAAATCGAATTTTGTTGCATGAATTATGAGGCATTCTTGCGAAAATACTAATTTAACTCATTGTATTATACGTATCTATATAAATTCAGCAGCAAGACTTAGTTTTACTTTCTGAGCTTGGTTTTTATAATGTGATCATCAATGTAACCACGTATCCAAAATATATTCCACAAATTATTGCATTAAATGTTATGTTTATATGGGATTAAGCTACAATTGATAATGACAATCACATTTTATAGTTTTTTGACGTTTTCACTCCGGACTTCTACAATCGATTCACTACTCTTGATCAATTCGTTTTTAGTCATCATATCGATTCTGGGCAGGTTTAAATTACCAACTGTATGAAAAATAACTAACAAAATATAGACATTAAATGAGAAGTAACAATTTAAAAGAATATCTGTCACTAAAAGATTCGATTCAAAACGATTGTCAAAATTTAATAAAAGTCATAAATGTCATCTGAATAATAACTACATTGAATCATACGTTTAAATTTTTATAATAATTCTGGTTTTAACATATTTTGTTTATATAATAATTAAATTTACTATCAAATGATATTTATTTATATTTTATTATTAATATTTGGTATGAATTTGGCAGGTTTGTCATATCATAAGTAAATAACTTTGTTAATACGTTAACCGGTGGGGTTAGGAGCAAACATAATAATTTATTGAATTTTTTTAAAATATAATGCAGAAAACATAGTATGAAGCTCCACGCTAGTCTACAGTACTGCCTACTATTCCACTTTTTTGCGCGGGAGAAATCGGTCAATCGGTCAATCAAATTTTGAATGGTGTTGGTTATGGATTTATTCTACACTTAAAACTTAACTCTATTGTCGCATCCTATATTGAATTAGTAAATGTTTCTCCTTGTTTACTTTTTCTGTACTATATTTTGTTTAAAAGTCGTAAAATATTATTATTCGATGTATATATCCGTGGTAATTCATAATAAAAACACTATATGTAATGCAATTTTGAACACAGTTTACTATTTATACTTTCATGAATATTAATACCTATTTACATATTAACATTAAAACATGTCTAAAAGTTAAATATAATAAATAAAGAGTAATTGAAAAAGCTGATAGCTTCTTTTGATATTGTGTTGTGTTCTTTTAGCACATATAAAAACTAGCACGTTTTTTGAAAGTATCTTTGTAGAAGTACTGATCTTCTTTCCCTAGATGTATACAGTTGAATTTAGTGTTGAAGTTTTTTGCTCGGATTCAGTAAGTGCTACAGCATTCAGTACATTCATAAGAGCAACGTAGAAAATCGTTTTTATTGTGTTGTATTATGTTAACCTATAGCTGGTCTCTTATTATAAATACTGTTTTATTATCGTTCTATATGTGGTGCAAGAATATACTTTAATTGTCCTGATTGGTTTATTATTTATTGTTTTTTTTGTACATGTACATAGCAATATTTTGCATTAAGATGAAATGTTTTAGAAGAATATATGGTCACTTCGATTTATTTGACATGACAAACTAAATTTTTAAACATATATGGTATCACTGTATAAATATACTTTATAAATATACAGGGTGAGTTTTTAGTGCGACATTGGTCCATAATTTCATTTTGGTTCAAAAAAGTTATATAGAACAAATATGTAAGCAATGAAATTCTACAGGGTGATTAATAACTATATTGTAAAGCAAGTTTACAATTTTTTAAACAGAAAACCTTGTACATTTTCACATATTTAAATTTCTCTCATAATTCCTGTTCTTACGATATAACGTTTCACATTACTATATAGAGTTTTATACGAGTTCTGATCATTTCTATTTCGATATCGCTAAAAAATAAATTCCATATATATAAAGAAGGAATAGATAAATAATTATTTATTTTAAATAATAAGTTAAACAATATAATTATATTTGGGTTTAAAATTAGGTTTAACAGAAATCATTAATGACTATTTGCATACAGTGTGAACTCCATAAGAAAATTACAATTTTCTCATATTCTTTTAAATGTATAACTTTTACTTTTATGATAAAGTATTCCGTATACTTAAACTCATTAATTTCTGAGATATTTTTCAGTTTTTTTTCAAATTTCGGAATACTTGAATGTTTGCAAGTAGAAATAGCTCAGTTATATGTAAATACATAACAGAATTATTTGTATTCAATAAATGACTAATACAAAATATAAACCATAACAATATGTAATGCAGGTAACAATTAATGCAATAATTGTTGTCGAACACTCCATCAATACAGGTCACAAATTTGACCATACCAATGTTAAAATCCTACAAACAGCAACTAATTATAAAAACAAACCAGTGTCGAAGCCTTTAAAAAAGGTAAAAAGTCAAAAACATTATAGTAGAATAAAACCTATTAGAAAAGGAAGAGAATATGAAAAAATGGAGGAAAAAATAAATTCCACTCAATCCGTGGTCAGAAAGTGAGAGGGGGTGAGTTTTTAAGGGTAAAAATCGGTTCATCGCGATTTTCGGCGAAACTACAAGTGATTTGAAAAAAGTTAAACAGCAAAAGTTGTAGGTAACAAAAAGATCTACAACTTTTGTAGTTACACTTTTTTCACATAACCTTAAAATTTTTGGGAAAAATTGATAAACTAAGTTTTTGATTTTTTATTTTTCTTTTACAAAAAAAAATTACGAAATTTGGTAAAAACTTGTCTTAGTATGTACCAAACACACTGTAGATTTTTTAGAATTGAAAAATTTAATTTTTTACTTCTAATTATTTTAATATCGAAAAAGCACACTAATTTTCAATCTAAAATTCACGCGTCAAAATACCAGATTTTTTAAAAAAAGTCGGTGGGCTTTTTGTTTGTTGAAATCTCTACTTTCCGATAGTGTAAAAAATATACAATTTTATGAGAAATGTTCTCAAAAAACGCAAAAACGAAGAAAACTCGAATCGAAAAATGTTTTATCATTAGTACAATTTTGAGATATTTATTAAAATTAACGCTGTAATTACTCATGTTGCGTAAGATTTCATGGTACATTGACAAATAAAAAAAATATAAATTGATATATTCTACTATAATTAACAAACAATTAAGTTAATAATGTTAATATTTGATAAGACATCTATCATACAGATCTACAATATAAGAAAGTTGTAGAATTTTCTTTTAATCAAATCCGTACATACTTATTTATTGGTATTTAAAGATAATTTATATACCTGAGTGACCTTCGGAAAATTTAGTCCATCACAAGGTATTTCGTAAAGAAGTTGGGAAGGGACATTCAACTAAAAAATGAGAACGTAGTCGTAGAAAAACCTCAGACAATATTCCAGAGTTTCATTATCAAAACCATACCAAAATACCATTTTTGCAGGAAAATTTTTATCAAACGAGAAAAACAAAGACAAAATAATCAAAACGTTAATAAAAATATTACAATCACAAGGATTTTTCTGTAAAGAAACATAAGAAGATGCTGATGCTGATATAGACGCTAATTAAGACTTCGATAGAATTTGCCAGAGATACAAATAAAACTGTCATCGTTGTAGGTCAAGATATTGATCTTTTGGTCCTTTTGATTCAATTAAATGAAAATGATAATGACGTTTATTTTCTTAAACCAGCTTCTAGAACTGTATCAATTTTTCACGTAAAAGATCAATTTTTCACGTCGAGTAGTTTCAAATATGAATCTTGCAAAAATATTATTGCATTTCTGCATTTTTGTTTTTCAGGTTGCGATACATCGGGATTTGCCGGGAAAGAAAGAAAAGTATCGTAAATTCATTATTAGACCCTAGAAAGTTGTAAATTTTATCTAACACTTTTTATGAAAAAAAAAAATGCAAATAAACAAGATATCGCAAAAATGGATTACTATTAATCAAATCTATTTATAAGTACAAAAATGATAAGCTAACGCTGAATCAATTACGATTTCAAAAATATCAATTGGCAAAAATCAAATCATCTTTCGTATTGGCAAATCTCCCACCCACAGAAAGTGCAGCAGAACAACATTGTTACAAGGCATATTATCAGCTTCAAATATGGCTGGGCAATGAACTGACAGCAACAGATTGGGGCTGGAAACAACATCAACGAGACATTATGCCCAAATTTACAGAAAAGGAATTGATCCCGGAAATACTGCTCAAAACTATTTGCTGCAGCTGTGAAACTGGATGTAACAATTTAAAATGTGGTTGCCGAAAACATGGTTTGAAATGCACAAATTTATGTTCAAGTCTTCACGGCTCAGAAAAATGCTCTAATGTGGAGGAAAAAGCCTACGAAGAAATTAAGGATAATGGTTCTTATGAAATTGTGGATGACAAAGTAACGGAGACAGGAAACAATATTGGAGATGAAGACGGTGACGAAGGAATGCCATCAAAGAGGCACAAATATATATATTGTAAGATTGCCCATACCAAAAATGTAATTAAACATTAATATACCAGCTTTTTAATTGTAATTTTAATAATTTTTTTGATGAAATTCCTTTAAATTCCATCTTGAATATTTTTAACAGCTATTTTCGCATATCTTTTTGCAATCTTAATGCTAATTACAGTATTAATTATAAGAAATCTCTCAAAATTGTACCTAATGATGAAAAAAAAATTTCGATTTGAGTTTTTTTTTTGTTTTTTGCGTTTTTTAAAAACATTTGCCATAGTAATGTATATTTTTTTACACTATCGGAAAGTAAAGATTTCAACAAACAAAAAGTTTACCGACTTTTTTAAAAAAGCTGATATTTTGACGCCTGAATTTTCGATTGACAATTAGGGTGCTTTTTCGATATTAAATCAATATCAGGTAAAAAAATAAATTTTTCAATTCCAAAAAATTACAGTTTGTTTGCTACCTACTAAGGCAAATTTTCACCAAAATTTGTAAAAAAAAATTTTTGTAAAAGATAAAAATAAAAAACCAAGAACTTAGTTTTTTGAATTTTCCACAAAAATTTTGAGGTTATGTGAAAAAGGTGGAAATACAAAAGTTGTAGATCATTTTGCTACCTACAACTTTGCCATTTATCTTTTTTCCATAGCACTTGTAGTTTTGCCGAAAATCGCGATAAAACCGATTTTTACCCTTAAAAACTCACCCCCTCCCACTTGCCGACCTCGGATGGAGTGGAATTTATTTTTTCTTCCATTTTTAGCATATTCTCTTCCTTTTACCAATAGGTTTTATTCTACTATAATTTTTTTGGTGTCCATACAATCAAATTATCGACGCTGGTCTAATATAACTAAAACAAAAAATGTAATAAATTACACAGTAAATACGAATCAACTAAGAAGCATCTACAGCAATATTCGACAATTCATTTAAGTCAATATTATTTTACGGTATACCTGCTACATTATTTTTTATATATAAAAATTTAAAGAACCTCGTCTAGTCCACTATACACTTTTTGTTATTTTATGTGTATAGTAACTTATTTTGAAAATTGTCAGTCTAATTGTGAAAGTGTCAAACAAATGTTTGTCATGTGTTTTTTTGTGAACAGTTCTACCTCTGTAAGTAAATATTTATGTAATTTTATCGTAATGTTGCTTATCTCTTTGTTTTAATAAATTTGTAGTGCACGTCTGAAAGCCAACAATCAGTTGGCGAAATATTAAGTGACTAGAAAATAGAATTGTTTTAATTCCAGATCTGATAGAACCTGACATAACCCAAGAAAATTATTTTATATATATATATATATATATAATATATATATATATATATTATATATATATTATATATATATATATATATATATATATATAATATATAATATATATTGGTCTATATATTTGGTCACTTGGAACAATTCTGGTTTTAACTGATGTTAATCAAAATTAACATTGTATTTCTTACCAATCTATGATTCTAATGTCTGATTTTAACCATTTAGCGGAACGTTGCTTATTGATGATTTCACTATGGTAGGGTGTGTTGTCCATTACGATCAAAGATGGGTGTTCTAAATTAGGAAGTAGTTGCGTACTTCATTTAGTAAATATTGCAGTCAAGGATTTGGAACAAAATAACAAACTGGCGGCGTCTGAAATAAAACCTTTTGCTGAACCGGCATGAACCACAATAAATCTTTTTCCATCATAACCACTTGATTTACGTACACTTCTGCTGTTGTCATCCTACCTTGACATCATTTTATTTTCCCTAGAAAAATCCACGTTTAAAGCCCAAATTTTTTAATACTCCACAGGATATTTTACTTGTAGAAAAACATTTCTTTAGTCTGCAACTCATTGATCAACGCTTCATGGTTTCTCTAACTTCTTACATGTTTTTTTAAAAACGTTATTTATTTTAATATATTACTATAACATGTTAAGTCCTAGTCGTAATTCTCAACAGAAAGTTTGTTTATACTTGCTGTCTTGGAACATATTATATATTGTATTTCGAATTGCCATTTTATTGCCCTCAGGTAAATCAGTAGTTTTTGTTTTTAAACGAGATCTGCTTTTTCCCGGAGAAGATACAATAAATTTTTTTATTTCTTTTCGTATATTATACTGTTTTTCTCGCCAATTTAAGTACAACTGTTACACTCTAAAACAAAGTTTAAATATTATCAATATTTTTAATTAAAATTGAAAAAAAACAAAATTAAATAGTTCCTGATTATAAATATTTTGTTAGACAATAAAATTGGCAAATAAATATGTTAATATGTATAGCTTGCATTAATAAAAGTGCACATTTCAAAATTGAACTTTTTGTACCTCTTGAACAGATGACAACGGTTCGAATAGTCCTCCTTTAAATTTAAAACTTTTTTGTACCTATCTCTTTTCGATGTACTGAGTCTAGAGCGTTCATAAAAAGAACATGTGTCTTTACTTAATAACAGGCGGTAGCTGGTTTGTCTTTAGTTTCATGCGTGGAAGACAATGATGCTGGATAAAAAGCATGTGTTTTATCTCGCCAGGTATTATGCACTCTGCTACTCAATGAACTGTACTAAACGTACAGTTACTGTAGATTCAACGAAGCATGGGTTATATATATTTAAAAAATATGAGAAAATCGTAATTTTCTTTTGTAGTTTACTCTCTATAGGAATATTATTTAAAAAGGTCTTGTAAACTTGTTTGAAAACTAGAAAATATTTTTTACCTCAATATGTAAAATGAATACATTTTTGCTTAATCCTTCTTTACATACAGGGTGTTTATTGCGTAGCGATTTCGAAGTAAAAATTGTCATAATTCGGTAAAGACCCTGTATAGTATTACCAAGCCTTATATTGCCAAAACAAAGATTATGAGAGGAATAATGTTATAATAAGAAAATATATAGGGTTTCCTACTTACAAAATTGAATGCTTGCTTTTTGATTATTTCCAAGCCTGGAGAATATCATTCTCTACATTTTTTCTAAATAACTGTTTTAGATATTCTGTATCATAATAGACTTATTGACTAATGTCGCACAAAAACTCACTCTATATATTGAATTATTCTAAATAGCTGATATGTGATACAAACGTTTACTATTTATTATATAGGTTGACCCAGTTAAAATATTTTATTTGAAATATCTTCAATAAAAAGGTATTTCTAGAAAAACTGAGATCCGTTGATAGTGATTTCAAGGTATAAAGCTTTATGCCTTTCGGCCGTAAAGTACAATAGCAACACTTTCAATAATTTCATCAATTAATAAATTATGCATTTAGTCGAAATCTAAGTAAGTTTATGGGTTTCATTATTATGTAGATAGTAAAATTTTTTGATACGCTATCCGCTATTTTTTTTTCATAATCATAATTTAATTTAACAGTACTCCAGAGAGAGAGAGAGAGAGAGAGAGAGAGAGAGAGAGAGAGAGAGAGAGAGAGAGAGAGAGAGAGAAGAGATAGTTAAACTTTTGAACTTCTATTTTAAATGTACCAGGAAACTATAAGAATTAATCTTAGCCATCCGCATGTAATAAATTATAGAACTAAATTTTTTATATCTATATATTTATCTCATGCTAAACGAAGATAATTTAAATCACTGCTTTTGTGGAAGTGGATAAACGAGTTTTGAACAATATCACTCTTTTATAATGAATATGATTTTCTCTGATATTCCTTTACATTTGTTCTTAATGGTTACGTTAAGGGGCATAATTCCAGACACTAGAGTAATTTGAGTCCTACCAATATGAGAGAACAGAATTCGTAATATCCAGAAACTTTGCATGTCTGGGCTGAAGTTTTGGTCCAAAATCATAAGTTGGTCATTTTTTTTTTGTTTAAATAATTCATCTATCCTTGCGTTATAGAGCTTATTGCAAATCACGATCAGATCTCCAAACGGTTGAAATATGTTTCAACATGACGGAATTCTGCCATGCTGTGATTTTTTAAACCAACAATTTCTCGAATACTAAATTATTAGAACAAAATTGAGTACATCTATTCTAGAATCACGAGATATAACAATAGTTCATCATCACCATTCTGGCTTTACAACCCTGCGTAAGTCCTAGCCTCCTCAGGAATTTGTCTCCAGTCGTCCCTATCCATCTCCTTCCTCCGCCTACCACGTATTCCTATATTTCTCATTTCTTCATTGATGTTCTCAAGAAACCTTGTTCTGGGTCTTCCTTTTCTTCTCTGACCAATGGGTCTATCAAGGATAGACCTATAACAATATTTCACCTTTTTTTATAGAATCACTTAAAAAATGTGATATCTATATAAAACTACACCTAGTTCATCTTTGACACTGAATGGTGGTATGATGTAATCAGATAACCCTTAATTATTACAAAGTATGCGGGAAAATGTTAAGAAGAAATTAATTTTAAATTCATTTCTTTATAGTGTTGTCGAGGTCAAGTGGAAATGTGTTTAAGCGCCCACTCATATTGAGCCCAACCTAACCTAACATGTAATGCTGTAACTAGGTCTCCAATTTCTTCATATGAGTGGGTATATCTTGCATTTAGTTTGAAAATGAGTTATACAATCCTCAAGCTTATGCTTTTAATTTGAACTAAATTTTATGTGTAATTTTGTATAATAAATCGTGCACCAGCATTTGAAGTGTCTTTTTTTTTAAATGACAAGTGTTTTAATTTAATAGTAATTTGGGCTTTTCCTCTTCGTCTTATTTCGCTGAGGCCGATGATGTCCGATTTTATTGTTTTCAGCCCTCCCTTCCGTTCCATCATCTTCTGGTCCGATATTTCACGATAAGATTTCTCACATTGTATAAAGTAATATCTATTTGACGCGCTCTTTATGGTAGGCTGATATTATAGAGGATTCTTCGCATTCTCTGCTTCAACACTATTTTAACCGGTACCTTGTTTGATAGTTCACATAATTGATATAAAAGACAAACATTGATATAAATAAGAATATAGTTAAAATCACAAATGAAAAAATAGTGAACAGTTTCTCTTTACCATGTAGATGGCAAGCCTAGTGATTTCTATGAAAGTGTCTTCTCGTCTTTAAAGATGTAATATTCTCCATATTTACTTCGGCAATTCGTATATTATTTTACATATATTTTACTAATGTACTAGATGTGTTCAAAAAATACCCGGAATTTTCGTTTTTTGAAAAAAATATTTATTTATTCGTCTACATTAATGTTGTCTTCTTCAAAATAGTCCCCATCAGATAATATGTACTGGTGCCAACGCTATTGCTTATTCTTGAGGCACTTCCAAAACTCGATCTTGTGGATAGCCTTTAGTTCTAGCAGCGATGCGCTTATAATGTCATCTATGCTTGTGAAACAACGGCCCTTTGAAGATTTATTAATTTTTTTAAATAGGAAAAGTCACACGAAACCATGTCTGGCGAATATAGAGGCTGGGATCATTACAGTTTTGTTTTTGGTTAGAAATTCAGAAACAAGCAATGAAATGTGAGCTGGTACAATATCGGGATGTAAAAGCCATGAGTTGTTTTTTCACAAATCTGGTCTTTTTTTCGGATTGTTCACGCAAACGACGTTGACCTTGTAGGTAGTACTTTTTATTAAACGTTTGACCGTTTATTAAACGTGGCAAAACATGGTTCACTATTCCATTAAAATTAAAAAACACAGTAAGCAAAACCTTCACGTTCGACCGTACCTGTTTTTTAGTCTTGGCGAATCAGAATGTCTCCTCTGGGACGATTAAACCTTAGTTTCGACGTCATATCCATAAACCCATGTTTTTTCACATGTTACAACCCTTTTGAATAAATTTTGGTCGTCGTTTAAATTATTTAGCGACTCTTGAGCAACTTCCATTCGCCGCTGTTTGTGTTCAAAATTCAACAAATTTGGAACAAATTTTGGGTATAGAATACGCGTTTCATGCCCAAAAGGTTTGAAAACATGTCATGGCATAAGTCAATTGATATGTCAACTTCATCAGCGACTTCTCTGATTGTAATTGGGTGTCCGTTCATAATCATGTTTGTCACTTTTTTACGTTTTCAACGATTCTTGATGTGCTGGGGCGTTTGGGACGTTAATCATCTTTAACTTCTTTACGGCTAATCATCTTTGAAACGCTTATACCGCTCGTAAACACTTGTTGTTTTTATAGCATGCTTATCATAGGCTTTTGTTAAGATTTCACACGCATTGTTTAACTTTATTTCATTTTTTACGCAAAATTTAATACAAATTCTTTGATCGATTTTTTAAATAAATGAAAATGGCCGAGCTGATAAAAATCGTCGAACCTTAGTGGCTGCCACAGTCAAGGTAAATAGTGAATATAGCTGCAAATTGTTTATACTTTTTATACAACAAATTTTTTGACGATTGGACTCTCCAAACCCGCAAAATTTAAAAATTACGGGTGATTTTGAACACACCTCGTATATAGATTCAGAGCCTTTAGTTTGTCCAATATTCTAGTATTAGCCCAAAAATCGGCAAAGTATTATAATTTACATCAAATTTTTCCGTCCAAAAATGAAAACACAACTGACGAAAAACTATATTGCAAAATTAGAAACTGTCTCAAATTAGCTATTCTTGCTCGTATTGTCGTTCATGAATTTTATAAGTTATATTTCATCCATTGTATTGTGTAGTCGTAAATTGTATAAGTAAAATATAATTTACACTTGTGATCGACTTGGATAACGGCCATTGACCTAACGCCAATTGTGTATTCTCCAGTTTTTCCTGCAGATATTTTCCTAATATTTGTCTATATATAATTGTACATAGTTTATGACTTCTGTAGCACAGAAAAATAAACGATAATTAAAAATTTGCTTTTAATTAACGGCACAAATTAAGTAAACAACAAAGCTATCTTGAAATCATTAAGAAGATAATTTTTTTATTTTACGAACATAGTCGCATCAACCTCTGAGGATATTTGCGATATATATACATGAGATAATTTACTTATAAATATTAAATTTTGTTTAATATATTAATGTCGTTAATGAATTTTACCAAATGCTCAATTTTACAATGTTTTCCTAAGATTTCACTTGTTGATTCCGTGATGTGGCTGGTTTGTCTCTGCAACTGGTAACTTGGGCACTCTACAAGGACATGCTTAACACTGAGTAGAACAGTACAGTTGTCACATAAAGTGGAATTAGTGTGACCAATTATATTCCCGTGGGTAAGTAGGGTATGTCCTAGCTAGACGAAGTCGAGTACAACGACTTAATGATCTCTGTTGGGAATTTGATATTTCCCAGGTTGTACAGATGTTTTCACTTCGCGAAGTTGTGAAGTTGAACTGTTCCACTTATTTTGCCGTAAATTTTTGACTTTCACTTTAAGAAATGATTTTAAATCAATTATTACTACATTTTTCACTTCATTCGCGGTTTCACTGTTTCTTGCTTGTTGGGCTATGCGATCCACTTCTTCAATTCCTTAAAGGCCAATGTGTGAAGGAACTTGTATAAATTGTATAGTATGTTTGATGTGTTGTATGGTAGATAGTTTTTTTTTTAATTAGGAGAGCAATTAACTGTGTTGTGCAAAGTTGGTTAATGGTATTGATGGAGCTGAGGGAATCGGTAATTATAAGACCACTGGATATATTACTGGAGTTAATATGAGTGAGAGCTTGCTAGATGGCATATAGTTCGCCAGTATGTTCTTAGCTTAAGAATGGTAGTTCATCTTTAAGTTCAATATTTGGAGTAACGGCTGCAGTCCCAACTCCAGTAGATGTTTTAGAGGCATGTGTACACGTGTTCGAAGTTAGAAAGTTCTGTAAGTTTGTTGATGAATGTATTTTTTATTAAACAGTAGGGATTATTATTATCTGTAAATATATTTAGGGATGTGTCGGATTGAGAAATGCTTATTCTCCAAGTAGAAGGAATTATTATGAAGTTGGAATAAATATTTGGTATCGGAGTTTGTAAATCCATGAGAGTTTGCCTAATTCTTTCATAGAATGATGAATTCAGGTTCCCATTTTCAGTATTATAAGGTTTTAAACTATCGGTGAATATGCTATTTTATTAAAGAACTAAAAACTCTTGTTTGTGGTTTGGATGGCTAGATTGGTTATTGTTGTTTACTGGCTACTGCTGAGTAAAGTAAATGTGGTTGTGAAGTAGATTGCGATAATTCATCGTTATTCTCGGTAACGTCAATTCAATTTTTAATCACAATTTGTTTATCCTAAATAGGGACCTGTTCCGCTTTAGGTTTTGGTGATAACCTTTGATGACAAACGCTGGTGTTGATAAATGACTGGTATAATTTATTAACAATGTTTCTGAGATACTATGATTACGAATTACTTTATTAATAGTAAAATAAAACTCATAGGTTTTGTTTCTTTAATTCAAAATGAGCTAACAAAAAATTTATCACAATCAAACAAATAGCCTAAAAAGCCTAAACACCTAAAAATAAGATAAATTGTTTTGCAGCAGTTTTGCAGCTTTGCAGATAAATTGACAAAATTCGTTCATAAACTTATCTTACTAAACTAAAAACAAATTGTATCCATTTAACTGTTTATTAGAACTGTTTAACAATTTAACGAGATCGAAGGGAAAAATTATAAACCAAATAATTTTTTTAAGTATTTGAGAGTGGTTATATTAAGCTACCGAGTCATCTACAAGGAAACAGCCAACCAAGTCAGAAAATCAGCAACTATTGCAGGTGCTATAAAATACATACTGTGGAGAAACAAGTATCTATGATTAAAAACCAAAACAAGAGTTTATAAAACCTACGTTCGGCCAATACTTTGCCATAGTAACAGGAGCTGATAAAAATAAACCAAAACAAGTCCTAAGAACATCTGAGATCAAGACATTAAGATCTATAGTAGGGAAAACTAGAAGGGATCGGTAAGAATCTACGATAGCAGACACAAATGTGATATCCAAGATGTAGATCAACATGTAACGATAATTGAAGAAGATATAATTGCAAAAGTTTTATGAAATGAAAAACTAACCGGAAGAAAGCTTTCAGGAAAATTAATAAATCGATGGTAGAATAAATGGTCTTTAAAATCACAAATAAGCCTAAATATTACCAAGCAAACATAGGCCATTGCCCTAACCTAAGAAAAATACAAGATGTAACAGTATACAGACAAGCAGAATGTGCAAGTAACAAGTGATGCAAGATAAAAAAAATTCTTAAATATAAGGTATAAAGTAGAACTTCTACAACAATTTTTAAGCAATATATCAGAATAGGTTATAGAATATGTTACAAAATATGGACCCCATACAGAATATGTATCAACACCTTAAGGAAAAAATAATCCAAGCAGCAAACAAAGTGCTAGTTATTGAAAAACACAAGAATAAGTAATTGGATAGAATAGACAAATTTTTAATACATTTCTGATAATTTAAACATTTTTTTTCTTTGAAATAATTTTTTAAATTTGGTATTTTATACTTCGAGTATTGATTGTGTTCCTACCACTGTCGTTTCTTAAAGATATGACTCCACAGCTTAATTTATACTTCATTTATCTTGCATTGCTAGGATAACATCTCAGAAAACATTTCAGGCAAGAAATCTACCAAAACTGCCAATATATTTCCAATATATACGGCAACCTCATTTTAGGTGTTTAAATAGTAACGAAATTCTTTAACCCCAAAAACGTTTTCTTTAAGAACAACTATACATCACCCTAAATATTTATAAATACTCTATAGCGGTTTGGTGGTATAATCATTGAAACATCACAAATGTTTGATAGAAAATTCATCATAGTAATTATAAAACTGTTTGCTAAATTCAAGTCCTTAAAAATATAGCATAAAATGTATACAGTTTTTGTTCACTTTTGATTGTTTTTAACGCGTTTAATTGTTTTGAAAATTTACACGATGAAGACGGATCTGAATTTAGATGAAACCACATTCCAAAAGTTTCCTTTTTTTTTAATTTTAATTGTGAACCTCTAGATCTTTCCGTATTTTTTGCTATATAGTGTCAGGAGTTTGTGCAATTAATGAAATCAATATTGATTTTTAGCGACATCGTTTCTGTGGCATACGAGCTTATCTGAGAGCTACAGCCTCGGGTTTTACGAATGGAGCAAAAAATTTTGGATGAATGGAGAGATTTCCTTAGAAATTTCTTTCACATGTTGCACAGATGCGACGATTTTTCCTGGTTTTATTTTATTATAGATTTTTTATGTTATAGATTATTTAAATAAATGCAAAGAATTTAAAAATAGTTTAAAATAAATAAAATAGGTATGCAGATAAAATCAAAATAATTAACAACAACTCGACCAAATGAATACTGTGGCAAACATAAATGCAAACGTCCAAATTACATTAAGATAAACAAATACTGAGGCTTACTTGAAGGTTTCTTGGTTTTGTACTTTTTACGGTAACAGGTTATCGGCCTATTGCCAAACACAAAACCTGAAGAACCAAAATTTTCTGTCAGGGTTTATTCCTCCCGTAAAATGCAGGGCGCAAAACCAAAAGGAATGCCATGTAAAAGGTGGGAGGATGAAGTGGCAGCGGACGCGCAAAATTTGCTAGATGTGAGAACCTGGAGAAGATTGGCGTGGGACCGGCAAGGTTGGAGGCATAGTTTGAAGGAGGCCAAAGCTCGATTTTGACATAAAATATCGACTGCTATCATGAAGTGTATGAAGAAGGTCAAGGATATTTACATTAGAATCAGGCTTATTTACGGTTCCACCGAATTATCTTAAATAAAAAAAAATTGTTTTTAATATTTAGAAGATAGTAGTCCAATTACTTCTTCTTTTTAGAGCAGCACATTTTCTAGTTTTTGGTGAACTTGCGGTACTTTTGGCTTAGGTATCTTTCGTTTTTCCGTAGGACTGACATTATTTGATTTCTTCGCTTTGGTTGCTGTTTTTGCTTTGGCTTCTGCAAACTGTGGATGAAGATTTAGGTACTGGGTTAAGGTACTTTAGTTTTAGGTACTGGTTTCCTCTCAACTTTCTTCGCCTTGGCCAGATTTTTGTCTGTCTTTATCAATATACTAGTGTGATGCAGTTATGTAAGAGCTACTCCTTGAGATAATTTCTGGGAATGGTTACTGCTCATCATCTTCCAGCCTTATAAGTTTACTGATGAACATTGGCCTCTTCTTCGTGTTTTCAATCCTGTATCTCTTGCGCTACTCTTATCTAGTTTTTATTTTGTCTTATTAAATCGTCAGCCCATCATGTACGTGGTTAACCGACGCTTCTCTTATCTTTTCTTAGTGTCCATTTCCAATAACCTCTTGGTACATCGCCCATCCATCATTCTAGCTATGTGTCTTACCCATCTTCATTTTAGTCTGGCTATCCTTTCGATGACGTTAATCACCCTGGTTCTTCTCTTGACCCTTTCGTTTTTTATTTTGTCTCGCAGAGTTATTTCTAACATGGATCGCTCTATTCTTCTCTGTGTGACTTTACGTTTGATAGCCGAGGCTTTTGTTAAGGTAAGTGCTTCTGCTCCGTACATCAACACTGGGAGGGCGCATTGATCGAATACTTTTCTCTTTAGGCATGTGGGCAACTTACTTTTAAAATTTTCTCTCAGTTTGCTATATGCTGCCAACCCAAGACCGATTCTATTGTTTAGTTCATGGGTCTGATTATTCCTGCAGATCATAATTTCATGTCCTAGATATTTATATTTATCTACGAGTTCTACCTCTTGCCCTCCAATACTGATGTTCTGGTTGGTTTCCAAATTTGTCATTATTTTTGTTTTAAATATATTTATATTTAAATCTACATTTTCTGCCATTCTGCCATATGTATTAGTAGGTATATATTTTGCTTAGCTCAATTGTGTCAAAGGGTTTATGAAAATCAACAAATATTAGTACTAGAGGTTTATTGTATTCCACTTCTTTCTCTATTATGGATTTTATGCTTTGTAGATGGTCATTAGTCCCGTAACTTTTTCGAAATCGTGCCTGTTCTCTTGGTTGATAAGGCTCTAGCTTTCTTTCCATGCTTTAAACTATTACTCCCATAAACAACTTATAGGGTGAAGTAAGGTATATTCGTGATAATTATAGGTTATTTAATTAATGCGGTTAAAGGTTTTAATTTTTATACCGTAAAAATATTACCAAAAAGGAGACTTATTATTCAGTAACAACTGCAAGTTACTATTTTGTGTAAAATATTATAAAGTTTAATAATTTATGTATTTTTTTAAATTTTGTTCAGGTAAGGTAATTTCGTGACATGGATATTCAATTTCGTGATAGAGGTAAGGTAAATTCGTGACAATCCAATTTGTGTGCATAAAATTTTTTTAATAATAAAAATTCATTTATTAGGTAAAATTAGGTAATTTCTTAACAAATAAAAACAAAATTAAAATTCTTTACAAGAAAAGTAAATCCATATTTTAAAAAAATAAAACAAAACTAAATTAATTAAAAACAAAAACAGGTGGTAGACAAATAACTTAATCTTCTTCAGAATCATTAATGGTGTCTTCATTGTTTCCACACATGTCGCACATAAAAACATCCTCTTCGGCATCAGACGATTGGCACATAACATGGTATGGAATTAGGCAGTAGGAACACTGGACCCACTTGGCACCATTTTTTCTTTTGACATCTAGTGAATAACTATTACCACACATTACGCGATCCCAGTCATTATCTTCAGAAACCGCTTTTTTATTGGTTGGGGCTAGAACACAGGATGATGACGTAGATGGTGCATGAATTGGTGAAGAAGGAATAACACTTTCAGGATTGAGGACTAATACACATGGTGATGACGTAGATGCTGTATCGCTTATTAAAGAAGGCCACCACTTTCAGAATTAAGGCACTTTGCTCTTGAATCGCGCTTCTTTCTATTCGGATTTGCAGCAACTGGCTTTGTTGGAAGAGACAATATGTTGCTAAATGGATTTTGTTGCGTAGGAGCTCCTGCACGTTGATTAGGTATCTCATTAGAAGTGAGTAGAGAAGGTGCAAAAGCTTCCTTAGGAATGGCATTGCTATCAATGCATTTGTAATGTTTGATGCGGAAAAACTTGAAATGTATGCCGGACTTAGAATGGTGTGAAAATTGGTTCTATTGGGCTTCTCTGCATTATCTTTCATATAAACATTTAAGCTTTTGGCCCAATGAGCCTTTAATGACTTATAAACACCTACATCAAGTGGCCGTAACAGATGGCTAGTGTGGGCTGGAAATGTAAATAAATAAACACCATTGTGAGACGCAAGAGATATAACTTCCGGATTGATGTGTGATGCATGGGAATCCATTAATAAAATTACTGGTCGGGCAGAGGGAATTGAGGCAATAAAAAATTGAAACCACTCCAAAAAGATCTCACTGTTGATCCATCCTTTTGGAGAAAGTTTTACTTGTGTATTTGGTAGGCAATCTTTCTTTAAATTATCGTTCCATCGAACCCCTTTGAAAATTATCAACGGTGCAATCCATGTTCCATTGGCACAAATACATCCCATCATGGTTTGAGATTCGCCTCTATCTGCATATGCTCTTTTGTAGACATAACGTTTTCCAACCGAGGTAACGACTTTATTTGATTTGTCCACATAAGATAGTCCGGTTTCATCGCAATTCCAGAGACGATCGGAATTATTCTGAACTCCAAGTCTAACCATAAATATTTCTAATTTTGTATAAAAATCCCCCAGTATTTCATTATTTGACATTGAAGCCCTGTATGCAGCCAAATTTTCAGGAACACGCAGTGTTAGATTGAATCGCTTTTTATACTGAGCCCACCACCATTTACTAGCAGACTCGTTTTCTTTATTGAAGAAGTGATCTCTCTCCGTACGTTGTGCAAGTTGAAAGGCTATCTTTCTTATCATCTGCATCGTCAAACCAAAGCCCAATTCTTGCATTTTTATAATGTAATTAAACAACTGAAATTCAACTTCTGCAGTAAGAGCAAACGGCCTTCCTAGTTTGGCAACTTGGTGATTGTCATCTTCATTTCTACTTAAAAAATCTTTCAGTGTACTCCAGGCTATTCCACTTTGTTTACTTGCCTTGTAGATAGATAGTTTCTCTACTCTTACAAGTCTTGAGGCTTCTAATAAATCGGAGATCTCATATTGGCGATATTTTCCTTTGCATATTTTAGGCATCTTGAATTCTAAAAAAAAGACACAGGTAAGTTCGTGATACCCTGGATGTTAGAAAATCTTCATAATATTTATTATTTAATATTTATAGTTCACATATTGATTATATCTATGATAAAAATCCAAATAAAATTAGAGTAAATACACCGCGAATAATTAGTTACATTTTCCCGCGCAAACAAACGTTAAAATGCGTAAGAAAACCGCCTCACAACTTAAGATATTTCAGAAAACTGTTGGCGAAAATTGCCTGCATAACTTAACGGGGGTACTAAGCAACTTATAAACAACATCATACGTAATTTTTACAAACTTAACTTTGCAATATTCACCATAAATAATAAAACAACGAATGCACTTCAGATTTCAAGCTCTCTCGTCAACACAAGGAATAACACTGAAAAATAAGTTTTATCCCGGTTCAACAGAGCTTCGCAATTTGACTTGCAGTGGTGGGGAAGGTTGTCGAGTCTTTCCGCTAGAGACTGCAACAAAACTGCTGCTATAAGGCAATAGGCTAGATCGTGACGAATTATTAGAAATTTATCACGAATTTACTTATATCACGAATATACCTTACTTCACCCTATATGTCTGAGGAGGGTAATCGGTCTGTAATTCTCTAAATTTGCTTTGTCTCCTGTTTCATCTAATAGTACCATAGTAGCGTTGTTCCAGTCTATTGAATATTGGCATTGTGAAGGCAGATATTGAAAAGTAGTTTAATTTTTTCGAGTAATAGATCTCTTCCAATGTTTAATGCCTCTCACATTATTCCTTCTTCGCCCGAAGTTCGATTTTTTTCATTTTCTTCAAGTTCTCTTTGATTTCGGATTTGTGATGATATATAGCTCTACTAGCTTTATGTAAAACTCTTTGACTATTGTTAATATTTCATCTCTGTTTGTAGTTTCTTTTCCAGCTCTGTTTCTGAGTTTTTCTATTTATTCTATTTTTCCTTCTGCACTCTTCTCAAAACTTTTATGTCCTTGTTTTGCTCCATTGCTTGTTTAGTTTTTATGCTTTGTAGTTTCTTATGTCTTTTCTTATGGCCTTTGTGATCGTCTTATTTATATTATTTGGAACTTCTTTGCTTAAACTGTTATCTCCTTTTGTCTGTCGCGTTTGTTCTCTAAGAGTTTTCGTAAGTTGACTTAGTTTTTCATCCTTTTTGTTTGTTGAACAATATTTAGTTTGAGCCCTTTATTTGACTATTTGTTTGTTCAATATATTGATGTCTGTTCGAGTCTTTCTTTTTCGATCGATATTGTTATTTTTGCTCTTAATAACCTATGATCACTGCTTGTTTAAACTGGTTTAACACATTTACGTTTTTAAATAATTCTTTTTGTTTGTTAAGAAATAGTCGATTTCCTTCCTTCTATTTCCATCAGGGCTTTCCCATGTCCATCTTATGCTGGTTTTTCGTTTTAAAAAAGCTGTTCATTTGATAGAGATTGTTTCCAAAAGTAAAAATAACAGTTATTTGCCTCTATAATTTCTGCCTTCACTTCCAAAATTTCCAATTATTTCAAAGGGATCTTTCTTAGTGTTTATTTTGGCGTTAAAATCCCCACCTATTATTAGGAAGTGGCCAGGATTTGCCTTAATTGCACAGGATATTTGATCGTAGAATATTTAAACTTCTTCGTTCTGGATGTCTTGTAGTAGGGGCGTATACTTGAACGATATTTAGGATATAGCTCGTATTTTGACGTTTAAGTAGATCACCCTTGTTGAGATTTGGTATACTGACACAATTTTGTTTGCAATTTTTTGTAAATAAAGAAACCGATGTCTCCGACTATCAATTCTTCTTCTCCTTTTTAATACCATAAGTGGCTTGATGGGAGTGTGATAAAACTATCTCCCTTTTTTCTTACTTTACTGATACCGACAATATCTATACAGAAACAAAGCTATTATTCAATGGGATTTCGCCCAGTGTCCCAAGAGCATCCAAAGCGGCCGCGTGACGTGCGACCATTCAGTTTTTAGCACCATAGCTTCCAACTTAATTTACGGATATTTTGCATTTGGTTTTTTACAATTTTTGTTGGGTACGAAAGAAAGTGTAGATCGGAATTTTATGGGTCGTGACATGGTTCCCCGTGGAGATATGTTTTAAGGGGCAAAACCATGAGCTTACGAAGGTAAGTTTACTATTCCTAAAGTAGATCTGTCTTCTGCCGGGATTGCAAATGAGTCATTACTCGCTACTCTATAGTTGTTTAGTGAACTTGTTCTGGTTCACTTTTCTAAGATTTCACCTAGGGCGAGGGTCTGATCTTATTATTGGGATTCATATGCCGATTGTGATAACCACAGGAGGATATTGAGTATGTGAGAAGTCTGCAAGAATACTTCTCGCAGTTATTAATGGTCTATAATTGGTATTTTTTAAACAAAGCATATATCTGGTTGTATTATTTTCTCCATGTAGCGAATTTAAATCTTACTTCGTCGTTGGCATCAAAAACTAGATATACGTTGCCCCATGACACAATAATAATTAAATACGCACAGGACAAAATTTGCTATCCTCCTCTTAAACAACAGATCTTTAAAATTTTTAAATATAATACCAATATTTTGTTACCAAAAAACAGTGATTTAAATTATTATAAAAGTCCCAAATATAATTTTTATATGGTGTGCATGTTTTAAGATAAATATTTTACTTTTAGTATTACAAAATATTTTGGAATTCATTTAATACAAAACTAGCAAAAATATTCCAGATATTTTAACTTACTTTAGAAACTTTTAATGTAAAAATAAAACTGATTAAATGGGAACAATAAGATTATGAAAAGTAATTGCTTTGTCGATACGGCTGGAGAAAATTAGACTTTTCTTTTTGTTACAAATCTTAAAAACAGAATTACACAAAGCTTGGCCGAGTTCTCGATTAGATAAAGAAATCACTTCGTGTTAAAAGGAGATGTACGAAAAATCCTGTAACAAAGAACAATCCTCCTTCTCTGGAGAAAATTTAATAAACATAAAACTCTCCAACTAAAATACCAACTTAAAAATTCCGGGACTACTTATGCAATTTGATGTATATATATATATATATATATATATATATATATATATATATATATATATATATAATATATATATTATATACATATATGTATATATATTATATATATATATATATATATATATATATATATATATATATATATATTATATATATATTATATATATCAGTTACCCATAATATATCCTTTGCAAAATACAAAACTAAATAGTTTTCGAACTAGATTTAAAATGCTGCTACTGAAAATTAGAAGTACATCTT
Organism: Diabrotica balteata; assembly: GCA_918026665.1. Taxonomy (NCBI): domain Eukaryota; kingdom Metazoa; phylum Arthropoda; class Insecta; order Coleoptera; family Chrysomelidae; genus Diabrotica; species Diabrotica balteata. The sequence goes on from OU898285.1 coordinate 64,452,548, forward strand.
GTACTAGATCTAGACAAAACACCTTTTTTAATTGGCATTGATCTCTAGTGGACGTCTAGTGGAGATGGTTTTAAAAGGACTTACATGGAAAATGTGTCTAGTATATCTTCTTGAGATAATAATTATGTTCAGAACCTTTTATGAGCATCTGAAAAACTTAAGCGAGGTATTTGACAGATTCAGTTATGCCAATTTAAAGATAAAGCTTGAAAAAATGTTCACTATTTTAAAGAGCATAATATTTCAGAAAAAGAAATTAAGACTGATCCAAAGAAGATTTCAGTTATTTGTATTGGCCTTAAATAGGAAATAAAAAGGAAATTAGAAGTCTTCTTCACTTTACCAAAAACTTATTAGATATTTTGGACGCATTGCTAAGCATCTCATCGACTGACCAAAAACAACATTGAATTTGACTGGACACCAGACTGTCAAAATGCCTCTGAATTTTAAAAAAAGGCTTACGATAGCACCTATCCTAGCCTATCCTCGAGAAGATAAGAAATTTCTGTTGGATTGTGACGCATCTCAGTATGTTATTGGCGCCATATTATCACAAAAACAGGAAAGCGAACAGAAAGTTATTGCATATTTTAAATATGTACAATGACACAATATCTTTCCGGCGAACCTTTTGAACGACTTGCAGTAGATATTCTCGGTCCACTTCCGATTACAGAGAGGGGAAACAAGTACTTAATGGTCGCAATGGATTATTCCCTTCCTAATAAAAAAAACTACTACGGTAGCACAAGCATTCATAATACACGGCATATAAAGACGAGTTCCTTTAGAGATACATTCTGATCGAGGACGAAATTTTGAATCAGAATTATCGCAAGAACTAATAAAAATCTTGGGTATTAAGAAAACTCACACCTAACTTGCAAATTTCACCTATATTGACTTACCTAGCCTCTAAATAATAAAAATAGCCATATTGGCTCCTCAGCGATTAAATTCCTAGTTAGATTACTCTACGGTAAAAAGATTTTAATGTGCTAAATATTCTTTCTATGTTCTATGTATTCTAAACACGTCATAATGCGTGCTTTTCAATTAATTAGATAAATTGCTGTTGACAAGTTGTTTGCATCTATGTTGATGACAATAATTCTATTAACAGCACTTACTTTAATATAACCTAGATTTAATTCGAAACGCAATATATAAACATAAAATTTTATATGCAATTATCTTGGAGTACTTCTTTATTACGTCGTAAAAACTTGCCATAATAATTACAACTTTATTTGAAAATTACGTTACTTTTTATGCCGTACTCAAAATTGCAGATCAATTTATAATATACCAGGTTTTTGCATTGAATTTACATATAATTAGACGCATCAGCGTGTTAAGTAAATTAGTTCCAGGTTAATTACTGATTTGTAATTGGAAATTGAGCCATAAATACAGGACCGTTGTTCAACAAAATCAATTCTGTGAGATAAAATTAAGAGCAATTTGTAGTATTATAAAACAGATTTTTAAATGTTTACGCTTAAAATTTTTCCCTTCAATTGAGGGTTTTGCTCGAAAAATTTTAAGTACGAGTATATAATATATAAAATTTTAGTTTCGTTAGCTGTTTCTCGTATGTTTTCAAGTTATTCTAGTTTTCATTATATAATTTAGCTTCCCAAGCCTAGAAGGCCCATAGCTTGGTTGACTATTCTTTTCCATTATATCCTGTTTGTTGCTTTATTTTTCCAATTTGCGATTTTACTTTCTCTTGTCTTTTTCAACACCCTTATTTCACCTGGTTTTAGGTCTACCTTTATAGTTATTTTCTCCTATTTCTAACCGTAGAATTCTTTTGAGTAGTCCCGTGTTTGTCATCCTTTGGATATGTCCCAACCATCTCAGTCTTTTTGATTTTATAAATCCTACGATATTCAGTTATTCATATATCTTCTTTAAATATATATTGGGTCTTTTTATCCAATCCATTCCTCCAAATATTTTCCTGAGGACTTTTCTTTTCCACACTTGGAGCAGGATTTGTTAATCGTCCATATTTCACTGGCATATATTGTTGTAGGTCTTATATATTTTTATTATACCCCTTCCAGATATGATTTTACATACAGCAATTACCAGCCATAATTCTCGTGTAGATTTCTTCTTCATATTTGGTCTCTTGGTGAATGTTCTAGATATTGGAATCTTTCTACGTTTTTGAATTTATATTATATATTTTTTCTTTTGTGATTATTGTCAGATTGTTTACTTCTGGTTATTAGTACTATATCATCAGCGAATGCTAGGCATTGTTGTTTTTGTTAATATACAAGTCCTGTGCAGTCCTATGCCACAAGGATACTTAACAATAATAATGGCAGTGGGCCTTGTAGCACTCCGTCACTGACTTTAAACTTATCTGTTTCTTTTTCATTTATTTTAACATTATTCTCTGTCTTTGCGATTCTCACTTTTATATCATATCATTCTTACTAATTTTTTATTAATTCCCATTTCACGTAATGCCTTGTATATTTCTTTCAAATTCACTCTGTCAAAAAAGTCGCTTTTTCTAAAAGTCGACACTGTAGATTTCCAATATTCGTATCTTTCTGCTTATACTTCACGCAGTAGGAAAACTTAATATAATGTACTGCGTCCCATTCTGAATCCATTTGGTAATATCTTATCTGTTATATTTACTGCAATTATTTTATATGCAAAATTTAGTCAACTATTCCCCTGTAATTATGGCATAAACGTTTATCGCCTTTTTTGCGAATAGAGCACAGTGTGGCTTCAGTCCATTCTTTCATATTTGAATATTAACTATGGAACTTCATATTTGAATATTTTAGCTGTTATTTCATTCCTTCCTGGGCTCTGATTTTTTTTAGTTTCTCCATTATTTCTTTTTTATTAGTCGGTCTTTCCTTTGTTTGTTCTTGATCTGTATTTTTCTTCAGTTTTTCTTTTTCTTCTTCATATTATGCTGTGGATGTTTCAGTTATACACTCTTCAAAGTAATCTTTCCAGCTGTTCAGTATTTTCTTGTCACTTACTAAATTCCTTCCATTTTTGCTTTTTTAGTGAACAAGTTATCTTTAATAACCTTTTTTCTCATTTTTTACCACTTGATATAAGTTTCTCATTTTTCTCTTTTTACAGATACCTTTCTATACATTTGAATTTGCCTTCATTGTATTTTTATTTATTTGATCTTATGATTTCTTTGTTGGTTGTATTTTCTCTTTATCTCTGGTATTTTTTATTGCATCATTTTGAATCCTTATTTATTTAGTTCATCTAATTGTATCTAGTTCATCTAGTTCTATTTTAATAGGTATTCGATAAAGTAAAACATGACCGACTGATATAAGTACTCAAAAACAAGAATCTGGATGTGAGGGATGTAACATTGATATCAAATTTATACTACAGCCAACGATCAAATGTGAAAATTGGAAAAGAAGTCTCAGAAGAAGTGGAGATAAGAAGAGGGTCAGGCAAGGTTGCATACTGTCGCCGTTATTGTTTAATGCTTATTATGAAGAAATCATACAAGAAGCTTTGGTAAACGAGACAGTCGGCATAAAAGTAAACGGAAGCTTAATTAACAACATTAGGCATGCCGACGATATAGTCATAATAGTCGACAACTTGGAGAACTTAGAAAGAATAATGAACAAAATATTAAGATATAGTGGAGAATACGGACTCTCTCTTAACATCAAAACACCCAAATTCATGAAAATTAGCAAGAACAACAATACAAATGAAATATTAACCGTAGGCGGCCAGCAGATTGAGAGAGTAAAAAGATATACTTACTTGGGAACGATAATCACAGAAAATAACGATTACAGTGCAGAGATAAGAGTCAGAATTGAAAAAGCACGTGGCAACTTCGTGAAAATAAAAAAGATTTTATGCAGCAAAGATCTGACATTGTCCCTCATAATAAGGGTAATTAAATGCTATATACACAGTGTACTTTACTATAGAGCTGAATCATGGACATTAAACCGGAATACAATAAATCGATTTAACGCGTTTGAAATGTGGACATTTAGAAATATTGTTAGAGATTCCATGGGTAGATAGAGTCACGAATGCAGAAGTGTTAAGGAGAATAGGCAGAGAGAGGGAAATGGAAAATACAATAAAAGAGAGAAATTGCAATATCTCGGACATGTAATGAAAAGCGAAAGATTCAACATCTTGATACTCATAATTCAAGGAAAAATAGAGGGTAGGAGAAGTGTAGGAAGAAGACGCGTTTCCTGGTTGAAGAACCCGAGAGAGTGGTTTGGTTCCAGCTCAAGGCAATTGTTCAGAGCAGCTGCCTCGAAGGTCAGAATAGACATGATGATTGCCAACCTTCGTCGCGGAGATAGTACTTAAAGAAGAAGTTCTATTTTACATTCCACATCGAACCATTCTTTGTAATTATCTCTTATGTTTCTATTACTGGCTTTTGTTGGTTGGGACATACATACTATTATTTCATCCATGTTTCAACATTATTTAATTCTCTAATGACTATTCTTTATATTTACACTGTTCTTCTTCTGACGTGAACGGCTTGCTGATCTTTAGCTCATTTAAAATTAAATTATTTGTCCAGTGGTACAGTCCAGGTTCAGTGTTTGATACAAAACTCTAAACATACTTCTCCAACAGAATATTTCAGTGGAATCTATCTTTCTTCTTTCCGCTTGTCGCAGCGTCCAAGATTCACATCCTTATATCAGCATAAGGAATATTAAGCAGTTTATCAACCTCATTTTTAGAGTTTGTAAAATTTGAGTATCCTTCCATATTTTAGCCATCTTTCGTGAGCTCATATGCACCATATTTTAGAACTAGGTTTTCCAGTATTTTTTGGGTAACTAGAAAAGTTAATGACAAATCTCATACAGAAACAATCACTAATAATATCCTTAATGCGTATTAAATTACCGTTAAGTCCCTAGCCAGCTAAGTCTCCCGATCTTAGTCCCCTTGAACAGTTATGGGACTGTGTTGAATTAATTATAGCTGGAAGTTTAGATATATTGTAGAAAATATGTTATTTTGATTCTTAAAGCTTTTCACACTGCGTTCCAACAACATTTTTTATTTATTTTAAAATAAAAATATTTAAAAATTAAAATCCATTCAAGCGAAGAACATGTAATAACTAAACTTTTTTAGTTTTTTACTTTAGACGTTTTTGTTCTTTCATTCTAAGGACATTTATAAATAGAATCTGACCTGATGTAATACAATTATCTGCAAAACCAAATTACGACAAGGTCCTAGTTAAATCGAAGCCCACGAATTTGAATAGTAATTTATGAAACAATGGGATGTGGAATCGTCTATGAGGACTAGATCACGTTGCATATTAGGTTTCTAAATTTTAGACAGATAAATTAAGATAGAGATCAGATAGGATTTGAAAACAAGTATTCAGATTATTACCAAGCTTTCCTGATTACTAGAACGCATTTAGTTTTAGCAACAAAAACATCGTAAGACTTTAAGATAAACTGCAGAATTTAAGATAAACACTGACATTTTATTATAAGTGTATGTTTAAGCTTTACATCCACAGTGTAGATATGACGAAACGCGTACGTAACTTAGTACCACAAAAAATACTGAAAAACTTTCATCAGAAGCTTGAACTTATTTAAGAAGCATTATAAACAAATAAATTTAATTAAAAAGACTGATATGTTTTTGTACACTCTTATGATAAATGAATGAATGGAAAAGTAAGATATTTTTAAAGTATGTAAAATATTTAATTCTTAGTTGAGCATTTTCGGCTTACAAAGCCATCCTCAGAGTTATGGTCAAATTTATAAAGTACCACTACTTAAGCGTGATCCCATTGGTGAAAAAATACAAAATTTTTCTTTAAAACATCTAATTAGGCTCCACAAAAAACACATTAAAAAATTGTTTTTGTTTATGCTACGGGTGTAAGTGCCCGACCATGGATGGTGTTAAAGAGACAGCCACTATTTGTCGCTTCTGCTGTTTTCGTTCTCATCTTTTAACATTTACCATTTAATGTTTTGTGGTCGTCTCCGATATTTTTTAGATTCGCTTTTTCACTTTGATGTCCAGCATAATCAATTTACGTTGTTGGCTCACAATTTCACTAACTATTACCTTGCAGTCCTACCATTAATGTATATATTCTTTTCTTATCAAAAAATATTCTATTGGGGAATCATTTTGTCCACTTTTGTATGTGATAGATTAAGTCACGATGGTGCTAAATTCAGCATACCATTTCCAGCTCATTTCTTATGAGATACGACTATTTAGATCATCTAACGCTGAGTCCATATATTTACCAGGTTGGTATGCATATTGACAATTGCTTGGAAATTATCTTTTAGCACTTCGTCTGTTATGTACCTATCCAGCCTTTCTAGCATTTTTAATAGAAAAAAAGATAGGCTTATTGGTTTATATACTTTTGCTGTTAGGTCTGATACTTTACCTACCTTAGATACGTATATACTTTAACTTCTTGCCATATTTTGGGTACGACCTCACACGCTAAACTGGCTTTGAGGAGCTTTAATGTGTTGTATTATCACCTCTATGACTCCCCTATTTGGTCTTCGTAAATTTGTAATTAGCGTTCTTTAAGAAACCTACTTTTTTAATGGTACTGCCATCTTTTGTGAGGCCTTTGTCGCAAAATTTTTTCATAAATTCCTTTTGGATTTCAGAATTTCTAAAATTTCAGAATAGGTTACACTTCTGTAACTTTGTCAAATTATTAAAGATTTTATAGTAGATATTATATATATCATAGTCTATACTTTCCAACTTTAGGAGTATATGAGGATTTTGCCATCTAAGATGTACGGAATAAACCTAACTAAATAATAAGTTTAATTTTTGAACATTTTGATCGTTCGCTAGATCATCCACAGAGAAGTGAATGTGATTCTAGCTCCTGGCCTGTTTGGTTATCTAACCGATATAATAATTATAAAGCAAATACTGACAGAAAATTAGATGTTTTATATTTTTGTTAATATGCGAATGTTGTTGACAGAAGGCGAAGTAATAGCACTACACAAAAGTTAATTATAACCCTGAAAATTATAGAGCGAATTACCCGCCCTTATTTATCCCTCATACGATATAAACCAAATCTAACCTCATTTGTTCCACAAAACATCAAATTTTCTTTTATGACAAATGTCATGCGTCAGTGTAATAATTCAATTGCCGTTTGTTCCGACAGTCAAGGGGTTCTTACAGCAATACTTCAAATACCTCACCACTTATACGAAATTACTGGCGGACCCTAATCAATTTAGGCAGTCTGCATGAAATGGATTTTACTTGAACAGAATTTATTTAATGCACCCGATAGTATAATCGGTGTGACGAAGAATGAAATGAAAAATAAAGTCAGAGTGCAAAAATACGACAAATAACGGATATTAGCGACTTGCACTAATTGTTATTTGATATTTTGGTTTTAGTATATTAAGTGTTTAAAGCTGATTTAGCCATAATCACAGATTCACCAAACAAATAAGTAATACAAGTATATTTCAAGAATTCGTTAACCATTCTTTTATTTTATGTACTCTTCGGTAACTTTTGGTTGCTAATTAAACATTTTTGAATGGTATGGAGCATTATCCAAAACTATAACAGATTCTATATCTTAATAAAACCACTTATCATGGCAAATAAAATCAAGTAAACAGGGGTGCAAAGAATCTTCGGACTTGCTGTAATGAAAAAAATCGATAAAAATTGGAACATGAAATATTCGAAGCCTACTAAGAGCAGAAAAGGTCGATAATGTAATTCAAGAAATGAGCAGAAATACCATTGAAATATTAGGGCTAAGCGAAGATAGATAGGAAGACTAGAAATTGATGATCATGCTACTTCTCTGGAGGAGAAAATATTTGTCCTCAACAATATGGCTTCGCATTTATCATTCTCAAAAACATTGATAAATCTTTAGAAAATTTTACCCTTTACTCCGAAACGATAGCTCTACTACAACTTAAATGTAAAAACACTATTATTAATCTAATACAAGTACATGTACTCACAGCAGACAAAAAAGAGGATGAGGTAGAAGAATCTTTTCTTTTGAGCGAAAAAGAATAACAGTAAGTGAAAAACAATACGTACAGTAAGAATAGACGAATAAAAAAATGAATAATTTAGAAGGTTTAAATAATTAGGTCAAGATATCTTATTACCGATTCTACTTAACCAAGATCATTAGTGTTTGCATCTCATACCAATGATGTAGTTCTATTCTAGATTTGTCGAGCCACTGATGATGATGAAATCGAAAATAAACCGTTGCAGAATCCGTTAAAAGTGTATTGCTATCAAAGGATATATTACAAAAGTTAACAGTATGTTTATAACAGTATTAAAAGCAACATTGATCAGGAAAACAAAATTAGTTCGACAAGTTTATGGTGAAAATAACATAGTTGGCAGATGGGGGATAAGCACAAATAAACAAGTTTACATTCAAACATGGGACTAACAAGAAGTGAAACAATGGGCTGGGACATCAAGAGTAAATACAGCAGATTAATGAAAGTAGTAGCAATAAAAAGTCTAGAAGTACAACCAAAAGAGATACCAAAATTAACGTGGCGGGAGAATATCAATTACAAAAAGATAAATATTTAAAAAAACACGTGATTGATAGACAAAAATGGCCTGAAAATAGCCTATACTAATAAAATTTATGTTCCGTAATTTTCCTATAAACTTTCTTATATCGTTTTTAAATATCTAGGACTATATTTTGACAAAACTTTTAAGAAACATCGAATACACGTTTTCATACCCAATTTTATAGTGTGGATTTCAAGTCAGTATCGATCTGAAGGGAAAAATCACGTAGGAAACTGAGAAAATGGAGATGACATTTCTAATATTGTTCACCTGATCACACACTATCCATATTGATTTTTAAGTGCATGCAATATGTAATATTTCGTGTACTGATTTAAAAAAGCAAAGAAAAGAATTATTGCATTGTTAACAGTTGATATCTAGGTAGAGAGTTATTCGTAATGCAACTACCGGTCAGTTCTTTTTTACTTATATATTAATATTAATATTTTTAAAAAATCTTACAAAGAAGTAAAAAGTTCTATAGTATAATGGTACAATATTTTATTAGAAATAATTAAAATTTATCCAAAAGTACTACACAATTGTTCCAAAACGTTATTGGTCTAGTCGGACCATAAATCAGTGAAACCTGAAAGTATATTTCCACTTTAAAATGACATAAAAAAGTTAAAATTTTGACAGTTAAATCTAAAAATATAAAAAATACTTACATTTTAAAAAGTAGTTGAAACTTGCTACTGAAATGGGTTTAATTCAATCATGGTCATATTTATTAAGGTGATGACACAAGGTCGATGTTATGAGACTTCAGCTAAAGGTGAATACTTATTCCCTGCTTGAAAAAGGGGACTACTTTGACTACCTAAAAACAAGCCAACTGAATTTTGAAGTCAAGAAGGAAGTAAAATTAATTGAAAACTGACAGTTCCTCAAGACAAGAATGTACGTATTTTCTACATTTTTAGGAATTTAACCGTCAAAATTTTAGCTTTTACTTTACTTACTTACTATACTACTTTATAATTTAAAGTGAAAATGTATTTTCAGGTTTCACTGATGATGGTCCGACTGTACCGAAAACGTTTTTTTGTCTACTAAAAAACACTGAAAACTTTTGTTTTTCACACTTCTATAAAATTTATTATAATTTATTTTCACTACAGCTGATTTGACAGACTTGGTCTCTTTCTCAAGTCATATTTTTTCTATGCGTCTACACTTAAACTGAATAAGTTGAGGGGGAGACCTGTTTGTTTTAAGTTGGTACGTGGTGTATTTTTTAATTTATTAATTTTTATAGATTTTAAATGAGGTGAATTTGAAATTGGTCATTAAAAGAATGATTATGACCTAGAAGAGAAAGTGAGTAACTAGAATCTGTTTTTCTATTATTGAAAGCTCTTTTGTGTTCTGCTATATGTTTATTAAAGGTTATACCAGTTATACCGATGTAAGTTTTTGGGTAGTTACCACATGTAAGATTGAATATCCCACTCTATAAGTGCTTTTTCTTTTAGCTCATTTTGTTCGTAATATATTTGCTTAGGTTATTGTTTTTTCTAAAAACTGGTACTATTCCTTTCTTGTTTACGTGTTCGGTTATTTTTGTTTGTATCTTTGTGTGTATAAAATCGATCAAAAGGTACTGGATTTTTTCTCTGGTGGTGGAAAGACTAGTTTTAGGGATTTTTATGCAGTTTTTTGTTTAAAATTTTGTTTAATATTTATTAGTTGTACCCATTGTTTATTGCTATTTGTTTAATAATGAATTCTTTCGTGAAGTTATTTTTTGGCTTTTGACATGGCAATTTCTGTTAATATGTATAAGTAACATGGGATAATGAATTATATACATCTGTTCGGTAGGGGTAGTTTTATGAAATACGGATAACTCATGTTTGTTATTAATTCTGATAATTTTTAAATCTACAAAATTTATGGATTAATTATGTGCTGTTTCTATTGTAAATTCAATATAACTATTATATGAGTGAATTAATAATGTAAGAGAGTTAATAATGTAAGAGAGTTAATAATGTAAGAGAACAACTAATCAAGTTTCTTGTTAGTTCCTGTGAAGCATACCAGTATATTATCCGCGTATCTTGACCAACATAAAAAATGTAGATGTTTGGAGGTTTTGAAATATTTTTTTCTAGACGATCTATAAACGTATCTGATAGCAATGGGCTTAGAGGTTAAAGTTGCCTATATCTATCTATCGTCCGTCGGCAAATTGAAACAAAATACACCTTTAGACCAGACAATTTAAGATGTTTTTTTACCACCAAAATGAATTGTTTTAACCAATTAATGCTTTAAATTATAATGGTACTACTATTTCTTTACCAATCCAAGAGTTCTTGCTTTCTCCATTTAGTGTTAGGTACCGGTTCCTTTAATCTTGACCATGACTATTACAGAATTGGTCAGTAATAAATCTATCATTAGACTAAAATATTCCTCAAAAACATCAGCAGTTATTTCTTCATGATAGAATTTGAAATAAAATCTAGCAAGCCTCCATCCAACAAATCCTTTATCTCTTCCAATATGAGTGATAATTGAACGGCGGCGTTTACCATTTGAAAATTATAAGCCCGAGAGATACGTTCTATAAATGCCTGACGGGCATTTGTTACTAGTTTATCTTGCAATTTTTTTTTACCAAATGCCCTTCATTTATCCATGTTTCATCTAAATAAAAATATATTTTGTCCTTCACTCCTCAATTTTCGAATTTCCCTTAAATATTTCCTCTTCCAACAAATAATTTCGTCTTTCTCCAAGAGCGCAGATTGTCTATTGTTATTTTCATAAACGAATCCTAATTGACGTAAAGTTTTCCGCAATTTATTTGTTTTTATTTGTTTGGCAAATATTCGTCTTCATTAATGTCTACTAAAAGTTTATCTAAAGTAGGAATCTTTTTTTGTAAATAAAATAAATGAACTTTTCTTCGAATCAATTGTTCACAGTATCGTCTATATCTTCTTCTTTCTTCTTCTTCTTTTTATATAGACATGACTCGACTAGATTGTTGTCATTCGGCTTATATGATCCTTCCATTCTACTCTTCTATTTCTTACCCAGTTTTTGATGTTCTCCAACTTGCATCTATGTCGTATATCGTACTTCTAGCTTTGTCCCATAGTGTCTTACCATCAATTTTTTAAGTGTTTTCATCTCTGCTGTTTCTAACATCCTTTTTGTACTGTCTGTGTCAGGTTTTGTTTCTGCGCGTATGTCATTATTGGTCTGATGACTGTTTTGTAAATTCTGCCTTTCGTTTCTTTCCCGATATTTTTATTTCTCCATATTGTTCCATTTAGGCAGCCTGCCGCTCTGTTTGTTCTATTCAATTGATCTTACACTTCGGTTTCGAGCTTTCCGTAGCTAGATAATGCGATGCATAGATATTTAAACTCCATCCAAGCCCCAGTTTACATCTTGGTAAATTTGCTGTTGTAACCATGAATTTTGTATTTTTTGGGAAAATTAACATGTTAAATTTTCTGGCGGTTATATGAAATTGGTGCAGTATACATTGTATATCATCTTCACTTTGAGAGAGCAGTATTGCGTCGGTGCATGATCTTCCCGACCTAAAACCTTGTTGTTCTTCTGCTAGTGTTATAATTTCATTTAATTTATTTGTTATTACTTTTGTTGTTAATAATAGTGTTGTGATGGTGTTGTGTTTAATTAATTAATTCCTCTGTAGTTTGTCGGGTCCAATTTGTCTCCCTTTTTGAAGAGAGGTGTTCGGATGCTTGATCTCCATTCTTGAGGAAGTCTGTTTTGTTTTATTATTTTTAGGATTAGTTTTAATAGTTGTTTGGTCAGATCTGGTCCTCCGTACTTTAGAATCGTTCGTTTCTGTCTTCTCCTGGTGATTTTCTATTTTTTAATTTCCTTAATGCTTTCTTTACCTCTTCTTCCTCAATATTTATTTCTTCGTTCTGTCGTCACCTCTGGTGTTAGTCTACCCATGTTTTCTTTTGAATGTGTTTCGTTTTTATTAGTTCATTCATCTCTTTTCTTTGTCCTCTGAATATTCTCCATATTTCTTTTTGTGTTCTGTAGAAATCGTGTTCCATCTGTTTTGAGAAACTCTGCCAGTGTTCCTTTTTTATTTGTCTAACTAAAGTATTCATTTCATTTCTGATTCTTTTATAGTGGTTGTATGCCTGTTGTGTTTGTTGTGTTCTGTATTGTAAAAAGGCTTTCTACTTTTCTTCATATTTTGTCTTTACTTCCTCTCTAAACCATGGTATTTTCTTTTTTTATATGTTAGTGTTCGTTACTTTCCCCTCTCCAGGTGATTCTGTTGCTACGCTAATTATATTATTTTTTTCCCAGCTTTTCTCGATGTTATCTTTTTCTAATATTTCATTCTCAGCGATCTTCTCTGATATTCTATTCCTGTATAAAGTATTCCGTCGATTCCGTCTTTAGTCCTTCGACTTTGATTTTTGTTTGTGTTGGCGCCGCTCTTTTGGGTGGGAAGTATTTCAGGATTATACTTATTTTACATAATACTAGGCTATGGTCGCTACCTACATCTGCTGAGTTGTGGCATCTTACGTCGATTATTATTGATGGATGTATAACTCTGTTGGTTATAACACAATCTATCATAGATCTTTGTCCACGGGTGTTATTAAATTTATATTTGTGTTAGTCTTTGTGGTCAAAAAATGTATTCTTAGTTCGTTATTCGTGTAGAAGTTGATCATTATTTCTTTATTTTCGTTTTTAACACTCTCGTTATGTTTTTGTTTGATGCCGGGTATTACTTAATTGCCTATTCGAGCGTTAAAATCCCCCAATATTATCATCTTTCCTCTAACTTGATCTACCATTTGTTGTAATTGGTTGTAAAATGCTTCTCTTGTTGTTTGAGGTTTGTTTCCCATTCTTATCTTGGCTGTTACTATTCTTTCTGATATGTATTGACACTCTTTGATGTGATTTTGGTATCATTGGTGTATTAGTAAGACTACACCTTCTTTGGCCTTGTTTTCTTTTGCTACTCCACTGTAGATTAGTATGTATTCACCTAATTTTGATTGACGTTTTCCTTTCTTTTTTGTTTCTTGTAGAGCACAAATGTCTCTTTCAGCACTTGGGTTATTTCTTGGTCCATTGAGTTGAGTGATCTGATATTCCAAGTAGTAATTGTTATCTGGGTTTTGAATGTTTGTTTTGGACGTATGTATCGTCTATATGAATGGGTTTCCTTCCTGCTGACATTTTAGGTTTTGCAATACTTCCACTCTTTCGTTGTACATCTTAACTAAAATGATTTAAAATCGGCAAAGCACGCTGTGCCGATTGGAAATTTTAATCCCGTCTAAGAAAGTTGAGGGCTTACAAATTGACCCTCTCCGTGTTGGAAATTGTAAATATTTTGTACCTGTAGAAATTACGTACTTATATCATTTGTTGATTAAAATGACTACAAAATTTAAGATAAGAATTGAAATAAATTGGTATGTTTATAAAATTTAGGCAAATAACAAAAATTTTCAGAACAATGCTAAATATTTTATTTTAGAAAATCCCCGTCACTGTTTTTTGATTTGTTGGGTTTTACCTCACGTGCAATAAAATTTGTGGTATCAATCATTTTCAAATGTACTATATGTATTTTGTTCGACAAGGTGGCCGACTGATAATTTTTTGACATTTTTAACCATTCAAAAAATAAATTGATGTAACTCTTTTTTTTGAAAATCGGATTTTTCTGCTCTTTGCCTATATACATATTACACATTGTTGCTTTACTATTTAATACTTACATTAATAAATGTGTGTCGGTAAAACAATCAATCGGGATACGTCCCTGGACAGCCTCTACTCAAATTTCTTAAATATTTATACCGCCACTTTTTTCTATGTGCCATCTTCTTCTTCTTAGTCGTTAACCTGATGCAGGTATCGTGATATCATGAAGCTATTAGCTAAATTTCCCAATGTTCCTCCACGTTTTTCTATCTTCTGCCATTCTAGCACATTCTGACAATGGAGCGCCAATGGTAGCAACAATATGGTCCGTGTATCGTGTGGGAGATCTACCTCTATGTCTTTTGCCTTCTACTTTTTCCTGGATGGTAAGTTTTTCAGGACCATTTCTTCGAAGCACATGTCCAAAATAGCTTATTATTTGTTCTGATATTTGTGTTCTTAGTCTTTTCTTTATGTTTGGCTGGTCCAGTATGGATTCAGTTGTTCTTCGCCCCCCCCATGGTATGCTCAGCATTAGTCTCCAGTAGTACATCTCAAATATATCTATGTTCTTTTTGTCTTTCTCAGTAAGGGTCCAGCATTCCGATGCATAAGTAAAAACTGGAAAAACTAGACTTCTTACTAGTCTCATTTTTATATCGGTAGTTATTTCATGGCTTTTCCAAATTTTTGTTAATTTTGCCATAGCGCTTTTTGCGATTGCTGACCGCCGCTTTATTTCTTCAGTACAGCCTCCTTTGTCGGTTATTCATGAGCCCAGATACACAAATGGTCTATGGGCCATAGACATATAGATATACCCATGATAAGTCCCGCACTGTGGTTTGTGTATATTTTATTTGTTTAATGTTATTTGCATATTTTCGTCGTTGGTGTCTATTGTATTTACCTGTATTCTTTTATTTGATATAGCTGTACGATTGCCGTATAGTCGAAAATGGCTAACTAAAATGCTACTACATTTTTTATATTTTTAATTATATTTTTAAATACTACATCAAATTTTTGCTTAATTATGCGAGCTTAAAAATAATTACTTTTTATTTTTATATTTAATTGGTATTCCAAACAAAAAGCAAATATGTCTGCTTTCAAGTACAGACAAAGTAATTAGTGACACAATACATAACAGCATCCTTTGATCATATTTTTCTACCTATGTTTATATAAACTTTGGGGTTAATGTACTAAATACTTTTATAAAGAAAATGCCAAGTTTTGTTGCAAGTATATTGATTCAGTAAGCCGCTTTCTGAGACGAAAACAATTGAGTTTTCGTTTATTTTTAAAAAAGAACGTAGAGAAAAATTGAACGTTCAGTAAATAAATATTGCGTTTATATGGGATTAAGCCACAATGGATTGCAATAAAAATTATTACATTTTATAATTATTATTTGGCGTGTAGGTAAATAGCCATGTTTTTAGTTGAAAATTCTCAGGGTGGTGTTTGTAACCTCAGGATAATATGAAATTCTGATTTTTTTGTGTTCTTGTATTATGTGTTTATGTATTATGTGTTTATTTCCTATATGTTTGTTGTTGTGTGTTGTATAAATTATTATAATCATAGATGATGTGTCTCTGACTTTCTAGTAATTCGTCCATAGTTTTAGGTACGTATATTCTTGTTGCTGACTTTTTCTTTTAATATTAACAACTAGACCTCCATTCTGCTGTTGAATTTGGTATATATTTTTCTTCATTTAGTAAGATGAGAGCTGTTCCTTTGATTTTTTTCTTTTTTATGTCTGTTTCTTTCATGACTATTGATTCATCTTTCCCTTTTACTCTTTGCTCATTATCCGAGGCACGTTTGCATATCGGTGATTTGTCGAAGCCTCTGTTATTAATATAAGTTTTATGCTCAATTATTCTGACACTTAGTGTTCTTGCAGTCTCTCCCACATAAAAATTACATAATGTAATTTTCAATACAATCAATTGTGGCTTAATCCCATATAAACCTAATATTTAACTTGAAGATGCTACAGAGAAGGAGGAGGTAAAAAGTGGAGTGCCAGCAGAGATATTAAAAGTAGGAGGAGATATAGTGCAGCAAAAGATAAATAGACTCATTATAAAAAACATGGGAAAATGAGAAAATGCCAGAGCGATGAACTACGCACTCATCTGCCCAATTCACAAGAAAGGTGATATCTGTGAAAATCACGGAGGAATCGCACTACTAAGAGTAGTATATAAAGTATTAGCAAAAATTATAACAAGTAGAGTAAAAACTTACGAAACAGAGATAGTAGGAGAATACTAGGTTTAAGAGAGGGAAGAACAACCGATCAAATTTTTGATGCTAAAATTATCACAAAAAAAAGTTATGAACAAAATCTGGATGTACATATTTTCTTTATTGATTTGAAAAAGCCTACGATTCCACCTCACGAAATAGACTATACAAAGCAACAAAATCCTTAGGAATACCAGAGAAATTAATACGATTAGCTAGAATGATGCTAACTAGTATAGTCAATAAAGTCATGATGGAAGACAGTTTTTCAAATCAGTTTAACGTCAATAAAAGATTAAAACAGGGAGACCACCTGCCAACAAACTTATTAACTTAGTACTAGAAAAAATAATGGAAATGAGAGGGTAAAATGCAGAAGAAAATAAATGGATTATTTTAAGGACGAATAACAGAAAGAGTTTAAATTTAAGAAGGTAACAGAATTTGAGTAACTTGGAGTAACAGTTACAAACAAATAGAAGAGGCGAAGAAAAAGAAATAGACAAACGGTTGTTGAAAGGTAAATGCAAAAACGTATCCAGTTCAGCCAAAATTTGAACTTGTGAAACAATATTCAGACCAGCGGTATTGCAAGTACGTAAAACTTGGACAATAAATCAGAAAAAAGGAAAAATGTTGATTTAGGAGAGAAAAATTTAAATTAATAATAGAGAAAATATAGAAATATTAAGTAGACAAAAAATACAAATGGCAAGCTAAAATATCATCCGAAATACCACATTTCAAATTTTTGTAGCTTATTTATACGTTCTTGCTTCAGTGTCCAGCTTCCAAGTCCATATTGGAGTATCGAAAACACGTAACATTTCAGAGCTGTTACTCTCAGTTCTTTAATCTAAGGTCTTTATTGCAGACCTTAGATTAAAGAACTGAGAGTAACAGCATTTGTTTTTATTTATACAAAAGCATTTCTTGCTATTTATATCCTGGCTCTTATTTTTGTTGTTTGATCATCATTTTCTGAAATCCAGGTTCACAGGTATTTGTATTTTTCAACTCTTTCTATTCTTACATCTTATAAAGGTATATTTGTTTGTATATTTTTTTTGGTATTATAATACATTTATATTCATTTTTTATATTTATTTTTAGTCCATAATTTTTAGATTTTGTATTTAGAAAGATTCATTTAGAAGAATAAAAGCAAATGCACGAGTGTGATTTGAAATTAATCTAGACTAGTTAAGAGAACATACGTTTTTTTTAGTTTCCTCATTTATTTTTTAACATAATCTCCTTTTTGATAAATAACTTTGGACTTTCTAATCGAAATTTAAATTTATCACCTCACTCAGTATTCTTTAAATCAAAAAGTAAATTCCAAAAAGACTAGTAAGCTTTAACTTACGCAACGAACATCAGATCTGTCTTTAATTGCGATCAAAATTATCCTTTTAATGTTTGCTTTCTAAAGAATCCTCAAAAGTGAAACTAACGCAAATTAGAAATAAAAAGAAAACTGGAACGCTTCAGTTTTAAAAAGCGTTGTTTATCGTACTCATTTCACGTTTTTTTTTTTGTAAAAAAACCTAGAAGGCATCATTATATTTAAGTGAATTTTATAAAGTCAGTAATCAAAAGGGAACCATTTTAACATTAGTTAACTTTCTACTTTTCTGTTTATTGGAATTAGTTCATTTTCAAATAAAATTACTTGTAGGATCCATTAGAAAGAATAATTAAACGAATTGTATGAAATGGAAGGTTAATTTAAAATGTTAATCAAATCTGTTAATAAACGGTACAAGATGATAGCAAAAGGAAAGTTTTAAAGAATATGCAAAATTTAGATTAAAATATACCTCAGTCAACAAATTATTATTTCTAACGATAAATATATTTTTATATTAAGAGCCTTTTTCGTACCTATATAAAGAGGTACCATTCTAATATAAATCAGGTTGAAACCATTCTTCCTCTTCTTCTAATGGCACTGCAACCCTTGGTGAGTCTTGGTCTGCTTAACAACGTTTTCTATTCTGCCCTGTCGGATGCTTTCCTTCGCCAGTGCCTGATGAATTGTGTAATACAATGTAATAAATACAAATATCAATCAACACGAACTTGTGATAAAAAAATAATTAAAATAAACCAGGAAAAGCAGCTATTTGGAAATACAACTTCTTACATCATAAAATATAATATATAAGTTCAGTTTCAGTTCACAAAATACTGTAAAACCTTTCAATAGCGACCACGCCAGCGGTTTACCCCTATAAGAATATCATAAACTAACTAAACTTTTTTTTGGATTTCTACCAAACCAAACCTTTTTATTCGATCTTGCATATTTGTTTAAGTTCAAATGTATTTTTTTCCAAGTAGGCCTTGGAAAGACATTTTTATACAAATAACTTAAAACAAAAAAAAATTCCAAATCGGTTCATTAAATTGTTTTAGGCGTATCTCATAGAAATAAATACTTTTTCTATCTTGGAAATTTTTTGAAAAATGCTTCCTTTTTAAGTTATTTGCAATTTTTTGTTGAAATAATGCCCTAATTAGTGATTTTTGGGATTTTGTTTCTAAAAAAGTATTAAATAAATTGGAATTCTCTAAAAAGCTTTATAATCCGTAAACTTTCAAGTACAAGTAAGAATCTTCTGACAAGGATAAATGGAAAATCATTTTGCTTAAAACATGAAACCAAATATTTCGACTATGCATTTCGAGAGATCTATCGCTGTATATGATAATATGCGTGAACGGTCGTGGTGTATGGCGCGGCGTTTAGAAACCTTTGTTTAAATTTATGTTTTTAGCAAGATATAAACCACTTATCCTTGTAAAAATATTCTTTCGTATACAGTGTGACCCATTTAGAGTGGAAACACCTCTATAAAATTTGCAGTTGTTAACCGATTTTAACCAAATTTTTTTTAATGTTAAGTAATAAAAGGTCTATTGCGGGACAAATATGAAATATTTGGTTAAATTTTCAGGGCATTTACGATACTTTTTCTTCGTTGAAAATGAAGAATTTGTATTAGCGATTTTTTTATTAAAAAAATTTCTATGCCACTCGATTTAGAGTGGCTTCAAATAGTTATAACAAAAATTTCATTAAGATATATTTATTAATAACAAGCTTATGACAACTTTAAATTTTAAAACTCACTAAGAAAAAAACACCCTATATTAACGTTAAAAAAACACTCTATTAACAGAAACATGAAAACATATTTTAGTTTAAATCCTAGTTGCCTCTACCAATCTACCATCTAATTTGTCGTAGCGTTTTTAAATATTTCTAATTACATTTCTTAGTTGTTTACAATGGGCATTATCTGCTGTCCAATAGCGACAACTCTGTAATGCATTTGTAGTGAAAGTGGCTTCGTCGGTAAACAACACGTTTTTTAGAAAATTTATATTGTTTAAACATTCCCCTTGGGCTCATAAACAATATTCTAAGCGTTTGCTTCGTCGCCTTCTTGTAATGTGTGTAAGAATTTTGGTTTGAAAGGTTTAATATTATTTACCTTAAGACATTGTCGAATACTCTCTCGAGGCACATTCAAATATAAACTGGCATTCCTTAAACTGGCATTAGGGTTATTTCTGAAATGATCTAAAATGATTTGGTCATTTCCTCTTCTTTTTTGTAACGGGTTATTTTTTAAAATTAGTTTTGATACTGCACCATATTCATTAAATATTCTATTTATTTTGTTTATGGTACCGCAGCTAATATTAGGGCGATCCACATGTCTGTCATTAAATATTGTACAAACTTCCCTGGCACTTCTATCGTTATCTCCCAAAAGACGTATAATTTCAATTTTTCCTCTCAAACTTACAGTGACACAAAATATTATTAAAAGAGTTTGAAGTAAATATTGTTGCAGATATTATGCATAAATTTATGCTAGCACTGAAATTTGTATGACACAAATAATGTCAAACAGTAATATCGTTGGTAGCCTGGCAAGGTACGGTTAAGTTGTATTGATATCGTACTCCTAGTTTTTAATAAAAACAAGTGGTTTTATTAAACAGTTTTTTAAAATTAAAGTGTTTATCTACTAGATACTACTACGTAAGTCATCTATACGTAATTATTATTTTATTATTGTGAAAAGAAAAAGTCAAATAATAAATATAAACTACCATACAATCATGTTGTGAGGTTAGCTGCTATAAGTAGCTTATAGTAGCATGCGACTGGTTTTTCACTTACCAGAGTCGGAGTAAGGCCTTCGCCACCGCACCTCAAAATGACTTCACACAATGTAAACACACCTTCCGATCTAACCAGTCCAGTAAATCAACGTTCGAATATCACAAACAGTTATGCTTCAGCCGCTTCACATTCTTTTCCGAGTAAGAACCAAGCAATTGTATTTAGTTGTATCGATAATGCTAAACTGCAGGATTATCTCATTCCTTTGGGCACAATCATCAACCCAAAAAATATTATTTTTTTTATCTAGATTATCTCATAATAGAATCTGCATGTATTTGGCAAACAAGACCGTAGTAGATAACTTCATGACACAATATGGCTCTATAGAAGTACTCGGCGAAGTAGTAACAGCAAGAAGACTTGTCTCTCCAGCAGAAAGACTAGTCTTGTCTGGAGTCTGCCTGTCAATTCCTCATCAAGTATTAGTTGAAGAATTAGAGAATATCGGTTTAAAGCTTATTTCTCCAATAACATTTCTGAAAATTAGCTCGACTCTTCCCGAATATAGTCACATATTGAGCTTTCGGAGGCAAGTTTATATAAGCCCTATAACATCACCAATTCCAGATTTATTCTAATAAATTTCGACCAAACACCTTACCGCATATTTTTGTCACAAGGTACACTCACCTGCTTTATTTGCAAAAATACAGGGCACATATCATCCCAATGCAAAAACAGTTCGGTAACGGAATCAACTCATATTGAGTCAAACAATGAAGTACCAAATCAAACAGCTTCAACAAGTATACTACACAAGGTACCAAACACCCAGCAGTCATCAAGTTATCCATCATCAAATCCTAGCATATCACCTACACCTACAAATCTCCATGACAAAGAAATTACTAACGCTCCTACTCATAACAACACTTTCAATCAACCTCATTCAGTAGCAATACCGTTTTCACAAACTTCGGAAGCAATATCCTCCAATCTATCAGCTCCTTTTTCATTAGATACAACTGCAGAAAATTCTAATAAAACTGATACAACAAGACAATTTTCTGAAACAACCATTTCAACCAATCTTACAAATAAAATTTCAAGCTCGAGTTCTGTCACTACCAAGGAGTTTGCTCCAGTACTTCCAAATGTAATAAAGCCACAGCATCTAAATGAAAACTCTAATAACAATTCCGAAAACACAAGTTCTTCCATAAAACGCAGTATTGGTGAGATCGTCACGCCTCCTTCAGACTCAGTAATTTCATCAGAAAATCTGTTTGCAAAACCCAAACCCTCTAAACCAAAAAAATCGCGCTCATATAAAGTCCCATCTACACGGAAAACTCTTGAAAATTTCATTGATAATTATACCCCACCATTTGTTTTAAATTACCACCAATTATCCTTACTGATTGATAATGTCCAAGGCTCCTCCGACACTATTAGCGTCGTCAAAGAATTTACAACTGATATCTGTGGTTTACTCCATCTTTTACAAAACAGCTATCAATATGCAAATGATAGATCTACAAAAAGCAAGTTTACAAAACTTTAAAAGAAACTATACAACCATTTAGAGAAAGAGATTTCTGACTTAGATAGTGACTCTTCTGTAGACAATTGTTCAGTATCATCTAACTCCGAATCTGTTAACAACATTCAACTCGATACTTCAATGGAACATTGATGGATTTTTTCATCGTCTCCCTATGCTACAGCTTCTTTTATTTAAATATTCTCCAGATATTATTATTTCTTATGAACATGGAAGAAGCGTCCAATTTTTATGGGTTCCCTCAAACGTCGGAATAACAAGAAATGAAGAAGCTGACAGGACTGCACGAGAGGCAATTTTAAGTGATTTGTCACAGCCGATAGACAAGTGTGTTTTTAGTGACTTAGAAGCTTATTTTAAAAATAAAGTGTGGTGTTTGTGGCAAAATGAGTGGTCTTAAACTAATTCCAATCTAAATAAAATCAAAAATAATGTGTCTCAATGGTTTCCATCGTCGCTCAATAGACGAGAACAAATTGCGGTTGAGCGTTTACGCCTAGGACATACCAGATTAACGTACTCCTACCTTTTTACAAAGAAAAATCCACCTATATGTGATCAGTGTAACGTCCGATTAACAGTCGAACATTTTTTAACAATTTGTAGTAAATATGACCAAGAAAGGCTCTAGGTCAAAACTGTTCCTGTAACAATATAGTGAATAATCTTAGATCCATAAATATTTTGTACAATCTGTAGGTGTTTAACTTTGTTTTTTATATTTTGTTCCGTCGCTAATAACCTTTTGGTGGATGCGACATCTTTTTCTAATAAAAAAAAAAAAGTAATATCGTTGTCATGGCAACTGAGATTTAAGTTTTAGCATGTAAAGTTATAACAATGTAAGTGCGTTACTTGCATTAAAATTTTATGCTATTTTAAACAATTTTTTATCTAGTAGTGGTTTATTATTAAACATATTTGAAAAATAATTAGTTTTATGGTTATCTGTTGATACAGGGTGTTCTTTTTTGACTCGTAGCTTAGTCAGTTTAAAAATTTTAAGTTGTCATAACTTCGTTATTAATAAATATATTTTAATGAAATTTTTGTCATAGCTATTTGAAGCCACTCTAGATCCGGTGGCGTAGAATTTTTTTTAATAAAAAAATCGCTAATACAAATTCTCCATTTTTGACGAAGAAAAAGTATCGTAGAATGCCCTGAAAATTTAAGTAAATATTTCACAGTTTGTCCCGCAATAGACCTTTTATTACATGACAATATAAAAAAATTTGGTTAAAATCGGTTAACAACTTCAGAGGTGTTTCCAATCTAAATGGGTCACACTGTACGTGAAGATTTAAAAGTAATAAATTTTTTTATAGAATTATAATTCGTTTACTAGTTTTTTAGAAACAAAACCCAAAAATCACTAATTAAGGCATTTTTTCAACAAAAAATTGGAAATAACTCGAAAAAGAAGGATTTTTTGATAAATGTTCAAGAGAGAAAAAACGATTTACTTCGATGAGATACGTCTTAAAACATTTTACTCGAAGCGATTCGGGAAATGGTTTTTTGTTTTAAGTTATTTGTTAACAATTTCCGGACCACTTATCCGAACAAAAAAAATACATTTGAACTTAAAAAACATAAAATAGAATCAAAAAGGTTTAGTGCGATAGAAATGCGAACAAAATTTAGTCGGTAGATTCCGTTTCTAAGCGTCTTTTTAGGGGTGAACCGCTTGCTTCATAGGAGTGGTCGTTTAAGAGAAAACTTACTTAGACTCGAATTTTAGATATTTATTTATGCAGCAAAATAATATTAATCCAAATAACAGTTATAGTCCAGTAAAGAAAAAAATCTGAAAACAACAAATGACAAAGCCTTAAAGACGTACAAGTGATTTTGTTTTGTTTTTTAAACAATCAAAAAAATGTTTTTTTGCTTATAACAGGTTTCTTTTGCATTTTAGAGAAAAATTGTTGAAATAAAAAGTATAAATCTTAAAAGTTCTTAAATTTTCAAATTTCTACATTAAAATACATAAGCAATTGACCGAGATTATTGCAAAAAACTTCTATTTTTGCAGTAATTTATGTTAACAACTTCGTTTTTTAAATAATGGCATTTATTCGTATGTGTTTTAACCATATTTTTAATGGCATTACTTACAAGCACGTAACATAAAATAATATTAAAGTTATTATAAATGTTTATAAGCTGACTACAATTTTCATAAAATGTTGCGATCTGTTAAATACCTCTAAAGTCACTTTTTGAGTAAGCACAGTTGTTTAAATAATCACCCTTCGGAATAAACAAACTAAATAACTTATGAATTGGTTGGTTTATCCAATTGAAATTTAATAGCTCATCAATTGCCATAATTTTAAGTGGTTATATTATATGTCTGTATTTAAAAAACATAGTTATTAACCTTTATATATTACTTCAGAAATAAGGGTTTTTTTGCAATTACCCCGATCAATTGTTTGTTTATTTTTATTTAGAAACTCGAAAGTTAAAGAACTTTTTAAAATCTAAAACGTTTACTTAAACGATTTCTCTCTAAAATGTAAAATAAGTGTATTAAGGCAAAAAATGATTTTAGAACCTTCAAAAAGCTGTATAAAATTTTTACGTGAAATCAATGATGTTTTCATTGATAGAATGGGTAAGAAAAGTAAAAAAAATCCATGAATTTTGAGCAAATACTATAAATACATACCGTGGTTAAGCAAATTGAAATAAATCAAAATTTTAAATTATAAGTTTCTCTCAGAAAAAATGTTATTAATACATTTCTGCATCGAATAAATTGTTGATATTTAACTAGATTTAATTATACTACTTTTTCATTACATATTTTGGATTTTATACGTTTTGCTAGTTGTTCCTCATTAGGGCAAAAACCTACATTTACTTGCATATTCTTAGTAATTGCTAATGATATAGATTTTCCTTAAAAGTCAAAACATTCCGGTTGATCAAATTGGGGCTTATTTGTCTTCTGTCCGTAAAGGATTTTATCCTAACGGTTGAATGATGTTTCAATCATTGACGATTGGGCAAAAGTAGGAGCAATTTTTCTCGTAAAGTATGATAAAATTTATTTTTAGGATATCTTTAGGATTCTATAAATGGAAAGAGTTCCATTTTTACGTTTAAATCTAAAATAAATTTTTAAATAGGAACAGTTAACCAAATAATTTCAAAAAATGTTAATTTCAATGAATATGTGTTTTTAGTACTTTACTCATTTTCAAGTTTTTAAAAAGTTTTCATTAAGTTTTCTCTCTTAATATTCTTTTTCTTTAGTTATCTGAGCTCACTGTAGTTACCGCTGATTTTTTCTGACTTCCCGCCTAGTATCTTCAACCAGAGTTAATCTCACTTGACTAGTTTATTTTTACATTCGTTATCCAACAATGATCTCAATCTTATATTTTAATTGTATAGCTTCCTTACTACCTTACTTCCATGGACCGGCAGTTATGTATGGTTAATGATATAGATGTTGCTACAAAATTATTCTATGAAATTCTTTCTATAGGAATTGCTTACTTTGTGCCATTAAAGAAATATAGAACTTTAACTTTTCCCAAGTGGTTCTTCTCGCCATTTTTGCTATCAGTACACAAACAAACCCTTTCCAATCACAAATATTATGATAAACTTCATCATCATCCAGCCCTTTGCGTCCACTGCTGGACATAGGCCTCCCTCATTTTTGTCCATTGTGCTCTGATTTGGGCACTTTTTATCCAATTTCTTGACATATTTTTGAGATCTTGATAAACTTAATAGGATATAATTAATTTGCAACCTGTTTGGGAATATAGCTTAAAAAAAGTATCAGTTTCTCTGAATGGCCAAAATCCGAAGTACAGGTTATAAGGGATTCAATAAATATCTACGCTTATGTTAATCTCTCAGGTCACTGAGTAGAACCACATTAGTACACATGAATTTAAAAATTATTTGTTTTATATTTACTACTAGAGAACTTCTTATGCTGGACAGTATAGTAAAACATTGGCTGTCGAGTGTTTAACGATAATTCGAAACAGTAGCAAATTCGTGAAATACAGTGTATCGACCGAATAGTATACGGTAGATTTTTATTGAAGAAATATATCGTACCATAGTAAGTATGTCTCAACATATAAACAAATAATATTATAACTTCTTTTGAAATTGAAAAATAAACTCAAGAAATTTAGTTTTTGTTGAGCGTTCGACTAATTTTATTATTTATTTCTACGTTATTATTTTAATTTAGTAAAAAAGAGATCAGCTATAGAATAACACAATTTAAAAAATACAGATGATTATAATGAACTCAATAAAGAGAAAACCAAAAATAACATGTTGACAGCATTTAACCAAAGGATATTATTGGCATTAAAAAGTTAGTAGCGTGTACATTAGTAAGGCGTGGAGTCAAATTAAATGCTTAAATGTCATGCTTTATATTTTACAGAAAATTTAAGTAACTCTGAAGTGAAAACTTCCATCGACAATATTCCAGTTTACGCACGGCTCTAAGGTTTATGTTTAATTTTCGTTTGTTATTCAGTATTAAATTTTGGTAGGCTACGGAGAGCTACAGAGCAAACAACTTTATGTAAATGAGTTTTAGATCCTAATAATAATGCTTTTCGTTCCTTTACAGTTTTCTGTTAAGATGTACAAGGTGGTCTCTTAATAAGAGACACAAAGCAACAACGTAATCCCAATATAAAAATGTTTTGACTTGGGTCAACTTACCATAGTCCGCTAGTTAAAATTAATAAAGATGGAGTTTGATAAAATCAGATTGTTATATTTTTTTGTAGTTTTTTTTGTTGTCAACGTAGTTGTATGTTAAAATAACAGAAATGACAAGATTTAAAAAAAAAGCATAGATGACTAAAGATCTCCGTAGTTCCATGTAATCTTATTAGGGCGACATGTATTGGATACGATAATTTATTCGGAACGATATTTTAATCGAATAGATACAGTTATCCATACGGTACGATAATTTAGTCAAAACGAAACATAAAATCAACCAGCTTTAGCTCAGAGCCCTAGTTAGTTTGCAGCAACGGTAAATAATGGATGTCAATACGTTTGTTATAATATATTTTTATCTAAAATGCCGAAAACAAGAGAAGGTATTAAGAACATCTTGAAATTCTGTTTGTACAATGTACTGACGCTTTTGTGGTTTGTACTAGTTGGACAAAATTCAGATTGTGTTAAGGAACGTATCTAGAAACAAGTGCCACTGACGTTCGATTCGAATTTTGTACCGCGTCACGCCATACGGATTGCAATGAGAAAAACAAATGTAAATTTGGACCTATACGGTTAAATTCCGATCGAAATTTACAACTGAGCAACTGAGCATTTCGCCACTTCTATAGATTTGAGCAAAAATTCGAATCCGTACCGTCTGAGCGGGAAGCAGTGAAACAAATAATGTAGCTAACCTAGACATTTTGTGAGATTAGTAAAATATTTATCTTTGAAGTTTGCCTTTAAGACCAGAAAGGTTTTACAAAGAACAAAGGTATATTATATTAAACATTTTAATAATAAATTTCTCCGAACACATTTAGCAAATTAGACAAGTAGAATATTTAATACAAATTCTTGTAACTGATGTACTTAAACATTATTTAAAACTTTTAAGGTTAAACAAAAAATAATTAATCATAAAATTGATTGTAACACTCGCTGACTTTCTTAATAGATATGACAGGATTAGGACAGTTGACTTAACCGTAATATATTGATGTAGGGAATGCCTGATTGCTCTGTGTCTTATTACTAACGGGCCACATTGTAAACAAAATTCTTTGAAAGTTACGTTTTCCCTGATATTGTCCAGTAGTTTTCGTTACCTATTTCTTAAGGGATTTTGTAGGTTTTTAAATAAAATTTTAGGACTAATTTAAGGTTATATTCTATATTCCGATATTCCAGAAATTATTAATAAAATTTTTAGTTAAGTACTTGAATAAATAATATGAAGGGACCAAATATTAGAATAGAACTTTTCTCAAAAGTATAAGGAAACAATTTTTACCATTTCTTTGTTCTGGTATTGCTTCTACTACGTACGTCTTAGTCTCTAGTTTTCATTCTTATGTTTATCACTATATACAGTGTACGCTTAAAATCTCCTAGTCTTACAGGTCACTAAGATAATAGTTCAGTAAAGAAGAAAAAACAGCTAAAAAATCTTATAGGTACTGGTTTTTAAAGGTTTTAAAAGGTATATCAGGGATACTTGACGACAAATCCTTGAAGATGTACATGTGATTTTGCTTTGAAAATCACATGAAGATGTACATGTGATAAAATGAAAAAAATATTTTTTGCCTAGAAAACGTTTTTTAAATATTTTAGAGAATAATGGTTCAAATAAAAGTAGTAGATTTTAATTTTAGTAAAAAGTTTTTTAATTTACGAATTTCTAAATTAAAATACGTAATCAATTGACCAAGATAATTGCAAAAAGCACTTATTTTTGCAGTAATTTATAAATGTTACTAACTTAGTTTCTCGCATAATGATATGAAATATAAATATTTACAAACATATAAATTAATGAGTTATGAAGTGTGCTAAATTCCAGCTAGATCTATTAAATATGTTATTTAATTTTTTTCCCCGGAGACCGATTATTTAAACAACACTGTAATTTACACAATCTGTACTCGACCTAATTAAGATTTAGCACACTTGAATAACATAATTAATTGCCACAATTTTAAGTCATTATATTACATGTCATTATTAATAAAAAAAAAAAAAATTAATGCCATTTAGAAATTTCTGCAAAAATATTTTATTTTTGGTTTCTTTCAATTAACTCGGTCAATTGTTTATGTATTTTAATTTGGAAACTCGTAGACTAAAGAACTTTGTGAGATCTACAACTTTCTTTTCAACCATTTTTCTCAAAAATGTAACAGGGCAAAATTAGCTGTACGTCTTCAAGGATTTGCCGTCATTTTTGTTTTAGAACCCCCAAAAACCTATATGTTTAAATAAAATCGATATTGTTTCACAGATGAACAGGAGTACAACTATTTATGGTTTCTATGAAGCAATCATTAAAATTGCGGACAGACTAAATTTTATGAAATTATTTTAAACAGATTCATATGACAAGTAATACTTTAATTAAGAAAATCTTGTATTACTCAGTTTATTCTTAGATTTTTATACTATTTCTTCGCAATGTGTTAAAATGACAACTGATTAATATTCAATTGTGATGGTGAAGAAAAGATATAGAACATAATCCATGTTTTTTTGTACGTTCGAAAATTGCACAGTAGCCATTTTTAAAACGGAACTAATTGAGTTATATAAATGCTTTCAGTTGATGTATTGCTTGCCATATAATCCCAGTTAAAAAGAAGGCGTCTATCTACCATTTTTAATAAATACCTTTAGTTATATATATATATATATATATTATATTATATATAATATTTTATATATATATATTATATATATATATTTATATATATATATATATATATTATATATATATAGTATATATATATATATATATATATGTATGTATATGTGTATGTATGTATGTATAGATGAAATTTTTATCATCTTGATATTTATTTCCACTCCATTTTGTTATCAAATTCGTCTCTTTAATAGTGCCAATACAATAAAAATTGGTAACATCATAAGGAATTTTTTGTGGGCATATTAATGCAGTTATTGGTATATTTTACTCTATATATGAAGTCTAACAAATATAATTGAGTACAAATCATCTAAAATTTACCCTAATGATAAAATCTTTAATTTTTAAAGTTTACCATGAATGCTTTTTAAATAATGTTTATATAAATAAATCATTTATACATTTAAATCCATAAGCTAATCCAACTCTCAGAAAACAATTTATTTGGGAACATAAACATAAGAATTAATAATTTCTGCATAATCTGTGTATAGAAGATAGCCTTAAAATTTGCTTGTAAATGGTCGGGATTCTAGTTAGAAAATTTCTTAAGTAGCTGTAGATAATCTTGTAAATTAGCGTAAAATTCAGGCGTCCTAAGTTTCGCCAGCAATTTATATTTTAGTATTTTGATTGCACCGTAACATTAGAGTGTTCGTTGGAATCTGTAAGCAAATATATACACCGATTTGAGATTCAAGGGTGATATTTGACTCTATAATGAGAACATGGTTTAGATTGACACTGCTATAATTTGAATTTTTTATTTTAATTTAATAATAAAAGTAGCCGTTAAAATATCATAGTAAATATTGAGCAGATAGTAAATTAAGCAGATGTCTTCAGTATAAAGAAAAGACGTTAACAATATTTAACGAAAAAGTTTAATATACTGATTCAAATGCATTTATTTACTACATCTTAAATATTTAGAGTGATATTAGAACTGCATGTATTTTCGGAATAAAAGGTTATTCCTAACTTCGTCCATTACCTTTCAGTAGGCATGGATTAGCAGTTCACCTGTTTCGCTATCGCATACTTGAAACATGTGTAGAATAATGGTGGTATATATATATATATATATATATATATATATATATATATATATATATATATATATGTATATATTATATATATATATGTATGTATATATATGTATATATATGTGTATATATATTATACATAAAACCTTATTCCAACAGAAAGAAATCATAGCCTATCGTTTATGCTTCAAAATAAAGGAATCAATATTTCCGTTATATACGAAACAGTCACTTTCTATCCAAGCAAATATTTTTCGAGCGTTAGCACCTGTTTAAAAGAGGTATATTCCGTTTTGTTCCGTATTCATTAAACATTCCAATGTAAATGTTTGAGCATAGATTGACTGATAAAAAAATAAACAAAAGTAGAGTAGAGATAAATGAAAATTTTATGTTTCGTGTCTGAAATTCATTGAGGAAGGTTAAATGATCTCAATTACCGCTATATCGGAATAAACAGAGATTTTGTGCAGAGCAGGACTAGATAAGAATTACACTGAAAATTTTAACACGTTTTTATAAACCAAAAATAACTTTTTATATGTTTTATATATTTTTTTATTTTTCTCTATATACCCAACAAGACTTCGTTTCTTATTTCATTATTAATTTTATTCAGTTGGCCATTACGTTATATCGATCTTAGTACCTTCAGGTCAATAGGAAACAGTTATATTTTTGATTTTGTCTTATACCTAATTTTTTTCTACCATATTATTATTCATATATATATTTTCTAATTTGCCAATTCTATAAGTAGTAGTCAATATTTAGTTTGCTTATATCAATAAATGTTGCTTTTTTTACATTTCTGTGAGGTTCCTGATGGTTTTAGATTTTAAATTGTAGATTATAGATAAATAAATCAATTGGCTTCGCAGAACTTTTTACACTGTAACATGAAAGATATCGTGTGTATACCCAATATCTATATCGGATAGATATATTTACATTCTGCCTTCAAATCTCTCTTAGTTTGAGACACTGCTGTAAGGCAAAATGGAGCCAAAATCCAAACGAATATAAGCTTCAATGCCTTAATTTATCTCATTTTACAGAATAACTTCTCGAATACCTTTCTCACTTACCTACTACTAGATGAGTATATTTAAGTAGAAACTACGATATGACAATAAAATAATAACTGATTCCGGCAACTGCAGTACAGCCTGTGTGGATGGCAACAAAACATTCAGAATATGTCAGCTATAAAAATAATCAATAATTGCATGTTTATTTTCAGTCCTGTTTATTTTATTTCAAATTTACATTGGATCGAAAAACTGAAAAATAAATGTTTGATATTTTTTAAAAATATATTGAATGACACTAAACACGACCTTCCATACCCTCTTCCTGGGGGTGAGGCGGGAAGCAACTTTAAAATTGACAGATTCAGATTATATGTAAAAAAATGTATTCAGTAACATAAAAATTACTTTGTAGACTCCTGATCTGTATTTGTTTTTCCAAGATTACAGCGCCATCTATCGCAAAAAAAAATCAGGCAAAACTTGTTTACTTCACGTAGAATCCGAATCTGCAATAAAAAATAAGGTTTTCTATTTAAAATTTCAAAGTTGTTCCCCGCCCTACATTGGTGAAAATTCAAAAAAATGTCACGAATAAAAGTAAATTTTCGAAAACTTATTTTTAAATCAGAAATCAAATATAAAATAAAAATGGGTTCCTATTTAAGATTTATAAGTTAAGCCCTGCCTCACCTGCAGGGTGTGAATCTAAGGGTAGTATTTGGTGTCTTTCGATAGAGTTTTGCAAAATATTAAACATGTTTGTTATGTTTTTCGAAGCAATGTAAATTTCGCGAAATATTAGACAGTCTTCTCTTCGTACACCCGGTATATTATGTATTTAATATTAAAAATTATTACTGTCCAGCATTAACTGTATTTGTAGGATGGAATTGGTAAACATGGACCAAAATTTATCAAAGGAATAAATGTGATACAATTCAACTGTTAACCATCCAATAATCTATCTCTGGTAGTAGTGTTTCCCGTATTTTAATCTGTAGCTAAGCTTTCAAAAATCTAGGTCACATTAAATAAAAAATGTCCGTATCTAACCTAAATTTCCTTTGAACTTAAACCTTTAAAAAATTTAGATTAATTCAATGGCGTGTCTTTCATTTTGTAACATATTTAAACTAAAATGCAGAAATTGATCAATACGAATTGTAATCAGGTCAAACTTGAAAAGTTCAATATTGGTGAACGGTGTTAATATTAAAGCCTTTTCTTTTAGTGTATTTAAAACAATGACCTAATATATATTAATTGAAATGTCTACAACAATATAGTTTATTATTTTTATTGCGAAAAAAACATAAAACGCATTTTAAACTAAAATTGTGATAAACGCAATAAAAAACGGTAACTATATAAGAATGCGACATGAATATAACTTCAGAACAGTTTTGAATTAAATTATATAAAAAAATTGACGTTATTGATGTTTAAAGAAAAAATGGCAAACAGGACTAAACTAACTCAAACTTGTTACAGACATTTAAAAGACAGCTCCGGATATAAATTACCTGGAGCATCGGAATTTGGTATATAGTTCCTTTATGAAATATGCATGAGGTATGTCAAATATAAGGCCAAAACGTACAAAATTTTCAAAAATAAACGTCCGATATAGTCAAATTGCCTTCCGATATATAAAAAACCTATTAGGTTTTTCTAAAAAATAAACTAATACTCTCAAGTATTAATTTATTTTTTTTGTAACAAATTTAGTTAAAAAACTGTGTCGATAGCTAAACCAATTTTTATAGCACATTCTTAATCTACGTGAAAAATTGCGTCTAAATCTTAAGAATGTCCAGTATTTCATTAAACATAATATATTACGCTCCCCTTAATATACAGTTTGTTTCACGACGAGTTTACACTATCTATATAACGAACTACTTACACCATTTTATGAAAATTAATTTATGAGGACGAATTTAAAGAGTCCTGAGAGGACGAAATACCTATAAGCGAATAAGTGAAACTAGTATACTGAAATCAAATCTTAACTGTCTTTTCTGGTACAGTTTGTTTGATATACATGTCACTTACGGATATACTGAAAGTGAACAGCAACTTTGTTATTTTAAGTAGAACATCCTGTACCATTGCATTTTTAGATTTTGCGTATAATTCTAGACAAGATATTTGTATAAGGTACCATAAAACAAAACAAAACTGATAAAGTAAGCCTTTTTTTTTAATTTGGTGCTTTTAGCAATAGATCAAAGCTTTTTGGGATCAACAATTTCAATTTTGTAATAACTATTAAGTGAAATAGATAAAAATCTTGGAATTTTTAAAGCTGAACATTTGTGATATTGTCCTTATATTAATATCAATATTAAATTAATTAATTTAATTATTATTATTATTATACATAAACATATATATATATATATATATTATATATATAAATATATATATATATATATATATATATTATATAAATATATATATTATATATATATATATATTATATATATATATATATATATATATATAAAGAAAGTCGAGGACAGTAACGGGCTACTGGTAAACAACAGACAGTTGAAGGTAACCGGGAACGACCCAATACTAAGGAAGCAATAAAAAACGGGTGCTTCAAAGTGAGTGTCTTTTAATTAAAAGTCAAATTTTCGCCACATAATTTTGAGCTTCATCAGAACTTGCTACAATGGAAATACATTCTTTACAATCATCATAATTAAAGATGTTATTTTTAATATTACCTTAACGTTGACACTATTTCTTAGTGTAAAATATTCTAGAAGTGGAACTACACATTGTTTTTAAACATAAACCAAACGCACCTCCCAACTAGAGGAAGATGGCAAACAAAGCTTAAATTTAAATTTATTCTATTTTAATATAGCCATGTGGCCGGCATTTTTTTGACAAGACAATTATTAATTAAGTCATGCGTCGTATGTCGACTGTCACTTATCGATACGGCACCTGTCTTAATTACTTCTTCTTTTTGTTGGTATAAGACACTAACACTCTTCAGTCACATTATTCTACTTTGTTGAATTTCATTCAAAATCACCATTAAAAATCAAATATATACATATATATATATATATATATATATTATATATATATATTATATATATATATATATATAGATATATATATCTATATATATATATGTGTGTGTGTATATCAATAATGTTGATGGA
This sequence comes from Diabrotica balteata, assembly GCA_918026665.1. NCBI lineage: Eukaryota > Metazoa > Arthropoda > Insecta > Coleoptera > Chrysomelidae > Diabrotica > Diabrotica balteata. The sequence goes on from OU898285.1 coordinate 64,487,564, forward strand.
TATAAAAATAAAAGTTGAAATTTGTTTTCAAAAGTAGTACATCCGTGTAGATGTTAGTGAATATCACAAATATTTCGTTGTTGTTTTTAACATTCATTTATGTTAGCGGTATAAACACAATATGTCCAAAGAAGGGTTGGACATTTACGTATATGTTAAAATTTAAAACTTGACAATATAGTCTGGTTGAATGATACAAGAATATAAAAAAACAAAAACATTATTTGTGTATGAAGTTAAGTTATAAAAATTTTTTGTTTTATTTAAAATTATTAACAAATTGACTTCTGAATTCAATTCTTGTGACTTCAATAATTCATAAGTCAATTTGATAATAATTTTAAACAAAACAAAAAATTTTTTGATAAGTTATCTTCATATAAAAATAATAATGTTTTTTCTTTTTTAATATTCTTATATCATTCAACCAGACTATATTGTCAAGTTTTAAATTTTAACATATCTGTAAATGTCCAACCCTTCTTTGGACATATTGTGTTTATACCACTAACATGAATGAATGTTAAAAACAACAACGAAATATTTGTGATATACACTAACATCTACACGGATGTATTACTTCCCTTTTGAGAACAAATTTTACCTTTTATTTTTATATCCATCAACATTATTGATACACACAAACACACACACACATATATATATATATATATATATATATATATATATATATATATATATGTGATTTTGAATAAAATTCAACAAAGTAGAATAATGTGGCTGAAGAGTGTTAGTGTCTTATACCAACAAAAAGAAGAAGTAATTAAAACAGGTGCCGTATCGATAAGTGACAGTCGACATATGACGACACATGACTTAATTAACAATTGTCTTGTCAAAAAATGTCGGCAACATGGTTATATTAAAATATTTATATATATATATATATATATATATATATATATATATATATATATATATAGAATAAATTTAAATATTTAATTTGTTTGCCATCTTCCTCTAGTTGGGAGATGCGTATGGTTTGTGTTTAAAAACAATGTGTAGTTCCACATCTAGAATATTTTACACTAAGAAATAGTGTCAACATTGAGGTAATATTAAAAATAACATCTTTAATTATGATGATTATAAAGAATGTTTTTCCATTACAGCAAGTTCTGATGAAGCCCAAAATTATCTGGCGAAAGCTTGACTTTTAATAAAAGACACTCACTTTGAAGCATCTGTTTTTTATTGCTGCCTTAGTATTGGGTCGTTCCCGGTTACCTTCAACTGTATATATATATATATATAAATATATATATTATATATATATATATTATATATATATATATATATATATATATATATAAGTGAAAAATGATGTTGAATTTTTTGCATAATATTTTGTTCCATATTTTTATCACCAAATGTATCAAAAGCAGTTGTTAGATATCCGTATCAAAGAATGTAATGGAAAAATTATTAGTTCCCTGGTTTATAACCACCGAGCTATCGAGAACAATCTTAATTATCATTGTAAATATACATAAATAATGACGCTATGTCAAATTCAGTCATTTCATAAATTATAATTGATAATACGTGACATTTATTCATCGTTATTTTCAATATAAAGGTTATGAGTGAACTTATTATATTGTTTAACATTTTATTAAGAAAACTATAAATAAGTTGGGTTGTGTATATAGTGTTCTGAACATATAGTCATTTCTATTATTATTTTTCGAATAATTAACTAACTGGCCAACCTATACAAATATACTGTGTTAAATTAATTATATCAAAATAATGCAATATTGCAAAATGATATTTAAATTAATAAGTTAATAATCCAACGTTGGATGCATACAATTTAATTTAAATTTGTTATATCAGTGAGGTATTCAACAGGTATTTTATAGAAACAACGAACACTCGATAATCACTGTCCATTATTCAAAAGAATCGACTTTTTTATATAAAATAATATATATTTGAGGTTATACTGCCGTGTGTGTAAAAATTTAAAGTATTTTCTAAAAATGCCGCTTAAAATCTAAAATAACCGATTAGATATAGGAATCCCATACCCGAAATTTTTGCTGCAGATAAAAATGTGATTTTTTATATACAATCAAATTTGTCAAATTTCAAATATTATATCACTAAATTAGTCAGATACAAATTTATTTCAACTGATGTATATATAAGTTTTATCTGTGGTATTTCTTCCAAGAGTGTGAGGTTACAAAATCCCAAGATTCCTACTTCCAGATTCAGAAAACTTACTTAATAGACGGGTGTTTTGATAGAATTTATTTTAGAAATATATGAGGTATTTAAAATAACACAGAGAAAACAAACAAAGTAAAATCTAATTCTTAAATCTAAAAAACCCAATAATATGTATAATTTAAAGAACAAAAAGAGTCTTATCATCGATGGTGATTGAAGTAAACTGGAAATCCAATCATATTAGAAATCTAACGAACGATGTTAGGAATATTTGTATTCCAACAATACCTCAACAGTTTAACCATGTAAATCACCATCATTTTTATACTCTTTTCGTTATGAATTACTAACTAGACACTCTTTGAGTTCAGTTCATTCTTCACAAGGCTCCCTAATGAGGGATACACCTCGAAATACTCATAGGAGAATAGTGAGACTTGAATCGAACTCAAATTTAGTTTCTCGAGGGCCTGATAATGCTGTATAACATATAAATATCGAAACCGGTATCCCAATATTTCTCTTAATAAATATATAACTTATATACAACTTAACACGTTATGAATACAAGAACCTAGTCCCTTACATTCAATTTATTTTTTATGTGTTAATAAAATTGTACATTTCTTGTAAAATGAGAGATATTGATTAACATTTAAAAGGAAAAATATTAAAAAGAATATCTACTGTCAACATATAGTAAGTACAGAAGACCAGAACAAATAGAAACAAATTTTCATATAATAAAAACATTTATAACAAAGTCCTAGAACCAAATAATTTATTTGAAGTTTTAACACTTTTAAATTTAAATAAAAATTAACCTTTGGTAAAATTGATTTATTAATAATTAATAAACTTACCACATATCTGGAAGTATATTAATTCTGGAAAATTTTATTAATCCGCATCATACGTTGTATTCGGGACTATTGCTGTTTCCTTTTCTGGATCTGGTATCGTCGGTCGTCATCGAGTTACATTTCACGTAACACATTAAGAATACTTTGATTGATTATGTCGACATGCGTCAAAACAAATGAAATTTGATTCCGTTGATGGGATCCTTTATCATTTTCTCGGGGTAACAACGCCGGTAACAAATTTTTATACTTTTTCAAAACGAAAAGAGTAATGATTGATGATGTTTTTTGTTTGGCAAGATGTCTTATCAAGATATCGCCAAAGGTATACCTGTGTTGGTTGATTATATAATAAAATTATATTAAAATTTATATATATATATATATATATATATGTACATATATATATATATATATATATATATGTATATATATATATATATATATATATATATATATATATATATATATATATATTATATATATATATAGTGTGTTAATCACAGCTGATTAAGTTAGAAAATAATCCAAGTTAGACTCTTTGGGTAAAAACAACTGAAAGGATAGGCTAAGTGTACTCTTTAGTCCTTTATTAATCCAATATTTCATCGATAGTTATCGACATCATCAGGGATAAGCTTGTGATCATGTTGTTGATTTGAAGATGTAAAAAAGGCTCTCGTTTTCTTATGATCTCTCTGACAGGATTGGTCGCTGCATTTATGTGGTCAGGACGGATGCATAGTTTTGTGCAACTGATGAGGAAGGTTTTCCTGTTGTATTCATGTGCCAGCTTTAGTTTTGTCTTTGCCCAGTGTTTGAATAATAAAACTGCCACATCTCCATGGTTAGCTCTTATGGTGGAGTAGAAACCCATCTCTATATTAAATATATTGTGTTAATCACAGCTGATTAAGTTAAAAAATAAACCAAGTTAGACTCTTTGGGTAAAAAACAGCTGAAAGGATAGGCTAAGTGTACTCTTTAGTCCTTTATTAATCCAATATTTCATCGATAGTTATCGACATCATCAGGGATAAGCTTGTGATCATGTTGTTGATTTGAAGATGTAAAAAAGGCTCTTGTTTTCTTATGATCTCTCTGACAGGATTGGTCGCTGCATTTATGTGGTCAGGACGGATGCATAGTTTTGTGCAACTGATGAGGAAGGTTCTCCTGTTGTATTCTTGTGCCAGCTTTAGTTTTGTCCTTGCCCAGTGTTTGAATGATAAGACTGCCACATCTCCATGGTTAGCTCTTATGGTGGAGTAGAAACCCATCTCTATATTAAATATATTGTGTTAATCACAGCTGATTAAGTTAAAAAATAAACCAAGTTAGACTCTTTGGGTAAAAACAGCTGAAAGGATAGGCTAAGTGTATTCTTTAGTCCTTTATTGATCCAATATTTCATCGATAGTTATCGACATCATCAGGGATAAGCTTGTGTTCATGTTGTTGATTTGAAGATGTAAAAAAGGCTCTTGTTTTCTTATGATCTCTCTGACAGGATTGGTCGCTGCATTTATAGATAGATTGGATTTCGATGATTTTTTTTTCGCACTGCAGATTTATTTCTAAGTAATTACTGTATTAATGTTTTATGTCAACGTTTCACCCACATACAAGGTGTAAAAATAAATTTGATTTTTCGTCTTATTTTGCAATACCCTGTGAAATTTATTAAAAGCAAACGTCTTATTAATATTTCGAAAAAGCTTATATAGCTCAGATAAACATATAAGAGATATTCGACGTCCAAAAAAACGCTACGCACAGTGCAATATATGACCTATTACTTTATTCATTGGAGGATCTGTAATGATTTGGAGAGGAATATCTCTTACAGGGTGAACGGAACCTGTTGCTTTATGAAGAGGTTCCTTAACAAGTGAAAGGTATATTACAGACATTTTGACTAACCATGTAGTTTCATTTGCTTCTTATATAGGAAATATTTTCTTTTAATGCATAATAACGCTCGACCACATGTTACACGTGTGGTCCGTGAATATTTGGAAACAGTTGGAATACAAACCATGAACTGGCCACTCTGCAGCCCTGATCTTAATTCCATAGAGAATTTGTGGGATATTATTGAACGTCAACTCAGAAGTCGACAACCACTACCTATCTCTCTTGACGACATAGAAGTTATGGTAAGAGAAGTTTGGAATGCAATTGATCAAGATCAAATACGCCGCTTGATTTTAAGTATGCCTCGTCGTTGTGAAGAAGTAATTAGATGTAGAGGTGGAAATACTCGATATTAAGTGTTTTTGGGAGAGGGGATTGTTAAAGATTATTTAGGTTATGTTTTCTTAGGCTTTATTTGTTTTAAATGTCAATAAAGTTTATGTAAGTAATGTTTCTTTGCTTTAAATGTTAATAAAAACTTGTTTCATTTAAAATTCTGTAAAATTTTTAATAATAGGGATATCATGATCATTTTTTTACGAAAATATTAAGAAAGGATTAGTCTATCTTAAAATATTAAAAAGATGTATCGTTTCTTTTTAATAAATTCCACAGTTGCAAATTACGACGAAAAAACATAACTTTGTTGTTACACCCCGTATACGGGTGAAACGTTAATATTTTTTAGAAACCAATAATACAGTGATTTACTAGAAATAAACCTATAATATAAGAAAAAATCATCAAAATCCAATCATTCGTTCAGAAGAAAAATAGCTTCAAACTTAATGGTACATTTAAGGTGGTGCGTTAATTTTGGGCAGTAGTGTATAAAACAATAAAAAAGTGTATAGTGGATTAGACGACTTTTCTAAAATTTTTATATATAATAATAATTTAGCAGGTATATCGTAAATTAATATTGATTTAAATAAATTGCACAATATTGCTGTAGAAGCTGCTTAGCTGATTCGTATCTGTTTTGTAATTCATTACATTTTGTGTTTTAGTAATATAACACATTTCCAGAAAGAGCCTGTTTTTATAATTAGTTGATGTTTGTATGATTTTAACATTTGTATAGTCAAATTTGTGACGTGTATTAACGTGTTTTAACCATTGGTTTGTCTGCCAAATATAGCAACCTTAGCAGCCCAAACATGGTATTTTAGAAATTGTATTGGTAGTATACATTTTTGGTGTTTTATCTTTGATACGAGAAAATGGACTTTTGTTACTAATATCGCTGTATTTACCAATTCTGATGTTATTGTATGGTTTGAAGAGAGCTGTAATCTTATGTCTGCTGCTGCTGCCAATGCCAATGCCAGAGCTGCTGTCTGTCCAATATAGGAAGGTTGCTATATTGGACAGACAAGCCAATGGTTAAAACAACGTATTCATCATTATCATCAATTAGCCTATATTTGTCCACCGCTGAACGTAGGCCTCCCGTAAAAATTTCCACCTATTTCTATTTTGAGCTTCTTGCATCCAGTTTGTGGTGATGCGCTTGACATCATCCGTCCATCTAGTCGGTGGTCGTCCTCTGCTTCGATATGCATCTTGCCTTGGTCGCCATTTCAGAATCTTTCTTGTCCAACTATCATCCGTTAATCTGGCAACATATCTGGTCCAAACCCATTTACCCATGGCTATTTTTTCAACTGCATCTGTGACTCCTGTTCTTCTTCTTATTTCTAGGTTTGGTACTTTATCTCTGATGGTAATACCTAATATTGATCTTCCCATAGCGCTTTGTGTAACTCTATTTTATCTATTGTTCTTTTTGTCAAAGTCAGTGTTTCTGCACCATATGTAAGAACCGGTAAAACGCACTGGTTGAAATCCTTTTTTTTTAAACAAACTGGGATACTAGACTTAAAAATGTTATTCAATCTACCAAAGGTAGCCCATGTGAGACCTATCCTTCTTTGTCTGATTATCTCGGCCTAAGCGAATCTCATGGCCTAGATATTTGTAAGCTATTACTTGGTCGATGCTATGGCTCTCAATCAGAATTTTACCGCTGACTACAAAGTTGGTCATAAATTTTGTCTTTGAGGTGTTAATTTTAAGACCAACTGTTTTTGGCACTTTATAGAGCGTCTGCAGCATTTTTGTAGCTTTATCAACTCTATCAGATATTACAACGATGTCATCGGCAAATCTTAGGTGGTTCAAATCTTCCCCATTTATATTAATTCTCATATTATGCTCTCGTTCCATTTGCTTGAACATATATTCAAGAACAGCTATAAACAACGTATTACCCAGCACAAAAGTGACTGACATAAAGGTAAAAACACATGCGCTGTTGTCGAAAACTCCATCAATACAGGTCACAAATTTGACTATACGAATGTTAAAATCCTACAAACATCAACTAATTATAAAAACAGGCTGTTTCTGGAAAGGCGTAATATTACTAAAACACAAAATGTAATAAATTACAAAACAGATACGAATCAGCTAAGGAGCATCTACAGCAATATTCTGCAATTTATTTAAAACAATATTGATTTACGATATACCTGCTACCTTATTTTTTATATATAAAAATTTCAGAAAAATCGTCTAATCCACTATATACTTTTTATTCTTTTATATGTATATTAACTTATTTTGAAAATTGTCAGTCTAATTGTCAAAGTGTAAAACTAATGTTAATCATGTCTTTTTTTTTGACCAGTTCTACTTTTGTAAGTACATATTTATGTAATTTTATCGCAATGTTGCTTATCTCTTTGTTTGAATAAATTATAATAATAATAAATTTTAATTCCTGGGTGTTTTTCGGTCTGTTGTAAATAAAACATTTAAAAAATTGCTTAAACGTTTATGTCTACACTATTTGGTGGTTTTACATGGGATGCAAAAATGGTATCTAACCCTAATATGGCAGGTACGTCAAAATATAAGTGTTTCAGGGACGTATTGTAAATATCTGCCAAAGGTGCATTTAAAAAACAACTCAATTTATTAAATTATGATACATATTGGAAAGATTTTTGATATCAGTCTTATTAATGATTTTTTATTAATCATATCTAAAGTGTATCTGCATATGCAGATAGCTGATGAATAAATGAATGAATGTATGGAAATTGAAACATGACAATATCTATATCCACAAAAAGAGAACAGGTACAGAGCACCAGAAAACAAAGCAATGAAGACATAATTGTAGACATAAAATAAGGAGTATGAAAGTACACATGTAAGAAAGATACAGTAAAACCGACTGAAATAAACAATCTCTACGGTCCAGTAGTAAATAACAAATGAAAAAGTAACTGATCTTAAGCTTATATCTCCAACAAAAAGCAACAATGCGATTCGAAAATGAACTGTCAGATCTTCACAGTCAAAAACGGAATTCGACAGGGTTGCATAATGTTGCCAGCAGTGTTTTCTTTTCTTCTTTACGTTGTTGATTCCTGTAGATATATAACAACTTAGTTATAGCTTGATATTTTCCAATAAGGCAAGAACTTCTAGAAGTACAACATGAATGTCCTTGTTATTAACAATTGCCAAACATATTGATGTGATCATTTGTACCTTATGGTTTACATCAAAAACGCAGCCAGCAATTCTAGCTAACTTTTCATATTCCTAAATTTACTACTAAGCCCATTCTAGAAATGTATTGCATGATTTTTTTTAGTTTTAAAACTAAAACCACTAAAACAACTAAAAAACTGAAGTCAGAGAGTAAATCAGAATGTCCAACACATTTTTAAGTTTAAATAAATAATTAAGTATTTTCTTTATATACTTATCCAACCAGAAATCTGCTAAATTGAAAAAAATCATCAATCAATATAATTCCCATTACCTCATAAAGTAGGCCTCACAGGAATTCCTTTAAATTTTAATACATAGTTTTACATTGAACTCTCATGAATTTTATACGAAAATTTAATTTTAACCTTTTTGACGTGAAGTATATTCAACATATTAATAAAACCTTCGGGGCCTGCAAAGGGTTGAGACGCTTTCAAATATATTTGAAAAACTTACTCGAACAATTAAAATGGTGATTTTATTGCTTTTTCGGGTGCCTAATTATCCTCTAAAGATGATGACTCATCTCATTGTGCGAACAAGCCAAAATACAAAAAGAGAAAGGGTAGTGAAAAGTGGTTTAGGCTTCAAAATAATTACGAGACAGTTCATTGCAAAAAATATTATATATATATATATATATATATATATATATATTATATATATATATATATTATATATATATATACAGTGCTTTTCAGATAAAACTATCCACCTTAAATAACTTTTGAACCTCTAATTTTTTGGAAAAACGCAAAAATACGTCAATTAATATCTGAAGGGGGAGACATAATATCATATTAAAGATTGCTGGAAAATGCACCCTCTCACCCCCTGTATTTTTTTTAAATTACTTGCCTTTTTTTGTTTTACATTTGGATTCTCTTTTTTGTTCTGATTTCAAAAATGTATAATACCTTTGGCTTGAAGTGATTAGTTTATCAGATAGACAATTTTCCTATTAACAAGACAGTATCTCCCTCACCTTAATTGACTTTAACAAAATAGGTTGTAGCATAGTTTAAACTCTTTAAATATTTAACCGTACTATTTGTAGTACCTTTAAAAACCAAGAAACAAAAAATTCAATTTTTATTCAAGTTTTATCAAAGGTTTTCGATATCATTTTTACATTTGTTTTAATCGGTTAATAGCGACAATGTGTTATAACTTGTAAGTAACAGCTTATTTTCATACGTGTGCAATTTGATCGCTGAAATGGTATCCACTTTGCAAGAAACAATCGAAATTGTAGGTTTATACAACAAAAATAATAATTGTGCAAGAGCTGTTGCTAGAATTTTTAATGAAACACACCACAATAGACATGCAACTCAAAAGTGTGTGATTAAACTAATGCAGAAAAAATTAGATCAAGAGGGTCAGTTTGCAATAAAAAACATAACCGACAGGAACTTGTAAATAAAAAAGCAATACAAGTAGCTGTTTGAATGCAAGTTAACTTAGACTCTTAACAATCACAG